>OX463854.1:16288225-16798225 GCA_949825065.1 Odontocerum albicorne | reverse complement strand
TCTTATTTTTGCATATGCCTCATTTGTCATTTGGAAATGATATTAGATTTCCAATTGATTATCAATGTAATGGACAACTATGTATGTATGTATATTTTGTGAATATTTCACTTATTAACAATATAAAAGTTAAATCAAAGCAACCCCACGATTAAATTGTAATTATTAATTTAAAGATGACAAGCCATAATTGATTTCATAAACATGTGTTGTATTATGCTTTTGTTGTATACAGTACAACCTGGTGGGTTTATTGATACGTGACATTCACTCTTCCAACCAACCAAATAGATGATAAAGAGGTCCTAAGTGAAAAGAGATTGAGAACCTTTATAAAATAAATTTGGCTCCAACGGGAATCGAACTCATAATTCCCGAGTTGGCAGATAGACTTGTTACCAAATAGGCCACGTAGGTTGTACATCTATCGATTGTGAAATCTGTAAAAAATTACATAGGGTCATAGAAAGTTCTGTTTATGTAATATATACAGTTCTTAATATCTATCAAGTCCTACATACATACCAACATGTAACATGTCATTACCCTGCCCCAGTAGGCGGGGCGGAGTGGATCAAGTCGTCCCAGACTTTCCTATCTTGCTTGACACACATCCTTAACCTCTTCTGCATCCATACACTATCTCATAGAACTTCTACGTTTCCTCCTTTTTAGAATATCATTCATTTGATCCAACCATACTTTCCTTGGTCTTTCTTTCACCATTGCACTATATGTCTGTTTTATTAGTCATACATTGGCACTCCGTGTATTCTTCTCAATGCACACATTTCTACAGCATTCATTCGGCTCCTCAGTCTTATCTCATGTCCGCATTTCACTCCCATACATCAAAGTTGCCACCAAAATACAAATGTGGACTGTCATCTCGGCAGATTTTGGTACTGTCCGGTTCAAGTATATCGGTTTTAGTGCACCATGGACTTCGTTTCCTATCACTACACACCATTCAGTATTACTCTTAACTCTTCCAATCTTTCATTATTCACTCATATGCCCCATTTACTTATTTTTTCACACTTTTCTATCACCATTACTTTGAATTTTGCAAGATTCATTATCAGATTTTTCTCTTCACATCTCTCATACAATTTACCTATCAAACTTAGCAATTCATTTTCACTCTCCACCAACACTACCGTGTCATCTGCGTACAATAATTGCATACATGCCCATTTGACATTTGTATGCCACCAATTGACCTCTGTAGTTCCTTCACACATGAATCTATATAAATATTGAACAATTAAGGTTAAGGTGACGTAACGCATCCATGCTTTACCTCTTTAGACATATTAAACCATTCACTCGGATACCATTCACTCTAATAAATGCTCTACTTTCGGCGTATAATGATGCAATATCATATATTAGTTTACATTCAACGCCATATTCATTCAATATTTTCCATAGCTTGGCTCTTATCACGCGTTCATATGCTTTTTTCAAGTCCACAAATGCACAATATAGCCTGTTCACTGCTTAGTTCCTCAAATCTTGGGATCAAACGACACAGAAACCCTCATTTCCTATTCCACATTGAGTTTTGAGCAATATTTTGTTTTTATTACAGCTACCACTGACCTACAACACCATTTACTTCATATGAACAACAATAACCTTAGATAAAATATATGTGTATTGTATAATATGACAGTAACTACAAGCCACAGAGAATTCGCTAGAATTCATTTTATACCAGTGCCATTGAAACAGTGAAATTCAATGCTACATTGGCAGTGTGATTCGTGATGTGTTGTCTGATAGATGCATCAATGCATTGAATTAAGATTACCTAGAAATATAAAAAAATGAGTATCCTGCGGCGTACTTAAAATTAATTGTGGCACCCCAGATGCCGAGACACATACTTGGATTATCTCTGGATTAAACAATTAAATAAACATTTTACCGACTTTTAGTTTTTCATATTTACGAATGGCAAATTCCCTTTTGATATTTCAAATAAATAAAACTGCTTTGTGAGTTGGATCTTGTTTACATTAATATATTTTTAACCAGCAGTATACTCACTATACTGCTTTATAATGTTGGGAATAATGTGCTCACGCCACTTAAGGTGAATGAACTATTTTCTTTTATAAAAGCTTATGCGACTGTTTCAATCTGGTTGCTTTGATTTAATAATTTTATTGCAAAGTAATTTTTATTGTATGCATTAAAAAATCACTGAATTATAATTTAAAATTCTCTTTACCGTTAAACCATTGCTTTGGTTTATATTTCACAGGTTTTACTTTATGTTTTTTGTGTAATTTAGACCAGAATTTGATAACTCAGAGTTACACTTTTACACATTGACAGTGTCCTTTTTTAATGTAACCATTTCAGTTTTAGGTTATGTTGTTCATTTTAGTTTCATTCTGAATAATTCAGATTTTCTTTATTTTTTGCAGTTTCACAAGTCATACATATTTTTGATCAGTTATAAGTTATGTATGAAAAAAGTATTGGTTTTATTTAAAGGAGATACACAAATTAAAATATGTGACTGCAATAATTAAATTTAATTTGTATTAAAGTAAAATTTTATTTTATACAGGCATATATAGTATCTGTATCCTAGAGGATAAACCACGGAAGTCACTTTGCACCCTAGCGGATAAACGTCATATGCGTCATACATGAATTGTATGATGCAACGTCGTTTATACTCGGGTAAAATGTGACTCCCGTGGTTTATCCTCTAGGGTACAGATATATATTAGGGTACCCATAAGTAACGTCCTTTTTTTTTCAATGAAATTCAAAACAATTTTTCTTATACTTGATTTAACTTTTCTTATACAAAATAATTCCCCATATTATCTATAACCTTCTGCCACCTTTCTTTCAAATCATCCATGCCCTTGTAAAATTCAGCGGGTTTTGACTGAAAATAGTCTAAAAGGGCAGTATTCATCTCTTCTAAGGAATTGAAATTTTGATCTCTTAGAAAATGTTCCATAGAACGAAATAAGTGAAAATCAGATGGTACGAGATCCGGCGAGTATGGAGGATGCAACAGGGTAACCCAACCAATATCCTGAAGTTTTTCACGCGTCAATTTCGCAACATGAGGTTGTGCGTTATCGTGCTGAAGAGTAATGGTGCATCTATTCACCAAAGCTGGGCTCTTTTGATGCAATGCTTCATTCAATCTATCTAACTGTTGACAGTATAACTGCCGACACTGTCCGACCTTGTGGCAATAGTTCGAAGTAAATTATTCCTTTAGAATCCCACCATACACACAATAACACTTTTAGAATGCAATGACTGTTTAGGGATTGAAACAGCCTTTTGTCCGCGTTTTAACCATTGTTTTTTTTTCATTACGTTTGAATAGAAAACCCATTTCTCATCACCAGTCACAAAGAAATGGGCTTAATCGTTCTTTTTCTTGCAATAATCTGCTGATGCTGAGCTGTTGAGCCATGTTGCAGTCGGTCAATGCGTGTAGGATCCAAACACCTTTTTGAATCTTGCCCAACTTCTTTAGGATCCTCTGAGTACTGGACCAGGATGTACCGACCTTTTCCGATAATTTTTCAATGGTCAGCATCGGATCGTCTTCGGTTGCAAACTTCTTCAGGGCTGCTTCATCCGCCTGGACTGGTCGTCCACTTCGAGGCTCGTTTTCCAAACAAATCGCCAGATTAAAATTTTTTGAACCATCGTTGGCATTTGCTGACATTCAATATGTCACCGTAAATCTCGCAGATATCCTTCGTAGCCTCTGTCGCTTTCTTTTTCAAATGATATTGAAAAAGTATACAGCTCCGCAGATGTTGTTCCGACGGACACGTCTCTTCCATTGTCTTCAGAGGGATAAAGGAACCGTTTTTTTTTGTCTCAAGGCCACGAGCAAGTAGCCGCTACACAAGAGAAACTTATAACACGTCCTTACTGCCTAACAGACTGAAGGAGACTATTTTAAAGATGGCGCATTAACAAAAACGACATTACTTATGGTTACCCCTATTAATATATTCAGTGTTTTTTTTATCACAATTTTTTTTTTTTAATATTATTTTTTTGACATCAGTTGTATTTGATACCCGCACTCTTGAAAATGCTCTTGAGCAATATCTCATAAATTGGGAGACACATGGGGTATATGCGAATTCTAAAAGTGAAGCTGCACTCACCAAAGACTCGAGTTAATTACAAATATTATTTTCCTATACAGAGGTGCAATTTTTTTTTCATGAAAACTTAATTGTTGACTGCAGCAGATCTTGTTTGAATATAATTGGAATAATCCTTAAGATGCTCAGTCTTTCTTCATTAAACACTTTGTCACTGCCAATACATTGAAAGGGATGTGGATAGCTGTGGGTGAGTTGCCTCTCTTAGAATCCAACTTATATCACATTACAGAGTTATAGCATTACAATATTAATTAAGATAAAGTAATTACAATATTAATGTAGAAGATAACTCTTATTGATTATTTTTAATTTATATTTTAAGCGACATTTACATTTACAAGATGCGCTCTTCCCAAATTACCTTATGTGAGGTTGTTATGTGTGAAGTATTTACAAATAATAATAAATATTTTTCGATTTAGAATACTCATGTGAAATGTTTGCAGTTTAATTATATATATTTTCTTGTGTTGAACATTTTTTACCAAGACTTTATTACTAAAAATAATTAAAGTAAAAAAAATGTATACCATGGAATGAACAATGAAGGTTGTGTTCACAAATTAAATGGCAAATAAATGTTCTTTCTTTTTCTGTAACATATTTTCTTAATTGTTAGTTGGTTTTGAATTATTTTAATTTACAGAAATAAAAAATATCACAAATTACTTTACACGTCAGTTAAAATATGACAGATTTTCCACATAAATGTCTATATTTATAAAATACAGAATGTTATTTGTACTGTCACTTAATTTGTGAACCTATCCATATAGTTGCACAACTTTTAAAATTTAACAAACTACAACTGCTTTTCGTTTTAAATATGGATATAGATTGCCACTTTTGTTTTACGAAAATTGATATACTAAATATTAATCCTGTTATGCTTATGATATTGAATCCTAAACTATTTTATATTTTTGTGCTGACTAAAGCAGTTTCAACATTTATTTGAAAATTTACACACTACCAAAACTTCACGCAATTAATCATAAGGTGTCTGTTTTTAACACTTATATTGGATTGTGCCGTAAGTCATTTCGTATTTTCATATTCAAACGCAAAATGGCACCAAACGCTTGTGGATGGTGGTTTACAATATTTTCAGTATCTCAGCAATCTCGACGGAAGACTGGTTATTATCGATCTAAATTCTGATTTGGGCATCGTCAGTGGTAATCAGCCTTCCAGAGCAGACACTATCTTCGAATATCATATCACTAATATGGAAAAAAAGCACCGAAAAACAACTCAATTGGTTCCATCTTCAAAATGTTGCAAAAAAAAAACCCTTAAACAATTTGGATAAACAATGGCCAAAAAATGTGCAAAACTATTACCTTTCATAATAATATACATTCACCACGTTTGGAATAAAATGATCTATGAAAACTTTGTCCTAACAACCGAGAAATACAAAACTGCTTTCTGGACAACATTATTTTGACATTTTAAAATTAATAATATCTTCGATTTTAAAATATTCAAGTGCAAAGAATCTCACAACTTTCATGTCTTACCTGATCAGTTTTTCAATCAATTTTTAACCGAAGAATGTGAATTTAAGTAAAAAAATGTCAAAAAATCTCACTTTTATTTTAAAATCTACAATATTGCCATTGTTTGCCTAGTTTTAAATTGTAATTTTGCTATGTTATTTTTTTTATGTATCAATTCAATCAAATACAATCATGTCATTATGAAAGGATTTGATAAGATTCAACACCTTTTTTCTTAAGTCCTAATTTTTATTTTTTAAATAAAACTTTATATTTTTAGTGGCAATCTGTAGATATGTTGGTTGTAGCAATAGTTAATGTACCATGGTTCTTCTATCTAAACATATTTTGTAAAATCTGTGCCATAACCAGAAATCACAATGTATTCAATGAATATGTTGCGATACAAAATACCTGTCAAAAATAGTATAAATTAGAAAGGATGGAATATTATGTGAGCCTTAGAAAGAGTAAAGCATGTTGTGAATTTTAAAATTACTGTGTTTTATTTTCTTTTCCTGTTGCAAACCCTTACGTAACCCATATTAAAAATATAATACATATTAGTACATATGAGGATGGCTTTTAAAAAACCGGAATGTATAGTATATACTGAAGGCAATTCAAGTGCTGCAGTGCAGGATCCGGAGACTATCTTTGACTTTGAACCACCCAGAATCAACTAAGTTTACATACAGCCAATTCTATCTACAACTGAGCCTCGTAGAAAATAGTGTGTTTGAATCATGCTTAACCTTTTTAATCCCAGCATAATATTTTGCATAAAATGTGCGAAAAATCCCAAGCATTTTTTGGCAAAAAAACTAGTTTATATTTTATTTTTTATGCCAGTTAATATTTAGTTTTAAAACCTAATTTTTTGTGGAGACCTCCCTGTAGAGTGTAAAATAATAATAAATTTTCATATTTCATAAAACAAAAATTGTTTTTTATTCAACATAAAAGCTTGTATGAAAACTTCGAGGCCGATGATCGGCCCTGTGGGATTAAAAGGGTTAATGTGAAAATCGAGCACTATTTTTTGATGATGAATTTAAATATATTACAATTTAATCCGGATTTTGAAAACCACACTTTTTACCCATAAACAATAAAATTGTCTATCCAACAAAACAATATGGGGATTTAATCTCCTCAGAAAGATTTTAGTGAGGTTGAACTACACACAGGCCAGACATGACAGATTAAGAGAAGAATTCAACTTATTGTGTGCTCCACAAGACAGTTAATGGTTAATTGATCTCGATAATTCCTATCATATGAATCAGGGGTGGGCAAATCTTTTGGTTGTCGGGCCACAATAAAAAAGCGCAACATTAAATAGTTTTTTTTATTAGGAAGGGAAATGGCATACCTGTGGTTCGTGTTCACTGGTGCGGTAAATCCTGCTACGACGCCCCCCCCCCCTACACATTTTGCAAGTAAAAAATTGTATCAATGCAAAATTAAATAAATTCAAATTATCAGAGTCAAACTTAGAAATTGGTGCCCCACTATTATTTATAAATTTTTCTTGACATTTCGGTTTATTAACAAAGCAGCGATTTTTTTTATATCATATTTTTGACTCCACGGCCGGGATAAAACTTCACTGCGGGCCACCATTTGCCCAGGCCATAAATGAATGTTTCCAATCCAAATGGCACCCATAAATCTTGAACTAAGGGAGGGCAGGTTAAATGAATATTAAATGGCAGATTAAAGATAAAATCTGAATATGTGAGAGTTGTCTCACCCAGGAGACAAGGTCTCGTCCATCTAAGCCCAATACTGTTTAGGTTCCTTCAATTGAAATCAAATGCCACATAGAGCAAACTTGAACTATATTTATTTACATATCGTCGTCATACAAGAGAAAGTGACCAACTAACAAAATGCAAAATGTTCAGGAGAGCCATTTAACCATTTTTACACTTTTGTTTTAAATTTTTTTTTAAATAAACGTATTCACATTTGTGATTATTTTTGTGTGTATAGAAATGTTCATTGCTTTCAAAATAAAGAAATAATATTTTTGAAAATTTTCATACAATTTTGCTTATAAGAAAATAAACATCAATGCAGATAGTCATTTTAAACAAGTCAAGATATTATTATTCTTCCAAGTTCTTGCTGGGTTATTTCTTCCAGGCCACCATTATGTTAGTAAGGTGTCAGATAGTCATTAATCACGTTTTCGCAAAAAATGCACTTGGTCACTTTCTCTTGTATGACGACGATATGCTTTGTAGTCATGACAAATGTTAAACTATGAATATATGGTGCTATGCTATGTCTTCTCCGTATTATGATGTGGAATGAAAGCGTGGACACTTACAAAAACTACTCAGACTCATTGAAGAATTGTCTCTTGGATGGACAGAGTACGAAATGATGAGATATTACTACTTTTTCTTATTTTAGGCCTGTTATAGTCCTGCATCATTGTTTCCCTCTTGTGACGTCGACTGCCAGCTGTCTTTCCATCTTTTGGGAGGTCGTTCTGGAGATCTGCTTGCTTAGGGGATACTGGTTCTGGCCATTCTTACGGCTCATGGTTCCGCCATTCTGGATAAGTGTTCGTTCCAGAACCTTTTTCTCTGTCGTCCCCATCTGACAATATCTTCAACTTCGCACATCCTTCAGATTTCTGTGTTTCGTACTTTTATCACGAAGGGTTTTGCCAGCGATACTCCTGAGTACCTTCATTTCGCTGGTTTGAAAGAGATTTTTGGTTCTAACAGTGTCGGCTCTGGACTCGATGCTGTATGTCATTATGGGGCGAACACAGGTCTTGTATATCCTCACCTTGCTTTGAATTTTATATTACTACTAAGTTGCATAAAAACAAAAAGCTCATTAGAAGTATAAAGGTGCAAGAAATAACAATATTTAGGACATATTATATGCCATCCTGAGAAATACCAATCTCTAAATTTCATAATTCAGGACAAAATTGAGGGATATCGAGGTCTTAGGAAGCAAACATCAAGACTGAAAACCTCTATTCCGGGCACCCGCAAATCATATCCTGATAGTTAATGTTTGGTAGTCAGACAAGGCACTATAAGTATGCGTTTCCTTGACTCGCACATGATATACGAGATGAATTTGGTCTGAAAAATACATCTCGGTTGATGGTGACAAATTTAAAAGGCTTGTAAATTCACTTGTATCACAGCTTGGTAATTGTAATGTATTTTAGTCTTCTGCAAATGCAATTAGTTTTTATTGATATCAAATGTTGACATTTCTAGTTAATTTACTTAAATGATAGATATTTTCAATCAATGGCAATCTTCTTTAATTTTTGATTGATGACAATACCTCTTTATAAACAAAGATTTCTGCTACATGAGTGTTGACACACAACGATGAGTGCCGTGGTTCTTCACTTTGTCTGGAACTTTCAGGCTTTCTAGTCCTGGCGAGTGCCGGATTTAACATAGAAGGGGCCCTAGGCTAATAATCCATTGGGGTCCTCAAAAAATGCAAAAAAACAGAGCAAAAAAGTAAATTTCTAATAATGCTTTTTTTGTTCATTCAACTGTTTATTAATTCATCAAAATCTAATGATTTTAACATTTCAGGCTGTATTCACATAAGGGCAAGTGACTTATTAGATCTTGGCATTTCACATGAAAAAAACGTGATTGTGTTGTAATTTATTTTTATCAAACATTGTTTATTCCACTTTTTTGTAATGGTATAACCCTACCGGTTTCAAGGCTTTCACCTCATCTTCAGGGGAACACAAACGAGACTAAATTATGTTCGAACTGGTACCGATATACACGCTTCAACGGTTGGGGGGTGAGGGAGGCATGGGACGATTTCGGCCAAGAGCGGAGAGATTTTTGGGATATAACTGTTCACCAGATGTTCAGATCGATGTACTGACTTAGAAATTTCTAGGGCCTCTAATCTGTCCAATTTATTTCCGTTACTACTGATATATAAAAATTTGGCATCAACAATAGAAAAAGTATGATTTTCAAGGTGACAATGATTAGCCATTTCAGAATAAATTAGAGGATTTGTTAAGGCAGATTTGTGTTCACGAAATCTCTTTTCAAAAGATCTTCCTGTCTTTCCTATATAGAAATTATCAGCCAGCACATAATTTTTTTTCTTACCACGTACATTTTGCCTCAACATCCAGGCTTCTGACTCCCATTCTTTCTTTCTTTTAAAATTAATTCACTTGATCCAACCATAATATCCCTTCTAACTTTGTTTTGTCAGCCTTGAATCACGTCCGCCTGGCAATAAGCCTGCCAGATTGTATTTGCAATAAAAGTATTAAATAAATAAATCACATCCAGACCACCACAATTTCTCTTCTGCATTCTGTTCATTATGTCAGTCTTGAGTTAACATTCATCTTCAGTCCGTATTCTGTCATACATCATCACCCCACATATTCTTATGTGTACGCATTTTGACATTTATTTTCTTTTTGTTCTATTTTCATATCTAAATTTCACTTCCGTACATCCAAGTTGGCACTAATATATTAATTATTTCTAATAATGTGATTCATCTACTTTTGGTTTGTTTGCACGAGTGGTCATAGCTAGGATGTAACCCTGAGTGCCTCGGTGCAATATTGCACGATTTTCAGCCTCTTCATGACAAGTGATAGTCATTGTCTTGACTAGCTCTGTCAGACATATAGACCGCTACTTGACACTTTTCCCTAGGATGTATGAAGTAATGTTTAACAAATGTTTTGGTGATTGGTGGTGCAATATTTTTTTTATTTAAAAATTATTTTCTTACAAGTTTAGCGGAATGCTTCTTATTTGAAGAGATGATGATAGTAGTTGTTGGTAAATAAATAAAATACGTTAAATCGCAATGCGGAAGGAGAGAGTGAATGAATACTTTATTTGATAGTATGTACGTGGGTATTTATAATATTTCAGAATGGGCGCGGGAGTGCGCCCGCGATATATTTTTATCTCGCTTCTGTGCGTGCAGAAATGGTCAATTGAAGTATTGTAGATATCGTAAATAGTATTGTGGGTAATAATCTATTTACGGAACTGCCGAGACAGCGTGATGCGTTCTCTTTCTACTATGGAATGAGCCGCGATGTCCGGCCGCGTCAATGTTTTGGCATGTGACCTTCGGACTGTTAAATATAATTTATCGAGGTGTCTGAAGTTCGTCTCGTCGGTCATTGACCGTATGTATACGACAATATTAAGTGACGACCGTGGTTCCCACACAAGTTTTACAAAATCATAGCATAAAATTTAATTTAATAGCTCAATGGTAAGAGTAGCTTCCCAAAAAGAGAATGGAATGTTTTCTCAATTTCTTTCTTTTTCATGAAAGATGATCAGAAAGAGGCACATGAAAAAATATTTTCTCCATTATTAAAAATGTTTTCCTCCAACTACAGGTATGTACTAAATACTAATATTTATTAATAAAGGAAACACAGTTTATTACAAAATGTTTATTAAAATTATAAAACATTTTCTTAGATCTAAATGGCACATATTTCAAATTATTATTCTCATAGGACTATATTCCAATGTTACTAATTATATAATTATTCTCGAAAAATTCTAAGAAAATCCATTGCAATTATACATTACTTAGTTCCAGATTACAAGTGTGAATTTGTTTCGAGTCCACAATTGAGAAATATTAAAAGATCTATTTGTATAAAAAATACATTTTTCAATTTCAATAAACTTTCTATATTACATTTAACATTTCATGAAAAATATCTGAATATTCAATACATTTGAAGCATTTTTTGTAAGTTTTCAACAGATCAGAATTTTATAAATAGACCAAAACCATGACTTGTCTTCCTTCTGAAAGATCACTATTATAAAGCATTATTTCAAACAAAATGAAAAAGTACTGTAAACGAAATAAATTTTCAAACATATAAATCACCAAATCTCTTGCTTTATAAAGATGATTCAATAAAAGATTTGCAGGTGGGATATGAACCCAGAACTTTCTTATATTGTAATTTGTTTTATCAAACACTGTTCATTCCACTTTTTGTAACGGTATAACCCTACCAGTTTCAAGGCTTTCACCTCATCATCAGGGGAGCACAAACAAGTCTTGTTTGTGCTCCCTGATGATGAGGTGAAAGCCTTGAAACTGGTAGGGTTATACCGTTACAAAAAGTGGAATAAACAGTGTTTGATAAAACAAATTACAATGTCTTTAAACCTCCACAAATGTTAATGCCTTAACTATAAACAATATATTTCTTCTATTGTTTGCAGTAAGAGATATTTTCTGTTTTAAAAAATACTGTTCCTCATAGGCAAGGGTATGAGTTACAAAAATTAATGCTTATACAAAATTGTTTCTTCTTAATTATTTGAAAGTTGTGGAAAAAATAAGTAGTAACTATATTTCAATGTTATGACAATTCCGATTTTCAAAAATTAATCATAATATGCATCAAGTAAGCATTGATTATTAATCTGATTGTCATTTTATAAACATTATGTGAATGAGCAAGAGTATATTTATCATAATAATACATGGGTTCACTTTTAACAATTCTAATTTCTCAAACAACAATACATAATATAACATCTATTTTTAAAAACTAATAAATTAACCATTGAGAAAAGTTGTATATTTTAGAAATAAGAACAATAAACTTTCATTGGACACTACTATATACAAATATATAAAAGAATACTTGGGACTATTTCAGATAGTTTCTTAACCCAGCCTTGCCGAAGGGGAGTACAGAAAGGACTCCAATCAACCTGTTTTACCAATAACTCGGTAAATACTCAATAAATTCATTATTTACTTGGTGTAATCATAATTCAAAGGATGGAAAATATGTTATGCTGTATTTTTTTGCTTAAACTAATTATTTATGATAAAAATGTAAAAAAAAAAACAATTATTTATTGTCAAAACCCGTCCGTCTTTGTGATATTCTTTGTTTCACATTGAAAACTCATCTCCAAATGCGTGCGAGTGAAAAAAAAAGCTTTTTTATGAATATAAATGTTTCAGCTTCACTTAAAAACAAATTTTCATTTAAAAAGAAACTGTATTTAAATTAAATATTCATGGGGCCTCTCCCATCCCCCTGTTCGGAAAACTCGCAATTTTTGGACTTCCGTACAATTTAAACTATGTGTTGCGATCCTAAAATATGTCAGTAGGTATTTTTAATTGGTCGTCAAAATTTTTCAACAAAAACAATATTTTAATATTATTGTATACCATAAGTCTTAGGGTGCATTATGATTGAAATTAAAAAGTGAAAAGCCAACATTAGTAAACAAAATATTGAAAGTACTACTGCACTTTACATGTTTTATCACCCTTTACATATAAAGTGTATATAATTGTTATCGGTATGTGTTATTAAATGAATATTTCCTTAGATTGTGAACCCAAAACTAATACCTTAATCTGGGTCACGGCTCAAAAAGGTTAAATAAAATGATATAACCCTTCCATGCTCATTGGAATTGGGAATTTGGTATAAACTTTCATTATTATGATAACTGAAATGATTTTTTATTTTCAGAAATGTGATATAATTATGAATTCTCATCTATCTTTCAATCCAACAAATCCAAAATTGAAATAAACACTGAATTTCTTTCGGTTCAGAAATATGGCCCCGAGTATCGGTGAAATCAATTCTTCATCAATATCGCAACATTTTTGCATAGAAATGTTCAATCTGGAAACATTTTATATATTATTTCCTATAGAAAAATACAAAAACCCAGTTTTTTTACAATATCGTACATTAAACAGAATATAACTTAAAATTAATTAGAAAATAACAAATAAATTTTATGAGACCAAACTATGTATTGAATTGTAAACTGTGAAGAAAATCGTAAAAAATAACCCATATTCATTTAAAATGTTTCTATTGTATTCCTGAAGAAAAATAACAATATGATTTCAATAAAAATCCAGCTCTTATAAAATATCAGATCTTAGTGATAATTGTATATTAACCAAACAACACTATCCACTAGCCTGGTGAAGTTTTAGAACTATTTTGCATTGTACGCCTGAATTCTTCTTGTTTCTGTCTTTGCCTCCTTTTCCTTTCAGCTCTCGCTTCTTCATCAGTCAGCATCATAATATCAGCATTATCGAGTAGACAAACCTGCAATATTTCATCTCTTACGTTTTAAATATTTTGACTATGCATTTTGAAAAAATACATATTACAAAAAATATACATTAAATTTATGCACTTGAAAAATTTAACTAGGTGTAATAATTGATATTTGTAACTAAATGCTACATATTGCTATACCTGTTGGACTAACTAGCTTTCTATTAAACTATGGCTCATCTGCCAAATATAAATATTATTACCTACACACTTCTTGTGCTAATTGTACTCGCTGTTAATGGACAAGTATTAACTCACTTAAATTCTTCATAAAAAATATGGAGATTACTAATTTCATTTGTGTAAATTAAGCTAATATTAAAACTTACATTTAATTAAAAATAATTAGCTTAGCACAACTGTTGTCAGGTACATATATTATACTTTGGAATGACACACTTGATTGTGAGCATTGGCCACGGGAACGGAAGCTGGTGGAGTGACCTCCTCGCTGGCTGAGCTCTTTTCATTTTGTTCAGAAACCCACTTTTTCACTTTCTGCTCCGTCCAGAAACCGTCATAAAATATAGTGGGTTTTATCCAAGCCCCATTTATATTAACTGGGTGCGAAACATAATTATTAGGTAAAGAAGAATCATTCTCTGCACCCGGAGACCTATTATGAGTGGAACTGCAAGTCCTTGAACATTCTGTGCCTGGTCTACTATTCATTAAAAAATTTTTAGGGGGCACATTGTAGTTTAAATTAACATTACCGTGATGACGATCATAGTTCTCGTAGGTCACAGGCCATGGAGCAAATTCGGTAAAATAGGCATTGTGATACAAAGACGGTGGAGGAGTGGTAGTACACTGGACGCTGTACAAGGGCGGCATCACTCTCTGCACCACGTAACTTACATTAGATGTGGGCAGGGGCGCTGGTGGGCGTAGTGGAGGGGGGCCCAGTCCCACAGAAGGCATCACAGGAGGGGGTGGCATTTTCATTGGATTGTGGTTAGCTGTGAAGTGGACTGGCTTGCCACCAGTCTGATTCACCGGATTATTCATTATGTCTGCAGCAGTAGGCTTCATTCTTCCATTACAGTTGGAATTTTGATAGCTTTTTTCTGTGAAGCCACTAGAGGTAGGATGTGGTATATTGTTGGAGCTCAGTTTCAACGGTGACCTGGTTTCTGTCTTGTTCTGATGTCCATCTATGGAGCTTGAACTGTCGCTTGAATCTTTTCGAAGAGGAAAATTTTGCTGACCATTTTGATTATGAGAAGCAATATTTTTTGGATCACCTAAATTATTAGATATTGCTGAAGTTTTATCATTTAAAATATTCAAATTTTTATCAGAAATAGTAACCATATTAATTTTTTGGCCATCATCAGATTGATTCTCATTTTTCTGTAATTCTATCTGCTCCAAAAGAAGAGTTGCAATGATGCCTCCAAAACTCAAAAATGTTTCTCTTAATGCATTTGTTACGGAAGACTGAAAACAAAACAAAATGTGATTTTTTTTAAATACACATCGCAAAATAAAAAAATAGAGTATGAATAAACAAGTTTCTTTCATGTATTCAGATAAACTGAATACTGAAAAAACCTAGTTTGGATGACAATGAAAATTCTATCGCCAATCCAAATGTCAGTTGAAGTATCCATTGCTTTACGCTCTCGATTGGTCCTAGGAAAAGTAGCGAAGCTAGAAAAACACGTAAAGTGAAGTGATTTTAATCTGGGTGAGATAGGGATTGGATCCAAACAAAAAAAGGAACTAAAAATACTAAAAAAAAGGATTATTTTTGACCTTCAATTAGAAGGCTTATACCTAGTCTTGCCATAAATTCTGTTACAAAGTGTTTGAATTATTATAAAAAAACAGTGCATCTTACAAATGATTTATTAAATTGATAGACTTACACACATATCATCTTAAAGGAAAACATACATCTTTTTCAAAATGTCCTCCCCTTGCCTTCACACAGACATTTAAACGTAACGGATAATCGTCACCGGCAGTACGCACGATGTCCATTAGAAAATTGTCCACTGCTTTCATCAATGATTGTTTCAGACTCTCCAAATTTGGATGTCGTCTGCAACAGAATGTTCTGCCATGTTCTCCAACACTACCACAATTTTTTGTCCAGTGAATTTAAATTTGGGCTTCCAGAAGGCCGATCTACAACTCTAATAAACTCTGGTGTATGAATTTCTAGCCATTGCTGGGTGGATTTTGCCTTGTGGGCTGAAGCAGAATCTTGTTGAAAGATCCAATGACCTGAATTAAACATGGTCTCATAAGAGGCTTGAAGACCTTCAAAATGTCATTTTGGTATGAATTTGCACTTGTCTTCACACCCTGAGCACAAAAATGTAGCTCAGTAACCCCTTCGTATGAGACACCCCACCAAACCATCACAGATCCTGGATGATGACCTCTCTGAACTCTATGAATGACTTGAGCGGCCTCTTGAGAGTTATGTGCGTACACCCGACCATTTTGCTTATAATTTTCTTCAATGTTGAAAATTTTTTCATCGGAAAAATGGATTTAGTGATGCATATTGATTGCGTACCAGTGAATCAGTTGTTTAACTCTGGTATTCCTGATGTCCCTCAAAGATGGAGTAAGCAAGTGTTCAGTAAGCCCCCATATTTGGGTCCGATTTGATAATACGAGACATACTCGGTGTCGAAATACCCATCTTCCTGGACATGATTTTTTGTTTGCGGAATGGATTTCTACGGATTCTTTTACGGCTTTGATGACTGCTGGAGTTCTTACGATTCGCAGTCGACCACTTCTTTGCCGATCTTCAATACTTTGAGTATCTTTGAATCTATTAATAGTACGATATACAAACTGACGATTGATAACCAAATATTTTAAAGTATTAAAAATGTCTCCCGGCATCTTTCCAACTTTACGTAACACAATTACAGCAATATGGTTTTCTGTACCGCCCTACTCCATGTTTACTGGTTCAGTGACTAACTGATTATAGCAATACCACAAGGGATGGAGAATTACCTAAAAAAAAGGTTTTAGGTTTCTACCTGCTATTGTTCAGATTTTATGAGTGTTTGAATTTGTGTAACAGTATTTATGGCAGGACTATGTATAACTTATTCCTTTCAATTGAGTTAAGCATCAACTGGATCTGACTCATCATTTTCCTGATGTTTTGGAGGTTCTAAATTGGTAGGTAGACGATAAATATAATTTATAAAATAATTAAATTCTGGCAACATATACTGGCCACCAAGATCACCCAATATGACCTGACTTATTTTTGTAGGATTATTTGAAAGGTAAAGTGCACCTTGAACAAGCTCCAGACTCTGAGAGTGCTCGAGGACAACATTCACCAAGAAATAGAGATACACTAGTTGAAATGTTGAAAAAGACACTAGGCACTAGTTTTGAACTTGGCCAATAATTTTTCAGTAAACTGTCAGTCAAATTTTCAAGACTAAACTTTTTTTGAAAAATCCATTGTTTTTAAATTAATATATACCTGATGATGACAGGCAATATGAACGTGAGTCAGAGATTTAGTGCTTATATAAATGGTAGCAATTTGATTAATGTTGTACATTTGAGCCCATTTTGATCTCATTAAAAACTCAGAATACTTACTTTTCTAGCATTATGTATCGCCAAACCTTTTTGAGTTGCAACAGATGTGGCATAACCTACATCTTCTCTATGTATATTTAAGGATTTTATAGTAACAGAAACAAATGCCACAACACCAGCTGTAAATTTTCCATTGGTGTAATCCACATAATCTACAAAGAAAGCATAGAATCTATATTAAACACTTGATATTTTTATAATAGTTAAGGCATTAACATTGTGGAGGTTTAAAGACATTGTCATTTGTTTTATCAAACACTGTTTATTCCACTTTCGAGGAACTTGATGATGAGGTGAAAACCTAGAAACCGGTAGAGTTATACCGTTACATAAAGTGGAATAAACAGTAATTGGTCTTTATGTTTAGAGTATTTCAATTCTTACACAAATTTCGCCATCGACTTTTCTGATAAAATAAAAGTTAAAATATGTTATACCACAAAAACTTGTACAAATGTACCAATAACAAACGTAAAAATAATTATCAAAAGAAACTTGAGAAAAACAGGATGATTGAAATTCAGTAAAATTACTTATTCATAGACAAGATTATCATTTAAGGCAGTGGTGTCCATGAAATTGATGCCATTCGACTAGTTGATTGCACAATGTTTCAAAGTCGATCACCGGTGAAAATGTAAAAAATACACTTTTTTAATCTTTGTTAAAATGACGACTTTCCCATTTTTTTCATACCATTGCATTATTTATCAACAGGCACTATGCGGCAAAATTCTTAATATGAAATATACTGTGGATCATTCAAGATTGCAAATTTGATTCAAAACAACTCTCTTAGAGCATAGGTTCTCAACCTTATTTTGCCCACAGCCCACTTTGAGAATATTTTTTTTTCTAAAGCCCCCCCCCCCCCCCCCCCCCCCCCCAATTTTTTTAATAACTGAATTGCTACAAGGCATATTTTTTGCTTTTTTTTATTAACAGGCTTTTGTTAACTTTACCTTCATTTATATATGAGATATTTCACGTGAAATTGGAAGATTTGAAAATTTTTAATTCAAATCTAAAATAATTTTTTTTTATATCATCCAATTTAATGTAGATCTGAATGTAATGGAATCTTTAAGTTCAATTTTCATCCACTTCCCGAACTACCGAAATATGTGAATTTTCGCACACATGATAAAAATTATTAAAATACATACAATAACAAAAATTAACCAATATTAAAGTTTACTTTAGTTATAATTCGGAAAGTCTAGGATGAACCGTGCGACGTTTGTCACAAAGGGATGGGGTAAAATCGTTTTTTTTTTACAAATCGAATAGTTTTTTTACAAATCGAACAATTGTTTTTCTCTAAACTGACGTTTTAATTCCTAATTTTCATTATACTGACTTTCTAATGTATTGTATGATTTGTATGTATCTTTAAATAGGCCAAGATCCACTATGAATTAATACTACAATAATTACGAACATTTAATTAAAATCGATTTTCGAAATCGATTTTTGAAAATCCAATTATCGAATATCCCATCCCTAGCCAATGCACACTAACGTAGTGACTTTTGACAAACGTCACCAAATATTATTTGATTTTAACAAACCGCCATATTTTTGCTAATTTGTGACAAGATAGATGTATTAATTTGTCATTATTGTTAGTTTTATGTAATGTATTTACCTAAATAATTTGCTATTTATAGAATCGAGGCTTATATTAAAGTTGATAAAATAATTCAAATTACTGAACATCGTTACAAGGTTGTATTGGGGCAAATTTGTGAGTTGTCATACGGTTCATCCTAGATTTTCCGAACTATAGTACGTGATTAGCGTGTTTTTTTTTTTGTCTTTTTTAGACTATATTTTTTTAATCTGCCCACGCTCCTCCGTGCCATCTCAACGCCCCCTAATTTTCTCTGGGTCTTCTACTGCCCCCCTGAAAGTCTCAAACGCCCAAAAGGGGGCATTATCGCCCACGTTGAGAACCTATGCTCTAGAGGTTACTTGGACATACTAGTAGTAAAAAGTTATAGTGACGAAATTTTAAAATACATGCAGATACAAATTTATTCAGCGATTCAGACCTGATAAACTAAATGAAGGCATTTCTTAAAATAATACAAACAATAGAACCATGGCAATATTTGGCTACTAGACTAAGCTTATATTCTATTACAATACTAAGTTATTATAGTACAAAGGATGTAATTTTTTTAATGCTGAAAATATATTAAGTAAATCACTGTTAAGTTAGAAATAGAAAAGTATATCTTTCAAAAAGTATATCTTTCAAAAAAATACTGGGCACCACTGATTTAAGAAGGAAAAATATTTGCATTGAGTATTTATTTAGCAGAGGCATTTGCCGAAATAATGGTAATAACACTGACAATTACTGCACTATTATAAAAAAAATACACGCAGAAATAGATCATTTCTATTTTTCTTTTACCTAAATCTTGCTTTGTTACGGACCAACTCCAATTCTCAAATCCCCATTGATTATGGCCAAAGGTTATGAGTTGTTGCCTTTTCTTGTAACTCGTGTCTGAATCCCCGGAATCAGAGTTTTCATCGTGCGGCACGTTTCCATCAGGCTGCAAAATGGACAAATTAGTATACATAACGGTATATTGCTTTAATAAAAGGAATAAAGGATAAATATAAAAGTTTATACCAATTTGATTGAGCATGTGGATGTCGGAAAACCTGGTTTACGATTCATTTCTGAAGGTTTGCAATGTATTCATAAAACAATAACAAACATGGCCAGCAATGAGCTGTATTGGACAATCACTGTAATATTTCGGCCGCCGAGGATTTCGAATATTATAAAAAACGTTTCCTCTCATAAAACCGTATTTTAAAATTAAAAAAATAAAGCTAAAAAAGCGGCAAATAAACTAAACACACGATAAATAAGGGATTTCACACCACAAATTCCGATCAACGTCAAAAACGATGTGAGCGAATCGAATCCACAGAGAAATAAACTATGCTAGGCCAAAGAGCATTTTTTCTATCTTTTAAAAAAGACGCGACACAAAATGAAACTAGAGGTCTCTGGTCGTCGGCCCGGGAAAGTTGTAGATTGTCAGTTAAAAAAAAAATACTAACTTTTTTTACACTAAATTCATATTCATTTAAATCATATAACAAATAATCGTTCATACTACCATTATTCATATACGTATTGTATTTTAACTTATATTGTGTACATATTTGTGGTTGATTTCATCGTAGATCCAAAGGTAGGTAGTTTGTTTTTTCTCTCTTCAAATTTTTTTTTCCTCGTGTCGCTTTTTTTCTCTTTCTTTTTTTTTAGTACGTAGGCAAAATGATTCCACACAAACCTCCTGATCCCAAACCACCAGATTTAAACTCTGATAGTGAGCTGTTGACTGAAGAGGAAATCCCGGTCTCGTCCTTCACAGAAGTGAAAGATAAAACCAAACGAAAGAGAACGAGGAACCTAAAGCCAGGGAGCCGCCAAGAATCACCGGAAAGAAAGATAACCCCTCTTAATGTAACATCTGAAATACCTCAAACAGTCACAACTCCTACAACATCCTCACATATACCTCCTACAACCCCGTCTCCTCCCCAGGTAAGGGAATACGGCAAACATGACCGATCCCCTTACGTGGTACATGTACAAAAAACTTCAGAGTCAACAGGAACATCCATCAACTCAATTTCCTTTGGGATGTTTCTTAAAAAAAATAAAATTCCGGACATTTCGCCAAGAAACGGCATAAAATTAATAGGCCGAAATAGATTGGCTGTAGCTTTCGATAAATTCCCATCAGCTAATAATTTCCTTCAAAATGGAGCCCTTGCCGAGTATGGATTTAAATCATTTATTCCTTCTTTCATGGTCACCAAAATGGGCCTCGTAAGAGGAATCCCGGTTGAATGGAAGGAGGAGGAAATTATAGAAAACCTGGAAGTACCGGATGGCTATGGAAGAGTCCAGAAAGCCAGAAGACTTAACCGCAAAATAACCAATTCAGACGGTGTGACATGGGTCCCTACACAAACAGTGGTACTAACTTTTGACGGACAGGTCCTACCTCAGAGGGTCTATGCTTTCTACAACTCTTTAGTGGTAGAAAAGTACTATTTCCCAACCATACAGTGCTACCAGTGCCTCCGTTTTGGACACACGAAGCAACAATGCAGATCATCTGCACGTTGCTTCAAATGTGGCCAATCTCACCTCGGTGAAACCTGCTCCGTAACGGCTCCATCATGTATTACATGCGGTGGGCGTCATACGGCAGTGGATAGATCCTGCCCGGAATTCACTAGACAAACAAATATAAAACGCCTTATGACTGACCAGAACATGTCTTACCAGGAAGCATCAAAATCCACCCCAACCTCTGTGAAATCCTTCGCCGAAGTTACAGCACACGGTGAACAAACCTCGCACCCACTTTCCCAAAATACACCATCTGCTAACCACCATAAGTCCTGGAAACCAAAAATGATAAATGCCACCAAACCATCAGGTCCCACTTTTCGCCCTCATATCACTCCCTCGACGAAGAGGGAGATTGAGAGCCTCTTATGGCGTCCAAACACAAATCTTCTTAATGGATGTGGCCTCCCTCGAGACACTCCAATCACTACACAATCACTAGATACAAACATTTCTTCAACTCTAAATAAACTCATCTCACTCATCTCTGGTCTTTTATACAATTCTCCTCATATACCGTCCAACGTTGCCAAAGAAATATTAAACGAAACACAAAATTTAACTTACCAAATTAACACATCTGAAGAAACAGATGCAATACAAGGAAGGTCCGGACCGACCTCCCTTAATTAAATATTAAAAATGGCCGAAAGAAAATCTCACCTATCATCAGGTATATTGCAATGGAATAGTCGTAGCCTCCCCTCCAACAAGGCTGAATTTCTCCTGATGCTAGGTGAGTTCTGCCCATCTTTGGTCGCCGTCTCGGAGACATGGCTATCTCCGGGGGCATTATTTAATGTTCCCGGGTACTCGTGGCTACGGGACGATAGGGCGGATGGAAGGGGTGGAGCAGCCCTTTTCATCTTATCATCCATTCCATATACGCAAGTGGTTCTGGGTTCTCGGGACGCCAGCTTCAATGCAGTCGCTGCGAGAGTCCAGAATATTACGTATATATCAGTTTATATCCCGCGCCCGTCATCCATCATCATCTCACAACTTAGAAATATAATATCAACACTACCTCATCCCATCATCTTACTTGGGGATATGAACTCCCATCACACGCTATGGGGATCACCTAGGGCATGTAGATTTGGAGCTGAAATTATGAATATTCTGGACGATTTTCAACTTTGCGTACTGAATAATGGATCACCCACCCGCTTAACACCCCCGAATCAAAGTTCAAGCGCAATAGATCTATCCATATGTTCAGCTACATTAGCCCCTACGCTATCGTGGAATGTAGTGCCTGATCCCCACGGGAGTGATCACCTCCCCATAATCATTACATTTCCATCACCTCACCCCCCATTCATTAACCCCACTTGTTATAAATTTAACACCCGTAAAGCCAATTGGAACAAATTCTCCCACTCCCTCGATGCCTCAATACAACAATTAGAATGGCCGACACATAAAAATTTTCATACTCAGTATGATAAATTCGTGGAGTTGATGATCCAGGCGGCTCACTACTCGATCCCCCTTAAAAAACCTCACTTCTTTAAGCCACAGCCCCCTCCATGGTGGGATGAAGAGTGTTCAAATGCAGTTAAATCCCGGAAAAAAGTATACCAATCCTATAAAAATAACATGACAGAGACAAACTTCCTCCTTTTTCGTAAAGTACAAGCCGTCACAAAACGCTTGCTTTCTAAGAAGAAGAAAGATGGATGGATACGGTTTTGTCACACCCTTTCGCCAGAAACTCCAATATCAACAGTGTGGGAGAATGTGAAGAAATTTAGGTCCATCTACTCAACCCGCTTACATAAAATACCAACAGAGTGTTGGGTTCACACCTTTTTGAATAAAATTGCTCCTTCTTCATCGCCAACCCAATATGACGTGCCATATACATACTTTCTCCCCTCTCATAATCATCCTCTAGATGCGCCCTTCACAGAAAATGAACTCAACATGGTTTTGTCCAGCCTAAAGGACTCCTCCCCAGGGCTGGATAACATCCCATATTCCTTTTTAGTGAAAACCCTACCCTACACCAGGAAATATTATCTAACACTGGTCAATTGCATTTTTAATACAGGAAAAATTCCCAAGTCCTGGAAAATATTTAAAATTATCCCAATACCTAAAATGGGTAAAGATCTTTCAGATGGAAATTCCTATAGACCAATAGCCCTTGCATCAACTTTGGGAAAAATCACAGAACATCTTATTAAAAACCGCCTTGAATGGTTTGTAGAACACAATAAAATTCTGGATATTAATCAATTTGGTTTCCGTAAATCACGTAGTGCTATGGATAATTTAGCTATTCTCACTACTGATATTCATTCCGCCTTTACTTATCAAAAACCACTTATAGCCGCTTTCTTAGATATTACCTCAGCTTATGACAATGTCATTTTACATATTTTAAAACAAAAGATGTTACACAAAAAAATACCCAACAAAATCACCCACCTCATATTTAACCTTTTATCAGAACGCTCCATCTTTCTATCAGTGGAGGAGGTGTCTTTCACAAGAACCGTTTGGAGGGGTCTCCCGCAAGGATCAGTCCTTAGCCCCCTCCTTTATAACATTTATACGGCAGATCTTGCTCACCTGGTTCCCCTCAATACCGTCGTATTACAATATGCAGATGATATCGTGGTTTACGCGTCCAATGAATCCTTTAAAATAGCAGAAAAAATATTAAACAATTCCCTCCACTCTCTCTCTAAGTGGCTCAAAAACCATGGATTAGATATTTCCCCCTCCAAAAGTTCTATTGTCGTGTTCTCGCGGAAAAGACAACTGCCTACCACTAATATTTATATTGACAATGCCCCTATTCTTAACCACAGTTCACACAAATTCCTCGGAATGACATTCGACTCCAGGTTATCTTGGAAAAATCACGCTGAGAACATAACATCAACCTGCCAAAAAAACATAAATATTCTTCGCGCAGTATCAGGAGTCTGGTGGGGGGCACACCCAACCACTTTGAGACTTCTATACACCGCCCTCATCAGAAGCCACCTTGATTATGGGTCATTCTTATTGGACCCTACCTTCAAATATATCCTCCATAAACTAGACCTTATTCAATTTCAGGCCCTTCGAATTATAGTTGGAGCTATGAAATCTACGCCGACAAATGCCCTACAGGTTGAATGTGTGGACCCACCGCTCTGCTTCCGAAGACAGTTCTTAGGTACCCGATACTTCCTCAATATATACAAAACAACATCCCACCCCCTTCTGCGTAAATTGAAATCACTTTCAGATCTCATTCCCACAAACATATTTTGGAGAAACAAAACACTCCCCCCTTTAATACAAAGTTATCGTAAATTCTCATCGTTGAATGTGGTAGTCCAAAAAACCCCTATTCCTCCTTTATACTGCACCCCGTTTCAAGCTTTAATTATAAATCCACGCATTGTTGAATCCTTTGGTATTGATAAGTCGAATTATCACGCCAATTATGATTTCATCAACCACATTAACACCCATTGGAGTGACTGGACTGTCTTCTACACAGACGCATCCAAGATTGCTAATGAGGAACATGTAGGAATAGCAATATATTGCGAAAGCTTAAATATCAAGAAAAAAATTAAACTACCCAAATTTTCAACTACATTCACTGGTGAGACATTGGCAATCTTGGAAGCATTACAAACATCTTTAGAATTAAGTATCCCAAACACTTTAATTGTATCAGATTGTCTAAGTTCCCTTCAAGCAATAGGAAAGAACCCATTTCGATCCCCAAATAGTATAACACTTAATATAAGGGAAACTATATACAACCTTGAAGAGGCGGGCCTTGATGTCGCCCTGGCTTGGGTTCCTAGTCATCGAGGCATTTCGGGTAACGAAGAAGCAGATACTCTAGCTAAAGAGGCAACCTCTACAGGAAATACAGATAAATATAATTACACATCTGCACAAGACTTATTACCTTTGGCGCGCTCTTCGATGATGGAGGAGTGGACAAATTACTGGAATGCCTCGAACCGCACTAGGGGAAAAAGATATGCGTCAATTCAACCCTACATTCCAATCAAACCCTGGTTTTCCAATTATAGAAGCACTCGGAGAGAAGCGACAACTATAAGCCGAATACGCTTTGGACATTGCTGTTCCCCTGTCCACCTGGCCAGACTACATATAAGGAACTCTTCTTTATGTGAGTGTGGCCAGGAGGAGGGAGATCTTGAACATATCTTCTTCTCCTGTTCTCTGAATACTTTCCCTTTGACCTTTAAAAAACAAACAAAAATATTACTCCCCGCAAATCTTCCCCACCTGTTGAGCCTCAATAAAATTTCCATATTGAATAGCATCACTCATTTTATTAACAAAAACAAAATTAACCTGTAATAAAATATATGTATAATATATATGATAAATATCGATAGAAAATTAAATTTAAATCATTCGCTCGCTCACATACATTTAACTATCATCTTATTGTAAATATTCATTTAGTTGTAAACTATGTAGTTTAGTTGTAAAATAGTTTAACTCCATAGTATCTCACTAGATAACAGTAGTCCTGGGCCGAGTTGCTTGATGTGGCGTGTCGCCCATATGAATGGAACTACCTAGATACTATGAAGCTGACATCACTGGACACTGGCGTATACTCCTCCATATATAGGAGTTCACGGCCATTATTCAAAGAGAGAGAGAGAAAATGAAACTACAAAAAAATAAAGATTTATAATGATTGAATACTTTTATAAATTATTTTTTTAATTGTCATTCTTTTATGCGGTTCCACGTGAATAAACGGATTCACTTTGTTTGCTATCCTGTTTCGTTCCAAATTTTTAAAAATCATATCGATAAATTATTATTTTAAAACGAATTATCAAAGAAAAATGAATTATTTCAATGTAGTAAATATATGTTAACACATCATTCATTTTTTCGAGAAATGGACGACTCTCCTTTTTCAAGAAGTGGGTGGTTTCCTTCTTGAATCCAGAATTACTGTGTACTTATGAATATACTCATAATATTATCGCAGCGTTTCCTTGTTTGGTGTACTGTCACGACGTGCCCATTATTTTTATGTTGAGAAAGATAATCACAGCTCCCTATGGAACATACAAAAGTTCCAGTTTAATTTTTTACGTTAAAGCCATTTAACATATTTCTGGTTGGTTGAATGAAATTGCCTTAAGACAATAGACTCACCAGATTACATGGCATACAACAAAAATCTAACATATCATCATTTTTATCAAAACATGCAGTATTGCCATGCCTATTGGAGTGAGCAGAAATAAGAGATTTCCATTTCATTCTAACTCGGCATATATATTTTGTTTATACGATGCCTACACTTCTCGTCATTCATAACCTCCTTTTATAAAGATTTTTCTCTCTTTCAAAATTTGGTTCAAATCATACTTTTCTAGATCTCCTTTTCCCACAACTTTCATTCACATTAGCACTAGATTTTCTTTATCAGATTTTCATCATTCGTTTATTCTATGTTATATAGTATGCCCAAATCGTGTCGAGAGTACTTTTCTTTATTCTATTGACACCAGTTTCTAGTTTACATTTGTACTGCATAATTTAATACCATATTTTATGTACATTTTTACTCCCCATATTCTTCCCAGTGCAAACACATACCATACATTCACACATATCATCACGCCGTGTCTCTTGTGGGATAGGCAGAGAGAACAAATCTCCTAGCTTTTCTATCCAAGCACACAACTTTCAAATCCTCCACATTCATACATCTTGTCAAGTAGTGAAATTTCTCTAACAGCTCCAGTCTTTCTTATTTTTTTACCCAAAAATCACATTTACATTTTTCAACAATTGAGACCTCGTATTTTGCTACATTATTGTTTTAGATATCTTTCTTTACACCTCTCACACAAATATAGGAATGTCAATATCTGGAAGCATGTCTTCGATATATGGCAAAAAGAAAAAATATATTGAAAGGCGTCTACAGAATGAAATAAGGTGAAGTGTAATTAATATCATCTATCACAAATTCATTGCAAAAAATGTGCAAAGTGGTTTACAATCCTACTTTATTGTATGAAATGGCATAAAAATAGTCTTAAGAACAGAATACTAAAATAGAAATGTGTGCCTTTTGAAGAATACCTGAAAATTCTATATGATAAAGAAAGGAAAAGAAAAATGCTTAAGATGGTTTGACCACATGAAAGATTTAGTCGCAGAAAACTTCTAAAACATTTGCACATATCATATGTTTGAAATTGATGGTGAGCGAGGAAAAGATAAAAAAAAGGAAGTTGGAAACAGAAGCAGAAATCTGTCGAGACATAATAATTTTTAATTACTCCGATTCCTTTATAATATATGCTAAAATATATTAATTTGAAATAAAATATAACCTTTAATTAATACTAAGCATTTTATTTTCATGCATTGATTTTGTTCGTAATATTATATAATATAAATTGCCTTAAATCATAAAATGAAAATATGAACATTTAAGATCAATATATCCTAAAAAATAATGTTTCCATTACATATTACCTTTTTGAGAGCATTTGTGACGTAAAAATGAAAAAATCTTCGAACGAATAAATCATTGATACAATAGCTGAAAAAGGATTATACAATATGATAATATATGTTGATAGAACTATACATGTCATTATTCAAAATTTTATTTATTTTATTAAAACCACAAACGCTTTTACATATTATTTGAAGAATTAAAGTCTTTTAACCTTTTAGTAAAATTATTTCTCTATAATTTATTTTCAAAAATATCATAATGGATCAATACTAAACAATGTTAAACAATTAATACGGCCATAAAGAATAGAGCTGTCGAATAATGTTTTGAATTTTTGAAAAGTTTCGGTAAGTGTACGGTGTTTTGAAGAATGGTGTTTTTGAGTGGCAGCCGCAGGTATGCAGGTAGATCCGGTGGATCCGGTACACAAGAAAATGGCTGAGAAAAGACAGACCGTAAACAATGAACCTTTGAATATTGCAAAAATAAGTGAAAATTGCCCAAATACGAATAATTTGAAGACATTTTCGGGCTTCGACATGTTTTGTGTATTTTTTTCAATGGGAACTTTTGTTGCGGATCTGACAACAGGTGATGAATTTCAAGCTTACTATTTTGTTTGCGAATAAAACTTCAAAACAAACTTTTTTCAACAATTTTTCCTTAAAACTGAATCATGTTTTTACAAGAAGATACCAATTTTATTTTGCACAAAATTTTGCTTTTGCTCATGTATTATGTTGAGTTGTTTAAACGGGTGATGTACAACAGATTCGTCGAATCCTGTTTTTTTAAATAACCGACAAAATTATCTTGAAAAACGAAATGTTGAAAAAAATTGTTCCAGCCATAACGAATACAACAATCATTTGACTCTTAGTATTAATAGTTTGAAACTTATAATTTTAGACATTAATAGTTTGAAATGAGGAAAGAGTCGAAATTTATTTTGTTTTAAATATGTAAAAAATAATAATAAAATTTATTGTTTTAATTATGAATGAGACAAACCAGTAAAATAAATTAAGATATTTTTTTCCTTTTGAAAATAGATTATAGTATGACTTAAAAACAGGGCCATGAATTAATTGTAACTTAGGAATTTCAATAAAAAAATATTAAGGAATAACAGTTAGACATTATCAAGGTATCACACTTGTTTCCAATATGGAAAATTATTTAGCAATGTCTTAGTTATGGAAACCACAGCCAGGGGTTATATGATCTCTTCCTGGACCAACCCATTTGTTCAATTGTTAAGCTCGAAAAACTCCATTCTATTTGGATAGAAAAGATAATGAATGAATAACTGACAATCATGGAGTGTTTTAGACTTTTTTTATTAATCTATTGGGAGGTCAAAGCTTCAATGGACGGATGGTGTTACTGAGGATGCTAAGATAGCCAGAGTACCCGACTAGAGAAGCCTTGCATAGTATAAAAGAGAGTGGAAGATGTTCTTGGAGCAGCCTAAGACCCACCCGGTATTACACAGCCAGTGATGATGATTATGAAGTGATGGAAGCCACGAAATAAGCTGGCAAAATTTGAGCATCTCGGCGAGCAGTACACTCCTACATATACATTTGTCAAGAGTTCTGAACATGCGTTTCACTGAACAGGTCTTCCTCTCACATGTGGTCCACTCACATTTCCACTATACATCTGTTTTATTAGCCTTTCTTCATTCATTCGTTCCACATGCCCAAACCATCTCAGCGTGCTTTTCTTCATCTTAACACATCAACCTTAAGTTCACATTCATCCCTAATTACTTAATTCTGTCATAGATTGTCACTCCATATATTTTTATCAATGCATGCATTTCTACAGCATTTATTTGGTTCTTTTAAGTCTTTTTCCATGTCTACGTTTCACTCCCATACATTAAAGTTGGCACCAAAATACTTTTGGGACTATCATATTAGCAGATTTTGATACTCTCCGGTTTGAGTATATATGTTTTAGTGCTCCATTGAATTTGTTTCCTATCACTTCATGCCAATCAATATCCCTCTTAACTCTTCCATCATCTGAGAAAATACTACCCAAATAGCAGAATTCCTTTACTTGATCCAGTATTTCATCCATATGTCGTATTAAAAACTATAGACCCATATCTCTACTGAGCATTATTCTCTCAAAAATTATTGAGAAAATAGTGAAGGACCGACTGATAAATTTTTCAATATGCACAACATTATCTCTCCTAATCAGTTTGGATTCCAAAGGAATGTGGGAACTGAAACTGCTTTGCTTAGTCTAGTAAACAGTGTTACCACCACTTTGGATAATAAGAAAGCATGTTTGGCAGTTTTTTTGGACCTTGCAAAGGCTTTTGATACAGTGTCTCACCGAATATTACCAGATTGATGGAGGTGGGCATATGTGGGCGCTCTTCTAGTTGGTTATCTTCATACTTATCTGATAGAACTCAGAGAGTCAAATTGGGTGATAGTGTATTTGGTGAGCCTCTTTTTGTGAGATTCGGAGTACCTCAAGGTAGTGTTCTGGGACCTATATTGTTCCTGATATATGTCAATCAGTTGTATAATCTTTCTATCAGGGGTAAGATTATTACTTTTGGGACGACACGGTTCTTCTATTCGAGGGCCGAACATGGGATGATGTATTCTTAAAGGCTAACGAAGAATTACGTGTAGTTAAAGAATGGATGGACTCAAATTTATTGACTCTAAATTCCCGAAAAACTAAATACATCACATTTAGCATATCTACAAAAACTCAAGCACCTACAAATAAATACATAACACTACACACTTGTTCACCCATGGCTGACTGTAGTTGTGTTTCCTTGGAAAGGGTTGATAGTATAAAGTACCTTGGAGTTTATGTTGATCAGTTCCTTCGTTGGGAGGTCCATATTAACACTTTGAGTGCAAAAATCAGAAAACTAGGATACATATTCCGTATGATTCGAAATGTGCTCAGTGAAAATATTCTTAAAAGTATATACTTCACCTTATGTCAGTCAGCACTTTCTTATGGTATATCAGTTTGGGGGGATGCACCTTAACCCAAAAACACATATTGCAGGTTTCCCAAAAATTGATTGTGAAAATAATTAATAAACTTCCTGCTCGGTATCCCACGGCGGAGCTTTTCAGAGAGTATCAGGTCCTGAACATAGTCAATTTACATCTCAAATCCATTCTCTGGCACTACCATCGAGAGGAAGGGAAGATGCAGACACACATGACACGCATGGCAACTAATGAAATGTTCACCATCCCTAGAGTTAAAACCTCTTTTGTCCAAAAGCAATATGCTTATTTGGCTCCCATTGCATACAATGGCGTGCCGACTTCAATAAGGGTAAAGGTAGGAAAACCATTTAGACAGTCGATCGGAGCGTGGTTGTTATTGCGACAGGATTTTGAGTACTTGGGCTTTCAGGATGAATGACGAGCGGACAGGATTTGTGTGAGCTCATGAGTGTGGGTTTCTTCTTGTTGTTTTAATTTTGGTTGTTTTTGTATTTGTTTTTCTGTGTATTTTTTGTTTTAATTTTTATTCTTATGATTGTGTGCGGTATATTGTGGGATGAATATTTTTGGTCTTTTTGGAGGGATGATGTGTGAGGAGTTGAATTTCGCAAGATGTTTCCAGTTGTAGTTGAGTGTCACTGTTTGTCAGGTTGATGAGAGCGTGCAACAAGGTTTTGTTTTTGTGTAATAAAAAATCGGAAAGAAGTATCGATCTATTTTTTTATGCTAAATATCCTCAGTGAGATACAGGCAAAAGCCTAGTTTACTGGGGATACGACAAATGAAAGGCAACAAACCCAGATCCATTAAAATTGTATGTCCAAATCAAATTACCTGTTGTTTTTTCGCAAATTGTGTATATTTCTTGTCATGTGTAATAATAAATAAATAAAAAATAAATTTTCTTTTCCTTTCACACTTCTCTATCACCATTTCTTTGGATTTTGCAACATTCATTTTCAGATCTTTCTCTTCATATCTCTCGTACAAGTTTCTTGTCAAACTCTGCAATTCATCTTTGCCCCCCGCCAACACTACCATGTCATCCGCATATGTTTCTATTTGACATTTGTAGTCTAATACAGTGGTCCCCAACCTTTTTGTCGCCGCGGACCGGTCAACGTTTCATAATTTTACCGCGGCCCCCGGGGGGGGGGAGGGGGGACACATTGAATGTAGTTTTTTTTTTTTAATTAATAACAATATATTTGTACAATATATAATAATAAAATTTACAACTGTGGTACATAAGTTATAGTGACAAATAATAGTAGAGAAAACACAAGGTTTGTGGGAAAAATGAAGAAAAAATATATAATAACAATGAAGGATTATTAAGTTTGGATTGATGGGTATTTTCAATATTTTTAAGGTTCAACGGAAGGCTGAAAGTATTTTTTTCCAAGATAGAGAAAATAATTTATGTTGAGAATGCTTAGGGTTTAATATTGGGATTTTACTCGTAATGTTATTCTGATATCTTGCAGATATATTCACTTGAAAGTTATTTATCTATTTTCTTTAAAAGTTTTGATGTTTAAGTTTTATGTGTTTTGATTTAATATTTTTAATTGAATCGTGTTTAAACATGCCTTCAAAATAAAGTACAAGTTACCCCTTAAAAATGAATAAAAACAGATTTAATATTTTAACTTAATGCTAAATCAATGAGAACCCTGAGCTTGCTTCATTGAAACGAGATGGTTCCATCTGGGGGTAATACGAGTAGGAGATTGTGACACCCGAAGTGTATTGCTTATGTCCAGTTTATTTCTTTGTTTTGTTTTGGTTGCTGTCACTGCAGAAAACCCCGCTTCACATAGATAGGATGTCGGAAATGGCAATAGGGATTTTAGTGCTGTGGTGGCAATCTCAGGGTATTCCGCTATGACTAATCCAGAACACCGGCAGAGTTGTTGTCTCGAACACGTATTGTCGGAAGGTCGGTGGTAACTTAGCGTGAAGGGGTTTTCAACGGAATAATTATTTTAAGCTATAATTAAGTTTTATTGGGTATGTTCGATTTTTCAAAAGTAATTTTGATTTTTAAGCAGGCCCTTGCGCGGCCCAGTACCGGGCCGCGGCCTGTGGGTTGGGGACCACTGGTCTAATATACTATTTTTTCATGTATGTGAAAAAATATAAAAAAATAGAATATTATGATTTATGATAGGAATCCTGTTATTTAGGTAATATTTTTTCAGAAGAGTCACGAGAGATATTGAATTATTTCTAGGGATCATTGAAAAATCTGCCAAGATAATAGTCCAGAATAGTATTCTAGTATCAAATTTGATGTATGGAAATGAAAGAGTCCGTGGAAAAGACTGTAAGAGGCCGAATAAATGCTGTAGAAATGCTTTTACTGAGAAGAAAACGTACGGTGAATATGCATGACAGAATATGGAATGATGTGATTAGGGGGTGAATGTGAACTTAAAGCTGTTGTATTAAGTAAGATGAAGAGGAGCACTCTGAAATTGTTTAGCCATGTAAAATGAATGAATGACGAAAGACTAACAAAATAAATACATAGTGCAAATGTGAGTAGAAGACATGGTATAGGAAGACTAAGGAATGTATAGTTGGATCAAGTGAATGAAATTTTGCAACAAGGAAATGTAAAAGGTTGGAGAACTCATAGGATTTGTTGTTGTATGGATGTAGAAGAGGCGAAAGAAGTGTGTCATGATCGGAAACTGGTGGTCTCTCCTCTATCTAACTCGAGAGCGAGAGATATTACAATCAATCAGATCCACTCTTGTGACTCTTGGAGTGACTCAGGTCACTTAATGGCGTCTTATAAATAAGTTGATTGATGAAAGTTTATATTAGGTCCTTACATATGAAATTGGCGTTTTGTTTGGGAGGAACATAAAGTTGATTTTTTTTTAATATAATTTATTTATTTAATCAAAGTATGTACCATTGCTATCTATGCACTTTTGCCATCTCATAGGTAGTTCATCGATCCCTTTACTAAAAAAACCATTCGGACGGGAATCAATAAAATATTTGAAGTCGGTTTGGACTACCCCATCGGAGTTGAATTTTTTCCCTTGCAAGAAGTTATCCAAATTTCGAAAAAAATAGTAATCTGTTGGGGCAAGGTCCGGAGAGTACGGTGGATGTCTTAGACATTCCAATTGAAGCTCTTCTAATTTGGTAGCCGTCTGTTGTGCAGTGTGTGGTCTAGCGTTATCATGAAGCAGCAGTGGCCTAGAGCGATTAACCAGCCTCGGTTGTTTAGCAGCTAGCTTTTCCATCATGGTTTGCAGTTGCTGACAATAGATATCTGCCGTAATCGTCTGGCCAGATTTAAGAAAGCTGTAGTGAACGACACCAGCACTAGTCCACCAAACGCTCACAAGTAACTTTTTTGGAGTCAATTTTCGCTTGGGGCATGGTTTGGCTGGTTCGGCAGGGTTCAGCCATTGCGATGAGCGCTTCCGATTATCATACAGGATCCACTTTTCATCACAGGTAATGATTCGATTCAAAATCCCTTCATCATTGTGCCGGTTGAGTAATGCAACGCAGCAGTCAACACGCGTTTGTTGATTTGCTTCACTCAATTCGTGAGGTACCCACCTTTCAAGCTTTTTTACCTTCCCAATTTGCTTCAAGTGGATTAAAACAGTTTTATCACTAACACCGCAGCCTGCAGCTAACTCGGACGTGGTTTGCGATGGATCCGCTTCCACAATAGCCTTCAATTCTTCATTATCAACTTTGGTCTCCGGCCGTCTACGGGGCTTGTTCTGCAGGTCGAAATTTCCAGAACGAAAACGTTGGAACCAAAAACGCACTGTGTTTTCTTTTGCGGCACCGTCGCCATACACATCATTAATCCTTCGAGCCGTTTCTGCAGCACTGGTGCCACGGTGGAACTCGTACTCGTAAATAACGCGATATTTCAAGTTTTCCATTTTGTAAACTGAGTGACGCAAAGAAAAAAAACAATTGAGGAAAAAACAAATGAATTATAATTTTCGAAACACAAATACTTGAGTAAATAGCTGTATAAATTTGAATTTGGAATTCTTAACCAAAGAGAAGATATTTGAGATCAAAGTTGCCAGTAAGGCAAAACGCCAATTTCATATGTAAGGACCTAATAATTGAATGATTTTCTATTGCCTTATTGCGACTTTTTATTGCATTTTCTATAGAAGGACATGTGCCGAACTGCGGGTTGATCCGTATGGAGGCTTTTCGAAGCGTCCCTGAGTATCTGGCATAACGGAGAGAATGTAAGATTACATTAGATTTTTCATTGCAGCTTAGAAATGTTTGTAACTAATATTTTGTTGCAGATATAATATTGGTGGCAGAATATTGGAGAAAAGATCATATGTTTTGGTCCCTGGGTACTTTCCTGTTGATTCTTGTGCCAGCTATTTTGATTCAGTTGTTTTCAATGAGATGGCACCTCATGGATGAAGCTGTATCACTCTGGCACTGGATTACTCACGTTTGCCTTATAGGTGTTTTACATAGGTATGTAATATAACTTCCAAGCTACTAAAATTCCTTTACTATATTATTTTTTCTCAAAATTAATATAAAACATATTAGTCATGAATTGCATACAGTAAGAAATACATTGCAAAGTACAGTCGAAAAATGCCATACTATGCTAAATCGTACTTATCAAGTTATTATATTTTAATGTAATATGTTCCAATAATACTGTTATATGTATCGGTTCACAAAAATATTAAGCTGTTTATTTACTCAAATTAATGCTCATGGAACCCTAGCGCATAGAGAAATCATAAATGACACTATATAGTACATTCTATAAGTAATTAAGAAGAAAAAATTGTCTGCAGTCCTAACCGAACTGTTCGGGATCTGGAGTGATACTGATACGAACTTCATGCTAGTGCAAGTACACAGGTTAACACGTTCGCTGCTAAAGACGCCCATGGGCGTCAACACATTTTTTGTAGAGACGCTGATGACGCCCGTTGCGCGTCATTCGATTCTCTTTGTTTGTATGGTACCGAATATTTTAAGATTTTAAGGTTTCGAAAATACCGTAAGATTTTAAGGTTTCGAAAATATGATTTTTTTCAGTACCTCTACACTATTCTATAAATACATATCGCAGTGAATGTGTTAAAAGAGAGTATGTACTGTCATATGGTAATAGTTCAATGTCAGAACATAATGCAATTAAAAAATATTTTGTAAAATTTATAAACTATTATTGTTCTGTTATAAACACTGTTCAAAACTATACTATGCAAAGCTCTACTTATGTTTTCTAATTAAACATCGGTTCAAAATGAAACTGCTTTAGAATTTGTATGAAAAGTAGCAGTGCTTTGAACAGATGACAGTGAGCTCTTCCAATCAGATTTAAAAAAATCAGGATAACCAACATGTTAATCATAATCACTAAACGAGTAAGGTGCTTCAAAAAGAAATATACAAGTGACATAATAGTTTCAGATATAATATCTATCCTGTCAACTATCCACCATATTATAACATATTACTGGTGTTGATAAAGTGGCATTTTTATATCTAGAATGTTTATCTCTACTGAGGAGGCAAAATGAGTTATATGAGGGTCACTAACCAGGGGAGGAGAAATTCATAGTATGATCTAAATACTCATTTCTAACCTTAAATTACATGATTTTCAATAAAAACTGGACCTCATATGCTCTAAACTTTAAAGTGAGCAATGGAACAACATGTCCCTGTTATTTAAATAAGCTATGACAAATTTGTATGACATAAAATTTTGAATACTTATTTCTTCATTAAAAAAATTGTTAAGATGTATTATTTATTGTTAAGATTGGACTATAAATTCAGGCTTATATATCTTAATAGTAAACTTGTTCGCAGTATAAATTTTGACCCAACTCTTTTCATTATGCTTATATTGTAGGTATACAGTGTTGCTGAAAACAGGATTTGAAGTCAGAGAATCCAAATCTCCACATGACTTGCAAAGATTATATTTGCAACAAAGTGATATTTGTATGCTTCACCTTTTTGAGTCTTTTTTGGAGGCTGCTCCGCAACTCATATTTCAACTTTACATAATGATTATTATGAGGGATTGGCATTTTTTCACAGGTATCAATTATTCTATATTATTTTAACTATACCACTATTAAGTTTATGATAAGGTAATGCATAGTCTTGGCTTGAGGAAAAAACATGTAGAGTGCCAGACTAGACCAACCTGAATGGGGGTATTTTTTGTCATGTTCCTGGCAACAAAGAAGGTGTTAAGATAGATAAATTAATATAAACTGGCATGTCCACGAAAAGAAAATAAAACCACCAAAAGAATACTCAAAACTTAGCTAAAACATCGCTTTTGGGTTTGTGTAGGAACAGTTTAAACTGGTTCAATGTCATAGCACTCATTACACTACTCGTATTAGTTTGTTCCAAAATTCCACAACTTAGTTACCAAAACTACGTTTTCTTGAATTGTTATGGAATTTAGTTTCGGACAGCTTTAACTAATGTTCTCTCAATGTGTGCTTTGGTATAAGAAAACTCGTTAATAGAGATTTGGCCAGTCACAATAATTGGTCACTAATAATCAATCAAGTATTTAGTTTATTTTAAATAAATTAATAATGCCCAAATACTTGTTAAACTTTTTTTCCTACATACTTCATTTTTTAATAACTAGTTTGTTTATAGGGTGACCGGTAATCGATGCAATATATTGACTAACACTTTCAGTGCCTATAAACTTTTACTTGGTGCTCAAAATGCCCATTGCTGTTCTATTCCAAATTTCTTTGAATGGGTTAAAAAACAAGTAGGTTCTGAATGGCCTAATTGTACTTAGGGTTTGTAAAGGTATATGACAATGAATAATACCTGATCTCATATTTTTATTATTTTTCATGAATTTTAAATATGTGTAAATTTTTCAGCACCATCGTTATTTTAAAAGAAATTATTCACCTGTCAAAAATGAGTAGGAGATAGAGGGGTTTTATAAAACAAAAAGTTTAAATGACCATGATATCTATTTACAATCGTTAATGAGTTGAAAATTAATTATTAAAAAATCTCAAAACTATATATTTTTGAGATTTTTTAATAATTAATTTTTGTATTGACCCTGAAATATTTATATTATATGAAATAATTCACTTACATTGGTTTTTCATGTAATTTAATCTGCTAAATTTCCCTGCCATGCCCTTACTTAACATTAATAAATTATATGACAAATGATTTATCTAGCAATATAGTTTCTATATTTTTCAACTTAAATGGTTTAAAAATTGTATAATATTCACAAAAACTTTTTTTGGTCTATGATTTATCCTCCTTTTCACCTTCTTCAATATGTCACATCAAGTCCTCATGTATAAAATCATAAAAATTATATAACATGTAAGATCTGATCTGTTAACAAAGCCAGGTAGGTGGATATTGAGGTTCAACATATAATGTAATATTTAAAAACTTTACCATAAAATAAATTATATAAAAACAATAAGCTATTCAATTTACATTTATTCATCTTTCTAGCGACATGTGACCAAAGATCTCTTACATTATTTTGTAACATTTCTCAAATTGCACAAACTTACAAAGCTTTTTGAAGGCTGAAGCTTTCTGAAAAGTGTGTTTTTTTTAATGTCACACAACCACTTGTATACTTAAATTATATGTTAGACTGATCGATATATGTTATGTATTTATTTGGACATACACGTGTATTATAATATAAAAAATACATTTTTATTTATTTTTTATCATTAGCTGTCTCTTTTAAATTTTTCTTGTACAAGGTGCTACCTATAAGTTTCCAAAATGTATGTCCAAAATGTATGTTTAAAAACAGCTTTTAAAAAGTCTTGGTTTTCATCACCTACAAAGTAGTCTCCTGCAGCATTTATGCATTGATCTCGATGCGATTTAAATGATTGGAGGCAATGCTAGAAGTTATTTTCTGCTAACGTCTAAAACACATACTGCGAAACATTGCCAGGTGCCAATCTCTCTCAACAAACCAGACAATATTGACTCAATTAGTGCTGGGTGGAAGATTACATACATGATAAATTTATATCAACACATATACCATCACGCCATTTCTCTATGGCCATTTCTCTATTGGAGAAGGCCGAGATGAGAGAGCACCAGACATTCCTATTTTGACGCCTCTTCCATATCTTACACTTTCTTATACAATTTCTTAAGAAAAATTAACAAAATATGCAAAAAATAGTATCTGCAAGTAAAACAATGTCATCCATAGTTGGGAAAAAAAGAAAAAATGAAAGTCACTTTTTGTCTCTGAAGAGAGAAATAATATTTTTTTAAATGTTAAAATATAAATCAAATTCAAATATATATTTTAAATGTAAACTTATAATTTTTTTTCTCTGTATTAATAGTTGTCTCATCAGTAGCTTCCTTGTGTTCGTTGTCTTGGGCAGTGGTAAGTTATGTGCGAGCTCTGCGCAGAGCCAGGGCAGGAGCCTGTGGTGAAGTCACTGCCTCTGGAAGGCCCTTGTCTCTAGCTCTTCAGGCCACTTGGAGAGGCGCTATGCTGGCAGCTAGACTTGCAGCTTTATTGATGTTTGCAGTCGCTTTTCGTCACTGGATATTTGCTCTGCTTGGTTAGTTACATATATTTATTCAACATATATACATATATATCATCACACCGTGTCCCTTGCAGGGTAGACAGAGAGAACAATTCTACAAACTTTTTTATCCAAGCACACAACTTTTGCCTCCATATTCTTACATTTCGTTATGTAGAATTTTCTATTACTCATACTTGAATTTTCTATTACTCACTTGACCTTTCAAAATGTGGTGCACTTGATCCAGCCACAATTTCCTCAGTCTGCCTCTTCCACGCATGCCTTGCACTTCTGACTCGTATACTCGCTTGTTCATTCTTTCTTTTGACATTCATTCTCTTCACATGTCCAAACCATTTAAATGCTCCTTTCTTCATCTTACTTAAAACATCCATTTTATCCATACATTAATTTCTGATATCTTCATTCTGCCTTCCTTCAAACATTGACATTCCATAAATTTTCCTCAGTGCACACATCTCCTCACCATTAATCTTACTTTCATCCTTCTTCTGCCAAGTCCATTTTATCCACGCATCATATCTGATGTCTTCATTCACCTTCTTTCATACACCATTTTTTCTTAGTTCACGTATCTCCACTGCATTAATCTTACTTTTATCTTTCTGCCAAGTCCAAGTTTCACTTCCATATGTCAAGGTGGGACACCAATACACTATTATGTATTGTCATTTTTGCTACTTTTGAAATAGCGCAGTTGTTGTACTTTATGTTAAGAGCTCCTCACTATCAAAAATTTTAATATGTGAGAAAATTGGAATTTTTCAAGTTCATACACATCAATCTATGTGTATATTAAATAAAAATACAGTATTTGCATGTCTTACTCTAAATGTCAGTTTAGGACAACAATGATGAGTGCTGGATGAGGATTTGTGGAAGTTCCCTGTCTCGCAGTTCGTGTACCATGTGATGGGGGAGTAGATAGTTTATTGCTCTATAGCACTCTATTGATATTATTAAATTTTGTTAGTTTTATGCATTGTGGAAATTATATATCGTCGAGTTTTTGGCACAAATTGGTAAGTAACATTTTACTTTAGTATCTGAGATATTTCAATTAAAAAGTTGAAACTCCTTCCATAATATATGCATCTAGGCACTTACATATCTTTGTGGGAAAATAGTATTTCAAGTTAAAATATTAATTCTAAATTTTTACCAGACATGCACATTGACTATTTGATGAGTATTATCAAAAATTTTATTTTTATAAATTTTGCAATTACCAATTTGTGTCAAAAATCTGACAATATACTTTTACAATCTAAATTCTTATAACACATCGATCAATAAGTCCCGGGACTAACCAACAGAAGACGCCTCTAATAACAAATCCTTACCATTCTCAGTTAGTACCCACCTTTAGAAGTTACGTGTCAAACTTTCATGACATTCCGACATTGTGTCATTGAGTTACAGTGGGTTTAGTGACGCTACTTTTGCTATTTTCAAAACAATGGAAAAAACCGAATTTCGTGTGTTGATAAAACATTGCTTTTTAATGGGAAAAAATACCGTTCGAACTCAGCGATGGCTTGAAAAGTGTTATCCGAGCTCTGCTCTGTTGAAAACAAACATTTGTCGGTGGTATGCTAATTTCAAACGCGGTCGTACAGACACAAATGATGCTGAACACTATGGTCGTCCAAATGAGACTGTTACACCAGAAAACATAAAAAAACCCTCAAAATCGTGATGGAAAATCGCAAAGTAAAGTTGTGTGAGATAGATGACAACCTGAAGATATCATTTGGTAGTGTTTACACTATTTTGCATGAACATTTGGTCATGAAAAAGCTTTTTTCGAAATGGGTGCCGCATTTGCTCACAATGGAACAGAAACAACAACGCATGGATGATACAGAGTGCTGTTTGGCACTGTTTACGCGAAATAAACAGGAGTTTTTGCATCGGTATGTGACAATGGATGAAACTTGGATCCACCACTATACTCTGGAATCTACTACAGCCGGGAAGGTTATGGCTTCTGTATTTTGGCATGCGCATGGTATAATATTCATCGATCACCTTGAAAAGGGAAAAACTATCAATAGCGAATATTACATAGCGTTATTGGAGCGTTTGAAGGCAGAAATTGCAAAAAAACGGCCTCATATAAAGAGAAAAAAGTTCTCTTTCATCAGGACAATGCACCGTGTCACAAGTCAATGGTAACGATGGTCAAATTGCACGAGTTGAACTTCAAATTGCTTCCGCACCCACCGTATTCTCCAGATTTGGCCCCCAGCGACTATTGGCTGTTCGCAGATCTCAAAAAGATGCTCCAGGGAAAGAGATTTGGTTCCAATGAAGAAGTGATTGCCAAAACCAACGCCTATTTTGAAACCAAAGATAAATCGTTCTACACGGCTGACATAGAAAAGTTAGGAAAGCGTTGGAATGAATATATCGCTCTTGAAGGAGACTATGTTGATGAATGAAGAAGAATTTTGGCAAACAAATGTTGTTTTAGTAGTTAGTCCCGGGACTTATTGATCGATGTGTTAGCTTGTCTTACATGAAAATTATGTTGTGGGAATGTACTGTATATTATTTCATATTTCTAAAGTATCAGCTGTTTTGACAGTTGGTCTAAGATATTTTTAATAAATGAATAATTATTCATAAAGGTGCATAGCTGTACGGTAATGCCGTGACATTCGTGCGGAATGTCGCTGGTTCAAACTCTGCGCTGTACATTACATAGGCATTTTTTCTTGTATTCGGGAGCATAAGGGATACCTATGATTTCGGTCATATCTATTCTTTCAAATGGAGAAAAAAAACATGCCGGTGTATTCCGATCGTCTCACTTGCCATCGTATCCAGTACAGCGGTGTAGCCAGTTAGTTTGCTGATGTGCAACAACTCACTCACTTAAAAACTCCTCAACACAGCTTCGTTTTTCAACCGAGTTGACATTGGAATGGCCTTATATATTTTTTTCTTGTCATAAAAGCAAAAGTTGCCTCTTGGGATTTCCAGTTCATCGTTTTTCCTTCTTCATGTCATCCTTTACTGTCCATGCTGAGTTAGACTCCAACTGGAACCAACTATCAAATGCTGTAAGACTGCAGTTTCTAAAGGCTACTTAAAAATCATTATATCTGACTTATCATGGCTCTCCATTCTATTTTTCTTTCCCTATCCCTCCCTTCTCCAAGTCATTGGTGATAATAAAAACAATATCTTGTATATTGCCATTTCATTTCTTTACTTTCTTTTTTAATTTGTAATTTTTTTCCTGACTTGTTTTAATGCTTTTTTAATTTGTGCCAAACCTAAAGATTTTTTAACATCTTAGCGAGGAATTTATGCAACATGTGTAACTCCTCTGGTTGGTTTAGATAGATTGCTATTAAAGTGATTGCTGTACTTTTGAATAGTGAAGTGCCAAATAAATATAATGTGGAAATTATTATAACATATTTTTTGCTATATTTTAGGAATTCACTGGCTAGTGATGACAGCATGGGTCATCCAGCAGAAGACTGATTTCTGTCCGTCCCGTCTAGAAGAGATATTCTACAATTGTGTTGTTGGAGTCATCTACTGCTTTTGCTTCTTCAACTTGCGAGAGGGACAAGCACGCTACAGGATGATTGCTTTTTACACAATCATGGTGTCGCAGAATATTGTTTGTCTCCTCATGTATTTGTTTATTAGTCCTGGAGCTATGAAGCGAGAGTTTGTTATCATCACATCTGGTATTATAATTGGAGGAACATTTCTAGGTAAATTTTCATTCAGAATACATATGAAAGGTAAACAAAAGCATCAACTGTTTTAATAGTCACTCAGAGAAAGTTTGTCAGAAATGCTGTCATTTTCTAACTGAAAGTTTTTAAAGGTGTATATAATACTTGTAAAGTTTACACACAAAGAAAAAATATCTGAAGTATAGATTTTTAATGTTAGTTTATGACTTATGATCAAAAATCTCGAAGCGGCAATAAATGTTTTTTAATAATAATAATTTTACAATTTATCAATTTATCTCAAGCAGCGCTTAAATTAAACTATTGACTCGACTTGATTGAGAATCAAATCCAATCAAATATTAAGTTAGAAAAATAATTAAAAAATTAAATGTTAATATCATGAAGGTGTCGGCCATGTATGGCTTAAATTTGGGAAAATATGCTTTTTATGACTTTTATTTTTTTTATTGTAATAAATAGACCACCATAACATATGTGACAATAAAATCTTATTGAAGAAAATTTAAAATCTTATTCAAGACTTGCACCAGTCTTAAGATCTTTCATAAAACAGCAACACAAGTGAATAACATAACCATTTCAATTTACCTTATAAAAATATTAAGGTGGTTTGGACATGTGGAGAGAGTGAATGAATGATGAAAAAATTATTATGGGAGTATACAAGTCAGAAGTGCAAGGCGTGTGTGGAAGAGAAAGTAGACCGAGGAAAACGTGAATGAATCAAGTGGACCAGATTTTGAAAGAAGGTCAAGTGAGAAGTATGAAATAGAAGATTATGCATGACCAGGTATGAGTGTGGAAGAAGCGAAAGTTGTGTGTTTGGATAGAAAAAGTTTAAAGATCTGTTCTCTCTGCCTACCCGCAAGTGACACGGCTTGATTGATATGTGTGTTAAGTGAGAAGTATAAAAAATATAAGATTGTGCATGATGAGATGAAGTGGAGGAGATAAAAGCTGTGTGCTTAGATAGAAAAGTTTAGAGATCTGTTCTTTCTGTCTACCCCGCAAAGGATTCGGCATAATATGTATTTACAAAAAAAATTAAGGTTTTGAATTTTTTTTAGGTCTCAGTAGTATGTTAATTTATTACCGATGGCTTCATCCTGCTGGACCCATTAAATGGTGGAATGATATGAAGAACTCTTCACAATCACAGTCCAGTGCTGAAGTGACACCAGTCAGCCCTCAACCTCGGGACAGTGAAGGAAATGTATCAATGTCAAGTCTCACATGGCGATCTTTAAAAACTCCTTGGAATGATTCAATTAACAAAGCTGTCAAGTAGGTTAAATTTAATTATTATTTGCATTACATATCAATCAATACAATGTATACCCTCTTACTACCACATGGGAAGATGTACGGTGCCAGGCTGTGAATGGATGGACCTGGATTGAGATTTATTACTATCAAACGGTAGGAAAATTCCAAAAGAAGTTTTTGAGATATCTCTACTTGTTGGGATACTATTTTGTATCCCAACAAGTAGAGATATCTCAAAAACTAGTATCCCAACTTGGGCATGTTGGGATACTATTTTCTATTTAAGAGTGATATGAGGGTCTTTTCCTCTATTTTTGTGAGCCTGACTAATATTTGAGATATAGAAATATTGCTTTGTTTAGACTGGCAATAAGTAGAACTGACTTTCAAAGTGCTCTTTCTTTGATTCGCAGGCTATCTGTTTTGAATAGGGGCTGAGATATTGATATCTTCATTTTAGAAAATGTTTTTAAAGAAAGGATATCGAGCTTTAGTAATGGGAGTTATACTTGAGAAAATGTAGGATGGTCCCTGTGACATTTGAAATGTCCTGTTTCAAAGGGATGGGGTAAAATCGTTTTTTTTACAAATCGAATCGTTTCTTTATAAACCGAAAACTTGTTTTTCTCTAAACTGACGTTTTAATTCCTAATTTTCATTATACTGACTTTCTAATGTATGGTATGATTTGTATCTATCTTTAAATAGGCCAAAATCCACTATGAATTAATACTAATTACGAACATTTAATTTTAGGTATAAAAAAATTGAAAATCCAATTATCGTATACCGCATCCTTAGCCAATGCAGACGAACATAGTGACTTTTGACAAATTTCGCTAAATATTATTTGATTTTAACAAACTGCCACATTTTTGCTAATTTATAACAAGATGTACTAATTTGTCATTATTGTTAGTTTTATGTAATGTATTTACCTAAATAACTTGCTATTTATTAGAATCGAGGCTTATATTAAAGTTGATAAAATAATTAAAATTACTGAACGTCGTTACAAGGTTGTATTGAGGCAAATTTGTGAACTGTCACAGGGACCATGCTACATTTTCTCAAGTATAGTTTCGACAAAAAAATCTCATTTATTTGTTTTATACTGTATTATATAATTTTTCTAAGCATTGTGTATAATTGGGTTTTACCTGTATATGTAAGCTATATACAAATAAATGTTCATTTAATAAAGCTCAATCAACTATTGAGTCCTACAACACAAAGTAGATAATAAATCATCAATATGATATGATAATAAATCATCAATATCATATAAAATCTACATGATTCATGACGGCACATAAAACGCCTCCATCCATGTCAAGTCACAACCCGTCACTCTACGTCCTAAATTGAAAAGATCTTTTATAAAATTGTGTTTATCTCTCCAAATAGTGTTGATTACCACCATTCCATTAATTTATATATTGTAGATAATGGTTATAAATTTGTTCACAGGTGTGAAGGCTCACCATGCTCAGTTGAGAATTCTCCTCAGTCGGACACAGAATGTACAGATAAAAAACTTCTTCTTGATCATTGGATCGCACAAACAGGCAGCCCTACATTTGCCTCAGCTCCAGTTGATAATGTTGACAATGACGTGACAGGAATAGAATTTTATTCAGTGGTCAACACACCGGAGAAGAATAATAAAAGTCTCTCTGATAAATCTGGTGTGATGAATACATCATTCCAATTCGAGACTGAAGTTGCCAATAGACATAAAAATGAAATATCAAAAGATACTCCATTGACAGTATCCAACAAAAACAAAAGAAGAGGTATTTGTTCTCCTACTGAACTAGGTGTGAAATTTACCAAAATGAACCAGAATGATTCCTGTTTAGGAGATATTCCTGAAGTTAATGAGCCTGTGGAGATGACAGCTCAGAAACGCCGGGGTATATGTTCATCTGGGCAACTCAAAGATGATATGACTCTTTGTAATCAGGGAAATATTGTTGAAAATGTGCAATCCATGAGTGATGGTTCTGAAGGTGATTTAGATCAATCAAATCGGAAAACTTCCTCAGATTCCTTAAACTTAGACCTCGATTTAAGTTTTAGCGATATCAATAGTTCCGATATAAATGAATTCAATGAAAATATAGTTCAAAAATTATGCTTGAGTACATTGAAAAATATCAAAAATGTTCATCAAGATGCTGATATTCGTAATATACAAAAAATAGCTCTAGAAATTTTGAAAGATCTTTATAGTAAAGGAGGTGTTCAAGATGATCAAGATTTGGAGTCCGAGCTTAGTTCTTCTGTGGGGAGAGATTTGGAAACTCCAAGTGAGGTTCTTTCTGCTCATGATTATGAAAATATTTGTGCCGTGAATATTGCTCGAGAAGCATGGGGCTTGAGGTCTTGGAGAGCCTGCTCAGATATGGGCGGTTCCCCTCCTCCGCCCCCACCTTTGCCTCTTCGTCGTCCAGCACCCCCACCACCTCATCACAATTACATTCGCACTGTTGCTTATGAAATGGCAAAATGTGAAGACAACAATTGTCAATTGATGAAATCACCAGAATATCACAATGAACCAGAATCATCAGTTTTTATTGCAAAGCCTTATGTTGTAGATCAAAATGATGGCATTTTCTCAATGTCCACTCCCTTAGAACCAATTTTAGAAGAATTAGATGAAATAATAGAAAACAGCGGAACTATAAGAAGAAGACAGAGACATAATTCAGAAAGTGCTTTAGTTGCAACAATCGATGAGATAAGGAATGACACAGTTACAGATTCTCCTAGAAATGTTTATCATAGAGCAGACTGGGATTCTCCGTGTATGAACTTTGATAATGATAAAAACTACAATGAAACTCTGAGAAAAACTAGTTTAGGTAATTTAAGAAAAGTTTTATGGAAAGACGAAATTGATGAAAATATTGAGCAGTGCCAAAATAACAATCTAGAAATTAAAAACCATTTTTCCAAAATTGACTATGTAAGTGATCTTCTTGAAAATAGAAAACATGTGACAATTAGTGAAAATCCTATAGTTATAAGTGAAAAAAATGACCATAGATCCCCTAAAAAAGTGACTGAAGTCAAATTTAAAAATGATAACACACCCACTAAACACCATAAAAGTGATTATAGTCCAACAAACAAACAAAATAAAAATATTCAAGATAGACAAAAAGGTAATAAAGTGAGCAGTAATAAAAGATCTAGTAATAGTCCTAAAGTCAGTAAACAACCCTGTGAAGTGAAACAACCCACTAGGGTTCAAAGTCATATAGCCAGAGAAAAAGAGAGAGAGCCTATTCATTCCCGCACAAGTGCCAGTAACTCGTTATCCTATAAGCATAACTGCAAAACTACATCTTCTGAAGATGTTTCGAATTTCGGTATAAGTTCTTCACTGCAATCTTTAATTGATAAAGATTGTCCAAGTGGCATTCCTGTTACAAAGATGAGCACTGATCGATCTAATAATAAGAGAAATAGTAGTAACAGACCGAGGAGAAAATTCTCATTACTAAGAGAAAAGTTTGAACCTAAATCTAAGCACTCTGATGAAGAAATGCTATTTCAAAGTCTTGAGAGTGTCAGATCTCTATCGCATAATGAACTGGATATTTCTAGTCGGACTATGAAACATAATACTAATTTAGTTTTAGTGAACCAAGAAGTTAAAGTAAGATACGATAAGGAAAACTTAACTCCTACCAAGGGTTCAACGGATAGAGGGGTGGTAGTGAATTTACCCAGTGATGAAGTAGTCTTATCGTTGACTCCCTGTGATATTCCCGATGAATCCAGTGTAAATTTAAAAGAAAAACGCAGTATATTTTTAAAACAAGTTCTAAGTCCTCCAAAAATAAATAGTTGGAGTAAAAAGAATTTAAATGAATTTGTTAATTGATAAATAAATACTATGAATTTCCTAATATTGATTAGGCAATCTTATGATTTTGTAAATAAATATGAACTGTGATTTACAGTGGCTTGCGTACATATGCAACTGCTTACTTGTATTTTACTAGAAATTTTAAGATAGGTGCAACTATTTTAATAGTGTTTACAGGCTTCCTTGATATTATACATATCAAATATAATTTATGTGATGTTATTTTATACTATTGACATTTTCAGTATACAATCAGTGATGTATGTTGTTTTTAACCAATTATAGTCATATTTTATATTTATTTTCTTTTTATTTCCTCTCCCATATTCGCTTCTACTATTTATGAACGAAACGTTATCACCCTGCAAGTTCCATCAGAATATAGTGATGCCATAAAACACCTTCATCTAAGTCAGGCTGAGACTAGGAATCTTTACCCAACACCGGTGTATGGTGTAGGATACATGTCCGATTCCTTGATTCCCTTATGGGCGATAAATCAGTAGTTTTTAAGCAACTAGTAGACGTGATCCTCAATACATGACCCAACCATATCCAGCGTATCATCCTTATTGCGGGGGTTATAGGCTGCTTCTAAAGGACTAAAAGTAGCCATTTTTAATTGTTAAATTTTGTATCGTTAGTATTGTGCGAAATTGTGATTTAAAATGAGCTTTACTATAAGAGTATCTGACGATTCTAATTTTGAGCAGGAAATCTTAGGACCGAGGCATTCCTTTTTACAATCGGCTGCTGTGATATTGAATCATATAAAATACTTGCACCAATATAACCACTTTTATGTTAAGATCCACATATTTTTCAACTATACTATATATATATTTTCAAGTACAGTGGAACCTCTCATAACGAGTAATTCGCATAACGAGCTAAACAGATTGTGAAAAAAATGCTCCCTTAACGAGCGACATTTCGCATAACGAGTGACGCAGAAAGGGGAAGTCCCATCTTCACGTCACTCACTTGTAAGCCGGGACTTCCGCGCCAGTGCGTCAGTTTCTGGTTAGCACTCGTTCCGCTAGCACGTTAGTGTCACATGGGATCACACATTTTTCCAAACTTGTGTTCAGACATTATTTGTATTTTTTTTTGTGCAAAGTTTAATAACCCTTGCAAAAATGTCCCTGAAGAAAAAGCCATAAGAAAATAAAAGTAACTGTAGAAATGAAAAGTAAAATCATTGAAAAGCGAGAACGAGGTGTAAATGTGGCTGATCTAGCGCGCACATACAATCGGTCTACATCAACGATTTGCTTTATCCTCAAGGACAAAAATAAGAACATAGATGCTTCAAAGAGAGTGTCAAGAATGTCTACGAAACGGTTACCTTTTCTTGATGATGTTGAAAGGTTGCTTCTCATATGGATAAACGAAAAGTAATTGCAAGGCGATACTATTGACGAAAACATCATTTGTGAGAAGGCGAAAGTTATTTTCGCCGACCTCGTTAAGAAGACGCCAGGATCATCAACTGCCGAAAAAGAAGTACAATTTAAGGGAAGTCATGGATGGTTCGAGAAATTTAAGAGAAGAACCGGCATCCACAGCGTTGTGAGGCACGGTGAAGCAGCAAGCTCTGACACAAAGGCAGCAGAGAACTTCATCAGCGACTATAAGAAGCTCGTACATTCTGAGGGCTACCGGATTTTACTTCTAGTAAAAAAGAATTAATTATTTCTCATAAATAAAAAACTAGTTATTTCGAGTTTTTTACTGTTTTTCGCAAATCGAAATCGCATTCCGGGTTGTTACGCTCGTTAACAATTTATAAGTATGTAATTTTATTTGAATAAACGTTAAAAATAAAAAAATGGAGTATTTTTTTCGGCATGGAATGCATTATCGTATTTTACACTGATTTATATGGGAAAAATTGTTTCGCTTAACGAGTGTTTCACATAAGGAGTAAGATTCTGGAACGAATTATTCTCGTTATGAGAGGTTCCACTGTATAATGAAAAATTGAATGTGCTGAATGAACTCATTGTTTTAATATTCTGGTCATTGAAGAAAAAATCGTTTTCTATGTATGATACATTATTTCACATGTGAAAAAAATTGAATACCAAAAAGAACAAGATATACTGCAATTCATATTCTAATGTTCCACTTAGCATTTATTTCAAGTTGGCTCCTATATTACAGAAATATAAACAACATCTTAGTTATAACATCAGATTCAATATATGGAACATTTATTGCTACAATCGTTATGCCATTGTCTCGATTTTAGTCTGTTGAACTTCAACCAGCTCTTACGAGCTTTAAGTGCAAAACTGACTTAGCATACTCACCACATACAAGATTAAGATCCAAGACTTTTTTGAAAAACTAAATAATATTTTATACAATAGCGGGTAATAAATGCAAGAAAAACTGTTCAAATATAATTTTTATTAAGCAAAAGTAAAACAAGCTTTGAGATGAAATAAAATATATTATCTGTAATTTTAAATAAGTTATTTTCTACTTTATTATCCTTATAATTTAATATAAATTTTAAATTACTATCTTAGATCCTTATAATGTTAAACTAAACATATCTGATTTTTAAAATTATTTTTTTTTTACATGTTTATTTAAATGGTTATTTTTCAAACATAATTAATATTTTTAGTACATGTATCTTTACGATAGAATGTACAGTTATCCCTCCATTTATGCGAGTTCATTTGAACACAGTTTATTGTTTTGAAATGCATAATATAATAGATATTTTTATACACAATTGTAAGGTCAACAATTGTAATAGTGGAAAGTCATTCAGTGAGAGTCATTTTGAATAAGTACAGAAAATTGTAAGTTCTGTAATTTTTCTTTGTATAAATAAATTATATAGTTCTCATCAAAATGTGTATTTTAATAGTTATCAATAAATGATCAAATTACATTTTTTTAATTCAGTAAGAATTTGGGAATATGTAAAAGATCACATTTTAGACAGCATTCAGCAGTTCCACTTGTACGGTTTTCCTGGAATCAATAGCCCACATAAATGGAGGGATTACTGTATTTATATAAATATTGAGCACCATGCTATTAGGGCTAAGCCTAGGAATCAGGTTAAGTGTCTCATACTAGTACTCATAGTCTAGTTTTTCCACATATATTTCTCTACCTCTTCATTATCAATACAATTTTTTAAATATATCACTCTACATCAGCTATAAATATGTTGTGGCTCATAGAATAGTAATACACATCACCTTTGCCTCACTCGTCAATAAGAGTTGTGTCGACTAGCCATATCCACCTTGTATAAGACCCTCATATGGCCAGTCCTCACACTATGGAAACTTAAACATTAATGATCTAGAATAAAAGCACTCCGGACATCTTTGGAAGGAGGGTTAGTTTAGAAAGGGAACTCCTCCTCAGAATTTATGGTGATGTTTTCCAACTGTGGTGTTTCGAGAGAATTCAGAACTTTACAACTATGTGAAAATGCCAGTACTGCCAATATAATAAAAAAATTAAGGTTAACCTGGTTAGGGCACCTGCATCGCATGGAGATTGAGAGCCAGTGAAACAAGTTCTGTTTTAATAGAGCATGGAAACATCGGCAAAGCAATATTAAGATGGATCAATGGGTGTAGGATTGTCATGCCCTAGGATCGATGAACTAGGAGGAAATGTCAGATCTTAAATGCAAGCAAGAGCCATTCTGGGTTGTAGCTCTAACGATTGGTATTGGCTCTAACATGTAATTTTAACAAAGACTAAATTTATAAAACCACACCAAAAGTATCCTCTCTTTTTTACTAACCGTATAGGAATATTTAGAGATAAGGTATGATGGCATATTGTCTTAACATTTTGTGTTTGATTTGTAATAGATTTTAATTTCCTTATAATATTGTAATTTGTTTTATCAAACACTGTTTATTCCACTTTGTATAATGGTATAACCCTACCGGTTTCAAGGTTTTTACCTCATTATCAGGGGAGCACAAACAAGTCTTGTTTGTGCTCCTGATGATGAGGTAAAAACCTTGATACCGGTAAGGTACCATTACATACCATACCATTACATAAAGTGGAATAAACAGTGTTTGATAAAACAAATTACAATGTCTTTAAACCTCCAGTGTTAATGCCTTAACTATAAATAATATATTCCTTATGATATTGTATATAATTGGATTCAGAAGCTGCTTAACAAAAATTCTATAAAGAACCCTTTAGGTGATACCGATTACTAGAGCCCAGATTCTCGATAGAAAAATTTCATTTTTAATGCTCCTGCAAGGTAAGATATTTTAATGTTTTTCTGAAATATTTAATGAGTTATTTTCTTACTAAAAATTACTTGTATGAAAATCAACAAACATTAGTTAGCCTTAGGAGAACTCATTTCTAGTCTAATTAATGGTTTATAGTAAAGGGATATAAAAATTGATTGGGTTCCAGAATGTGACAGTCTAAAATGCCTTTAGGTGTTCATACATATATAAACTTTTCCTAGGTGGTCAAAAAGCCTATCGCTGTTATATTCAGGATTTCTTTGGTTGGATTAAGTATGTTAGAAATGGCCTAACAGTACTGATAGGGTTTGTAAGGGTATATGACAATGAATTATACCTGCTCACACCATTTAACAATTTTTTTAGGAAATTTGAACATAGGATTCTTTTAGCACCCTATAATTTTAAAAGCAGTCAATGTGTTAACCAATTAGTGCAATATTTGAAACATATCCAAAGCTAAGATTCACATAACAATTAATGTTATTATCAATATAAGTAATGTATTTTGTATTATTAAAATATTAGGTGTTAACATAAGTTTTGTCCGTTTTTTTTCAAATAAAAAAATGAGCACCAAAAGTAAAACAAAATGGTAAAGGTTATACGTCATTCGAAAGAAAATTTTCTGCTCTATAAGGTATTGTGTTTGCTTTTACGTTTCATATATTATTTTATTTGATTACAAGCCTTCAAAATGGAATGTCAAGTAGACGAAAGTGAGCACTTTCGACACCTTCTGTTCGCGTTCAATCGAGGGAATAAAGCTGCCAAAGCTGCTAGCGATAATTGCGAAGTGTACGGTGAAGATGCTATGAATGAAAGGACAGCTCGTCGATGGTTTTTGCGTTTCAAAGACGGTGATTTCGACCTCACAATATCTTGTAGAGCAGAATATTTTCTTTCGAATGACGTATAACCTTTACTATTTTGTTTTACTTTTGGTGCTCATTTTAAAATTGGAAAAAAATGGACATTAATCTGGATCACGTTCGAAAAAATTAAGAAACACTGCTCTAATGCATCCTCTACTATGAGCAAATATTAATATAATAGCGCATTAAATTATATAACGTATATTCAAGATAATATTCATTCACCGTACGAGCATACCATAACTTTCTTCTAAAAAAAATTATTGAACGTTCTAATATGCAAAGCCTATGCATAGTTACCTTTTCACAATTTTTATGAGTGTTAATACTATTTCTATCATTTTCATACGATTTTATCACATACCTGGAATAATTATTATATTATTACAAAATATAAATATTTCATATGTCTAACAAATCGATCACTTTATGGCACTGTCATTTCACTGCTTTTGTACAATGAATCTGGACTCTGCTAATTACTAACAAGTGCTATTATTGCATAAGAATTATTCTCGTTCAATTTGAAGAAAACAATATGATTAGCAAAATTAGTCTATAGTTATATTGTTTTTGTGTAGTGATTTTGGTATTGTGGTTCAATTAATATTTTTTACAGAATCCATTATTGAATCTGATAACTCGGTTAAACTATTTTTCAATACAAATTTTGGTTCAACCAATTCGTAACTCCAGAAAAACAATCAAGCGAATGAAAATTTTAAATATTTTAGTTGAATACACTAAAACATTTCATATTCTTTGGGTTTTCCAAGTCAACAACTTTGTAATTATAATATCATACAGGCACTGTTAGAGTGTAGAAGTGCTGTAATGTTTTACACTTTTGTTATATACAGAACAACCTGGTGGATTTATTGCCATGTGGCAATCTCTCAACCAACCAGAAAGGCGTTAAACAAGCCTTATGAGAAAACCAGACTTGAACCCTTTTTGAAAAAATCTAGGAATCGAATACGCAACCTTCGGGTTGAAAGATAAGCGTCTTATCAACTAAGCGATAGGATGTTGTTCCGTCTGTCAATTTTTAGAAGATAGCTGATGAACAATTCATCATTGTTTAACTGGCTATAAAATTGATCAGAATACACATCATTATCACTGCACATCATACCTCACTAAATAATATCACAAAATGTCCAAAAGAATTGCAGCTCTTAACTTCACTTACTCGTAGCAATAAATCTTTCTAACACCCTTTTTGTTTCATCAGAAACTCAGGGGTGCTATTTTCCATCCAGGTTGATAAGCAGCCTGATACATCACATCCTCTCACGTTAGATCAAGACTATGGATCTCCTCATTAGTGTAAGTTAGGTACTCAATTTTTGGATGTTAACAATGCAATTATTGCCCAGCTACCAAGCCGCATTCTTAATAGGAGACCCAACCACTTCCCATTATCAAAGTAGCTATAGGCTGCTACTACGTTCCATGACAAACTTTCTCATTTATATCACTTGACACCCATCATCCTCCTAAGACATCTATTCTCAAAATTGAGTAGTTTGTTTTTCTTGGGTCTGCCTAGATTCAGAACTATATAGCAATATAGGCAGGATGCAAGTGCTATATTTCCGACCATAAATACTAATTCATAACTCTATATTCTTTTTGTCTAAATTTAACCATTAAATACATATTTTACCAGATGGATATTTTCTCATACACGATCATGAATTTGATGTTAATTTTTAAGTTTAATAATCTTATAAAATGTGTTATGAGTTGGAACTTTTTGCACATATATGTCCAATTTAGGTTAACAAACAACATACATAAATAAGTATACATGAAAAAGAACCACTGTTCAAGTATTTTCAAAGCTTAACAATTCATAAATTTTTTTAAATGATTTTTCGCATGTCTCTACACATTAATTTGAGCTATAGTATACATTTCAGCGAATCTTCTAAATAATCTGAGGACCCCTTTTTTATACATTTTTGCTAACAAAATGGGATTATCTTTTCTGATATTTGAAGAATAATAAATTATTTTATTTCTCAGATCCCAGTTTAAGAACCGCTGATCTATGTAAAGCATTGGCAATACAAGTAGATTCTACAATAGTTTTCAGTGCTTCGCTCATATTGAACTTTTCAATTATCCCACGAATAGGTTTTAAGGTGCTTTTTGGCATTACGCCATGGCTTTCTTCTTGAAACTTCTTCAGATAAATATTTAATTTCAAAGATTTTATTTGTCAGTTGCCATGAGCCAAGGATGAAAATATTTAAAGGTAAGCAATGTTTGTACAACACTGTTAATTTCTTTTACTTATTTTAATGTATTTATAGATTTAGTGCTATTGCGGACTTAATAAATGCAAACATGTTTTACACCATATGAGCGGGACCCAGCTGTATTGCATCTAAAACTATGTGAATGAAATATTCTGTGAACGTCATAATGAATTTTAGTCGTGTGTCCCATCATAGGGTGCAATGCCCCCGTGGTCCGTTGCCATTCCAACGTAGCACAGGGTAGCCGGATCTCAAATGTGTGTCGATTCTGAATTCTCTTGAGACTCATCCACGCAATGACACTCGTTCCAACATGTCCAGCATGATATGTATCTGGGGATATAAAAAAATATATTGTAGACAATAATGATATGTTAAGAATTCAACTTAATGGTATAATATTGTAATTAGAAAGAATGAATGATCGAGTTGCTGAGACAGTTTTTCAATAAAAGTTGGAAATCTGACTAAATACTGAAAACTGAAGGAGTGCACTAATAGTTCCATTACATAAAGGTAAGGACGCAAGAATGGAGTGTGGAAATTAAAGTCATTAGTTTGCCGAGTGTAGTAAGTGAACTGTGCGGAAAAATTCTGAGGGAAAGAGTGAGAAGAAATGCTGAAAAGAAAGTGTAGAATGCTCAAGGTGCCTTTTTAAATGCAAGAGGATCCATAAATCAGATTTTCTCTTTGCGCATGCTTGCGGAAAAAAAATGTACAGAAAAAAAGGAATGAAAAATATTTAATGAATGTTGAATGTAAATTGATACATGTTATTGCGTTATTATATGTCGAAAATAGAGCATGTATTAGAGTGGACAATGCCTTGATTGAGTGGTTTATATTTCAAAAGGGTTAAGAAAGGATGCCTTATGTGACCCAGGTTGTTTAATATTTACATAGATTCATGTGTGAAGAAGCTACAGAGGTCAATGGGTGGTATATAAATGTTGAATGGGAATGTATGCGGATTGCTGTATGCTGATGACATGGTGGTGTTGGCGGAGAGTGAAAATGTATTGCAGAGTTTGATAAGAAAATTGTATGAGAGATGTGAAGAGAAAGACCTGAGAATTAATGTTATGAAATACAAAGTCATGGTGATAGATAACTGTGAAAGGAAAAGTAAATGCCATATATGGGTGAACAATGAAAGATTGGAGCAAGTTGAGGAATTCTGCTTTTTGGGTAGATTTTCTTAGATAATGGAAGAGTCAAGAGGGATATCGAATGGCGTGAAGTGATAGGAAATAAAGTCAACGGGGCACTAAAACATATATACTCGAACCAGATACTATCAAAGTCAACAACTATTTTGGTGCCAACTTTGATGCATGGGAGTAAAACGTAGATGTAGAAAAAGGTTGATAGGAGCCAAATAAATATTGTACAAATGCATTCAATGAGAAGAATAATACATGGGGTGACAATGTATCACAAAATCTGGAATAAAGTGATAAGGGATGAATGTGAACTTATGGCTGATGTGTTGAATAAGATGAAGAGTACTCTGAGATGGTTTGGGCATGTGGAACAAATGAATGAAGACTAAGAAAACAAATATATAGTGCAAATGTAAGTGGAAGACATGAGAGAAAAACCAAGGAAAGTATAGTTGGATTAAGTGAATGATATTTTGAAAGAAGGAAATGTAGAAAGCCAGGGAGAAATTATAGGAGTTGTATCAGACGGTGTATGAATGTAGAAGTGAGGAATGTGAGCCGAGTTGGTGCTTTGTCTTCTCTGCCTACTCCTCAGGGAGATTGTGTGATGGTATGTATGAATAATTAGAAAATCCACTTACCTATCATTCATTACGGTTTGTATCTCAGAGAGAGACTTGCATTTGGTTACAGGCATTAATTTTTGGCATGCCAACGCTAAACCAATGCATATAAAGCCGGAACAACCATACACAATGGAAACTGGAACTGAAAATAATTTTTATCTTATTTAACTTTCTTAGTTTTTTACAATTTATTTCAAATGAAATTTTTTTTATAGTACAAAAATCTCTTTATTTGTGACTTCTACATTCGACGGTTACGTGAACAAATCATCTTCATTTACACGAGTAGCGTAAAATATTAAGGCAATTCAAAGACAGAACGATTGGCTTAAATATCCCACTTATGATTCAATTAACTATTGAGTATATCTCTAAAATTTTGGCATCTCTCAATTCCTGGTTAAAAGATTTAATTTCTCAATGAAATCAATGAGTGTGAGTAGATGTTGGTCTAATACAGTTCGATCATGAAATAAATGAGCAAATCGACATATTGAACAATTTGTGTCATTGATCATCCAGTTACAAAAATCATTCCTTTTTTATATCGAGTTATCTTCTTTTTATTATCAGTTTTAGAATATTTATTTACTCCGGACATTTTGAAGAAAATAAGTCTTAAAGTAGCAACTAAAATTGATGTGAACGTAAATTAAAATCATCACATTAAACATTTCAGTAATTTAAAATCATCACATTAAACATTTCATCAGGAACATAGGGATGCCATAAAACTATTCAATCCAGGTCCGTCCACAGTCCAGCACTTCACATCAGACCGAGACTGCGAATATTTACTGTAACACCTGTGTATAGTGTAGGATGGGCATCAAATTTGTCAAGTCAAATAAAATAATGCAACTCTTGACTTGCTACCAGGTAACATCCTCAAAATGTGACCCAACCGCCTCCATTGGTTATAGGCTGCTGGTGCAAGGAACATGAACCGTCTCATTGTCCCATGGTTGTACAACCTAAAATCAATTTTCCTTCTAAGGTATCTGTTCTCCAAAGACGTCTTCTCTCTTGGGCATGAGTAAAATATAAAGATTTAGTCAGTATTGTTAAAAAGACAGAATGCTGACCCCAAACAGCTGACACTTCATCTTCAGACTAAACGTTGAGAAGTCCCATATGACCTTCATATTGTTATAGGCACCGCTGGCAGCACCTTCCTAATGGGTAACCCATTTCCGAGACCCCTATCCCCAGCAACCGTGGCACCAAAATACTTTGAAGTAAGGGCACGATTCACTACAGATATCTCATGGTCATGGTCATGTGTCATTGTCTTCTTTCATGAGAATTTTAGTATCTCATAACCAACCTTAAACACCTGAATATGTCGAAAAAAATCTGATAATTATAAAAACTCCAAAAAAACCTAGAATTTTTGAAAAACTCATTGTGCTTCAAAATATTGAAAATAAATCTCAGAAATACTTTTAAGTTGTATAAAATTATTAATATAAATTTTAGAGGAAAAAGTTTCAAAAAGTATTTTAAAATTAACTCGAAATATACTTAAATCAGAGAATATTTAATAAGAATTATTTTTAAAGTGTGGACTTATTATTATTTACCTATTATACAAACCTGATTTTATAAAATAAAAATTATTATGAACCCCCCAATTTGAGTAACTATTAGCTACCACTGTAATCTATTGTCACAATCTTGTAGATTCTGAAAAATTCTTACAAAAATCTAAAAATGTATAAGATCTGAATATAAGTTTATTAGATCTTAATGGGAGTCCATTGATTTATAAATTTTCAATATTGTTTACAAAATTTATATAAATGGACATACAAAGTATTAAATAATTATACAAAGGAATTACATAACTATCAAGAACTGGTAAAAGGTATCAATCAACCTATGTTCACATATTCATATGTTTTTGAGGACATATGAAAAAGTTACCTAGGCTAGGCTTTTGCCTAGTTTACTGAGGTTACGACAAATGACAGGTAATAAGCTCACATCCATATAATTTGAAAATGTCCACTTGAAATTGTTGTTTTTGTTTGCCTTGTTTTTCATATATGAGGGTTGCTACTTAAGTTTTGAGAGATGGCAACACCAGTGTAGATACGTCAAATCTGACATCAGCATTGTAAAGTTTGACGTTTTTAATGGTATACATGCTCAGAAAGTTTTGTCATACGAGTGCTATTTGTGTTGTTTACAGTGACTTGAAAAATTCATCTCGACCAAAAATGGAAATAAATCGTGAACATTTTCGTGCGATGATTTTTCATGATTTTCGACGTGGACTAACTCAACAACAGTGTGCCGATCAATTCGCTTCGACTTTTGGTGATGAAGCAGCATCCCGAGCCACTGTGTTTCGCTGGTTTTCTGAATTCTATCGTGGTCGTAGTTCGCTCCAGGATGAATTTCGTGAAGGTCGTCGAAAACCGGTTGTTGTGCCAGAAAACATCGATGCTGTGCGTGAACTGATATTGCAAGATCGTCACGTGACTTATCGTAAGATTGAGGCATGTTTGGGCATTAGTTCCACTCACATACATTCAATATTGCATGAACATTTGACCGTTAAAAATATTTGTTCACGTTGGATACCGCATAATTTGACAATCGCTCAAAAAAAGGCTCGTGTCGATTGGACCAAAGAAATGTTGAAAAAATTCGATCGCGGTGCTTCAAAAGACGTCTATAAGATCGTGACAGGCGACGAATCATGGATCTATGCATATGAGCCAGAAACTAAACAGCAGTCGACTGTATGGGTCTTTCAAGATGAGCCAAATCCAACAAGAGTTGTTCGCGCACGAAGCACTTGGATGCAAATGGTAGCTTGTTTCTTCGGTATAAATGGCCATGTCGCAACAGTGCCTTTAGTGGAACGTCATACGGTTAATTCTAAATGGTACACCACCATTTGTTTGCCAGAAGTGTTCGGAGAAATGAGGAAAACCAACCGCCGAAGACTGATCATTCTCCACCATGACAATGCGAGCTCTCACACATTGGCTCAAACAAGTGACTTTTTGAGCACTCAAAACATCGAATTGATGGGTCATCCGCCGTACAGCCCTGATTTGGCACCCAATGACTTATTTTTATTCCCGAACATCAAAAATTAATTGCAAGGTCAACGTTTTTCGACGCCTGAAGAAGCGGTTGATGCGTTCAAAACGCATGTTTTGAAGTTACCTCATTTGGAGTGGAAAAAGTGATTCGAAAATTGGTTCAAACGCATGCAAAAATGTATTGATCTTCATGGAGTGTATTTTGAAAAACAATAAAGCCATTTTCGATGCTAAATATTTGTTTTTACCTGTCTGTCTCAAAACTTAAGTAGCAGCCCTCGTGTACATATTTGTCATGCAAAATAAATACATAAATTATAAGTATTATATATTTACCATTCGTAGGAAATATTTTCATTTGTATGAACAAATCTATAACAAATTGTAAACCGAGAGTCGCTCCAAGTCCTGTGCCTCTCCACTTTGAAGGAAAAACTTGGCTTGCTAGAAGCCAGCTGAGAGATCCAAAACCAATGGCATAAGAGAGTTCATATGTCAGAAGGGACACTAGGGAACTCATTTTCTTTATCGGTGATATCTGAGAGTCTGTTAGCAATTCATCTGGAGGACAGTTTAGGGGATTGTACTCGACTTTACTTCGGAGGGCTACTGGAGTTGGCAATAGCGGAAATGGTGGAGGAGTAGCATCACCTAAAAAAAATCACCATCATTATATTATTAGCTGTGTCCACTTTTGATGTTGAATATGTAAAGTAAATAAATTCACAAAATCTTTATAATTGATACATTTTTTTCTATATACTACGAGGCGTATCCAGAAAGTAAGTGTACTGAGGCTCTCACGACCGGATGGATTTTATTTTCGACATGTTGGCTACACTTCCGTATAGCCTGACCCTTCCCCTCCGCAACGGGACCGGTTCGAGGTCAGTACGTTGAGAAGTGTCGACGCGACAACACGTTTCGTGAAAAATGCCAATCCACTCTCCCGCCAAGTTGAATCGAGTGGAGGCCGGGCAAGAGTTTTTGAGGCGCTGCAAACTCCATGGAGATGAATTTCTCCGCTCCATCGTTACTGGAGATGAAACTTGGGTTGCACACTACACGCCTGAAAGCAAAAGGCAGTCTCAACAATGGCGTCACACCTCTTCACCCTCCACCAAAAAGTTCAAAACCACAATTTCAGCCAAGAAAATCATGGCATCCGTGTTTTGGGACTGTCAAGGCATAATTTTAATTGAATATATGCCTCAAGGGGAGACTATCAACTCTGCAAGATACTGTGAGACCCTAAAAAAATTGCGGAGGGCGATTCAGAACAAGAGGAGAGGCATGCTGACAAAGGGAGTCTAACTACATACGGCCAATGCCACGAAGGAACTGCTCGCCTCGTTTAAATGGGATGTCCTGAACCATCCCGCGCATTCTCCTGACCTAGCACCTTCAGATTACTATCTCTTTACCTCCCTGAAGCTGCACATGGGTGGAAAAAGGTTTTCAACCGACGAGGAGGTACAGGATGAGGTGGAGAAGTGGACGGAGGGGTTGGTGGGAAACTACTTCGAGGAAGGCATCAAAAAGTTGATACCCCGCTTCACCACCTGCATTGAGAGGAATGGCGACTATGTCGAAAAATAGCTTACATATGTACTACGGTAACCACGTAATTTTTTTGTTTAAATAAAAAAAATTGTAGCCTACAAAAATTCAGTACTCTTACTTTCTGGATATGCCTTGTATATTCGAGTAGTGAGATATAAAGTCGATTGTGTATAAATTATAATTTAAAAAAAAAGAAATCCAATAGTCTGCACTCCAATACATATTGAACGTGATGGATTTTCTGAAGTAGGGCCGACAAGTTAAAATAGCTTGGAATTGAACATTTGCTAATAATGGGGACCTGGGGCAGAGTTGGATAGATTTCTGGAGTCCACAAAAAGAAAGACTGAGAAGGCTGTGTCAATAAAGACTTTACCTTGAATGACGATGAGACGGCGACGGTCTGGGCGACTTTTCGACCCTGACCAGAAAGGAGTCAAGAAGATATATATTTTAAAGTAATATGATTTAATTTTTATAATAAAAAACTGAAGAATATGAGAAAATATTTTTGATAAATAATATTATTACAAAAACCTACCCTTTTCAAACACGATAACATCAGAGAATTTAAGTTCTGTTTTGCATGGTAAGGATAACATTCCAATTGATGAATAGACAGGCAATACATTGCAAACTCTTGAACCAGAAGTGACTGCAACCTCTCTTGAAATATCGTCTAAAATAGATATGCCCAAGATGTTGAGAGAAATTCCCATGATGACAAAAGAAAGTATCATAGATCCTTTTATACCATGATAAATTACACTATAGAGCAAAAAGAGAGATGAAAGAATCTGGAAAGAGAAAAATGCACATTTTAAACTGGAGTATATTACAAAAGACCGATTCTAGTAAATAGTTAAAAAATACCTTTTTATCTAGTCTATCAAAACTCACTCCAAAAACACATTATTATGAAATATCTCTCAAAAAATATTAACTGAAGAAACTTTTTCAAGGATTCTATGCCATAACCTCTATGTTTCTTCCCCATAAGCATATGTATCTAGCCCGTGGGGCTACATGTAATATTATTTTGCTATAATATATATAGAGGGAACGAAAGTTGGTCAGTCTACATAAAAATGTGGATATTCGTCCTATCTGAGGGTCTGAGCACAATTTTGCTGCGAATTTTTGTAGTCAGTTTGTTCCATCAGACCATAGCTAGACATACTGAAGAGATAGCTACTCCATTTTCAGTCTATATAAATATATTATCTGCAAATGAAATGTGAAATCAGATATGAGAATCAAAGAAAAATTTAGTAATTCTGTTGGATTTTTATAAGCTGTATCTTCCTAAAGAAAAATATCCTTCACTTCACGAACATGCTATTAATAAGTTCACTTTTTGGTAACATACACAGTGTCCAATGCGAAAGGTGACTGACACGAAATGAAATACAAGACATTGTTTATTTTTAGTTTACCTTTTATTCAAAATACACTCCTTGTGAGTCAATACAATACTGGAGCGATAAGCACTCCTGAAACTCAATCTTCGTAATTGCCTCCAAAATTGCAGCCGAAGCCTTCTGGATGTCTGATATCGTGTCGAAAAGCTTTCCTTTCATTGCCAATTTCAGTTTTGGAAATAGTCAGAAGTCGCGTGGAGCCAAATCAGGCGAATACGGGGGGTGCCATGTTACTTTTTTTGGCCAAGAAATCACGTACAATCTTGCTTTTGTGCGCCGGTGCATTATCTTGCAACAAAGACTATGCCCCTTGTTTCTGGTATTCGGGTCGAGCTCAAAGAATCCTGGCCCATAAACTATTCACAAAAACATCCAAGTACACTTCGGCTTTCACCATTTGACCTTCTGGCATCAATTCTTTACACACAATTCCTTTGGAATAAAAGAAAACGGTAAGCAGTCTTGATTCGGCTCTTCTACATGCGCACTTTCTTCGGTTTCGGAGATTGTGGACCCTTCCATACCGAGCTCTGGCGGTTTGTAAGTGGCTCATACCGAAATCACCATGTTTCATCACCTATTACAATGCTTGACATGAAATCTGGATCCCTATCAGCTGCTCTTTTCATGTCTGCAGTGCTCCACTCTGTAAACTTTTTGATCGTCAGTCAGTGTGTGACCTTTCGTTTGCCCAAATTTTCCGTTGAAATGAGATGGACAGTAGATTTAGGAAATCCAGTGAGCTCCTCGATAAGTCTAGTAGATGCACAACAATCATTTTGAAGAATTTCAGCCGCTTTTTGAACATTTTCTTCAATTCGAACTGTCAATGTGGTCTAGGGCGTGAATCATCTCCAATGCTCTCTCTACCATCACAAAATCTTGCATACTGCTTAAAACCATTCTTATGACTTATTGCTTCACTACCATAAACAGTTTGAATTATTTCAAAAGTTTCTGTGACACTTTAACCCAATTTAAAACAAAATTTAATGTTGGCACGTTGCTCCATTGTTCCTTTTTGGACCGAGACTCAGAAGGTACTGTCAATTGTTACCACATTACGAATGAACCAGCGATGCCAGTACGTTGAAACTTTTACGCAAGATAGTCGAAATGTGTCGCTAGTTAACTTATTTATTCATCCACAGATGGCACTAGTGGTTATGCGAAAACAAAATAGTCACTTTCTTTCCCATTGGACAGATCATGTGTACATTTCTGAACAACTTTTTTTCAGAATTAAGCCATGAAGAGTTAAAGAATAAAAAAAATCTAATGATCATCTTGAAAATTCCATTTGAATTGCAATCACGTCCAATAAACTTTACTGTTTACTCCTATAACATCCATGTATTACTTTAATTTTTCATATAATTTAAAACAAATGAAAATAACTTACCCTTGTAGCTGCCATAGCCAAAGCAGCAGTACTATCAATAATACTGGTGCAAATTCCTATAACTGCAAATATTCTCGGTGCATAATACAATACCCAAGGTCTAGCTGTTAATTGTACCAAGAATGTGATAGTGAAAATGAATGCAAAGGGCCAGGCTACGCTCTTAGTGCGTGTTGAATTTTTTGTTCCATAGTATTGTTCGCTTAAATTTGTTCCTTTGTCCTTAGACAATATAAAATAATGAGATTCAGGGAAAAATATGTAAGCCACAGAAAATATTATGATTCCAAATGCGCAAGTCAGGCCTAGAAGAAAAAAATCAGAATGAAGAGTTTTATATTTAAAAATAATATGATCTTCCTTAAGGTAATGTAAAGTCAAATTCTAAGCATAAATATATTTATTGTAAATTTGGTTTACCAGTAATGATATGGAAGGATTGATTGTTTTGGTTTGTTGCATTTTGAAATCCAACAACCGCCGATAGTAGAATTCCAATTTGCAGGCCAATCTGTTGAGAGACCACAATTCTATCACGTCCATTGTTTGTTGATTTTTCGGTCACATAAACACAATGCGACATTACAAGACTACACACTAAAAATAGAAAAAAATTAATAAGTCTTTAATTTTTTGGTTAATTTATAATAAACTTGATTTTCATTTCATTAATGAGGTGCGTATGGAGTTTTATTATCTTATTTTACCAAATTATTTGTTTTTTTTCTTAATTAAGATATCTCATCAATTTATAAATTTGTCAATAATACATATGTATTATTGACAAATTTATAAATCGACAAATGCACTGACATCTATCCAAATCATATACAGACATTATATATTGTTTCAAATCATCTTTGTACCACTTATCGACATATTTCAAAAACAGTTGTAGCGGCAGAGAAAAGGTTAAGTGGCACAGCCTGGTCCTTTTGAGCCCTGGCATGTTATGTACATAGTGCGCATGTACTTATTTTTGAGTGGATTGTACGAATCACGTTAGTGTTTTGATATTCACGCGCACTTTGATTATGTTTTGTAAAAATTAGTAATGATCGGAATTAACTGTTAATTAATAAATGAATATCTCATACAAATAAAGTTTTCTATAAGATTAGTCATAAATATACATGTTATAACAAAATTTTACAAATCTTAGAAAAATTAAATACTAGCAGAATATAAATACATATTTTTTACTGTTTTCTATATAAAATTGTACAATATAAACCTTGTACGGCACCGGTACAAAGAACTGTAACATAGGTGGATGACTGCTGCGCAATGCTCGGAGAATTCAGGTCAATTCCAAAGGCGTAGATCGGTGAAAGTTTGCAGGGCAGAGATTCCTCTTATAGTATGTTGTAGCAGGTCTCAAGTAAAACACAGTAACATAGGTAGAGTGAACTGAGAATTTAGTGAATTTATTTGGTTTTGACCCTTCTTATGAACGGCCAATCGCTCATCATAAGCGCCATTCTCCGCCATTGCATGCGCTCACACCTCGCAAAATACCACAATTTTCGGGAGTTTGCGCAACGCAGAGGCCGACCAGCCAGCGATATAGTCTCAATGACCGTCCATAAGTCTACATTGCCATTGCAGTCGCGACAACGCACGGACCCAAACAAACATAAATATTTACAAAAACCAAATAAATATATCAATACAAATATCAAAATATATCAAATCTATACACATTAAACAATTAAGAAACTAATCCTAATATGTTTCATGATGACGCATACGTCCGATATAAACCGCTTTAAATGTTTCTTCATCTTCTGTTTGAACAACATACATACAATGTAAAAAGCACAAAATAATAAAATAAAAAATTTTTAAATATATAAAAATATTCAGATTGAGAATTCACCTGCACATCCTGATAGAAATCTGGGAATAAATGGGATTAAATAAGTCCCACTGGTAATTCCAAGAAATGAACAAGTGGAGAAAATGAGAGATGAACCAAGCATTACACTTCGACGGCCAATTTTATCTATCATGACACCTGATAAATTAAAAATATATAATTAGTTTATAATATTAGTAGGAGAATATCTAGCATAAAGCTTCATATAAAAGAGAAATAAATCAATTTAAAATATGGAGAAGAGATGAAAAATTTATTGAGAAAATCTTGCAATTTTCTATTAATTTATCCTCATTTGAAAAGCGTACTTCTTAACCTTATCCCAAATCTTGAGTTATACTCTGCTGAGGTCGGTTCCATGAGACTTAGGTAATATTTGACTTTCAGTTTTACCCACCAACGGTCGTCAGACGTGAAACTAGAGAAATTTATTATGGCACAGTAATGTATTAAGATAGAAACAAGGAATGGATTTGTAGGTGGGATATTTAGTGAGTATTGGGAATAAGTGCTATTTTGGACTGCAGAGGTACATGAAATCACGACATCTCTCTAGAAAAACCAAAACTCTACTTTATAAAACACTCATCCGACCTGTGCTCACCTATGGCTCAGAATGTTGGACTCTAAGTAGAGTGGACATGAGGGCTCTGGGGACATTTGAGAGGAAGATTCTGCGCAAAATATATGGCCCCATTTGCAATAACGGAGAATGGCGTATCAGGTATAATCAGGAGCTGTACGGTCTGTATGGAGACCCTACCATAACACAGGAGATTTTAATTGGGAGACTCAGGTGGGCTGGACACGTGCAGCGAATGAGTGAGGAGGACATTCCGAGAGGGCTCTTGAATGGCACACCGGGGGGTCGAAGAAGGCCAGGAAGGCCGAAGCTTCGATGGCTGGATGGTGTCAATAGGGATGCGCAGCTCATTGGCATCCAGAACTGGCGAACAGCAGCACAGGACCGCCAGTCATGGAGGCGTGCTTTAAAGGAGGCCAAGACCCGACCTGGGTTGTAGAGCCACTGTTGATTGATTGATTGGGAATAAGTGAAACATAAGGGATCACCGAAAGTGAAATGTGTAAAGGGGGCGTGTTGTTGAGCAGCTCAGGCATCTTGACTGTAATAATCTGTCATAGACACAGATTCCTTAAGAATCTCTGTTAGAAAGCATACATACAGAAAATCAATATCATCCAATCAAATATATCAATAGTATTTTCCCCTATCTAAACAGACAATTGAAATTTATTTCTTAAGTCAAAAGTACATACATATCATCATGACTAAGTCATGATGATATGCAAGGGACAAGTCTTGTCCCTTGCAGGGTAGATAGAAAGAACATATATTTTTCCAAACACACGGTTTTCGCCTCCTGCACATTCGTATATCTTGCCATGCACAAACTTCTATTATTCATACTTCTCACTTTACCTTCTTTTGAAATCTGGTCCATTTGATCCAGCCACGTTTTCTCGCTTAGTTATTTTTTCTTCATTCATTCTCTCCGCATATCCATACCACCTTAAAGTTCCTTTCTTCATCTTACTTAAAACATCAATTTTATCCATGCATTCATTTCTGATTCCTTCATTCAAAAGTAATTATGTTTTTTTGCCGAAATTGCTGACTTGACCAAGTGAACAGAAAGCTCAATTTCCAGTTGATATCAAGTTTAGACCTTATTTAGTATAAATTTATATTTGGTAAAATTTATATTAAAATACTCTCTAATACTCACCACCAAACATTGAACCAACAAAAGCTCCAGCAATCCATCCATTCACCAACATACGGTGTTCAAAACAATTAAGATCTAAAATACTTCCCAGAGAAAGTATTATATTAGTGCCAATAGTCATGTCGAAACCAAAACACAAGCCGGTTAATATTGAAACCATGGCGGCCAAGTAATGTTGGGCTGATGAAAACGTTTCAAATATATGCTTTTGTCGATTGTACATAAACAAATTGTTTTCCATTTTGCCAGGTGATTTTTTGCTTTCATTATTTTTGTTTGTAAGCGATGAATGTTGTATATTTGGCAGTCCTAATAATTGCGCAGTATCTTCGGAATCGGACATTACCATCAATAAACAAACGTTGGGAAATACTTAATTTGTGAGACAATATAATTATTTATAATTAAAGTATAAATTAGGAAATTAAAATAGCAAAAATGAGGCTCAGTTAATAAAAACAATCAATTCAAAACATGTAACAAGCAATACAAGAAGTGACGTTTGACATTAGTCATGGATAAATCTTCTTCTTGAATAATTGCCGTGAACTCATATATGAAGGAGTATACGCCAGTGTCAAGTAATAAGCGTATAGTCCATAATATATTATATAGAAGTTCACTGCCATTATTCAAGATTATCTCTGCATTAATGTTCAAAATAATTCACACATCTTTAGCTCACAATATTGATATGGGAGAATATTATGTAATTGAATTGTTCATAATGCTTTAAGTTATATAAAGCCCGTAATTTATATATTTGATATTTTAATGTTAAATTAAACGATATGCGATAATGGGGTAAACTGTACCTATATCCTTTTCCCGCCCTAAATTCTCAATTAATAAAACCTAAATATTAAAAGAATTGAGCATTTTAATAAAGTACGATCGGCAATACAATTTTGTTTAGATCAAATAAAAGTTTTTTAAAGGCGTTAAAAAGCCAGTGTCACAGAATAATTTAAAAACTCCCCGGTCTATTTTGAGAACATTAAAATGTTTAATAATAATAATAAAAAATATAAAAGAAAAATTTATATAGCGTCGTGTAGAGTCGATTATCCACAAAGACGTTCCAATTCAGGACTCGAACCCATTATTATTGACAAATCAAAAATATTACAAAATAAATATGATAAGCGTAAGAATAGAAATGTAGTAGTTCATTTTTGCTTCATATTATCCCAAAAGTCTACCTATATGATGTGGTATTTAAGGTTCTTTGAAAGAAGGCGGAATGAAGATATTAGAAATGAATGCATGGATAAAATGGAGGTTCTAGTTAGGATGAAGAAAAGAGACTTAAGATGGTTTGGACATGTGGAGAGTGAAAGATGTGAGAAAAATGAATAAGCAATGAAAAAATGAGGAAAGCGTGGCTGGTCTGAGGAAAGAAAGCGTGAGGAAAGTGGGTCAGATTTTGCAAGAAGGTAAAGTGTGAAGTATGAATAATACGAGATTGTGTATGGCGAGATGTATGAATGTGAAAGAGATGAAAATTGTGTGTTTGGATAGAAAATATTGGAGATCTGTTCTCTCTGCCTACCCCGCAAGGGACATGGCGTGATGTTATGTATGTACGTTATGCACGGAAAATCAACTAGTCTACGGCATTTTATGGAATTATCCAAATATACAAAAAAAAACACATAAAAATCGCTGTACTTGATTTATTTCTTATACTTGATTTACTTCGTGTGTATACCTGTTTCTCATACGAGGATTGTCTATTTTTATTTTTTTAAAAGTATAATTATTTACCTAACTTAATTAATTTTTTCACACAATTTTTGACTTAAACTACGTGTACATTAAGCATAAACTTATATGAAATAAAACGCAGAACACGACATTGAATATTGTATTTGATGGCAATCTGTCGAAAAAGTAATGCTGTCACTTTCTGAAAGTATAGTGAGATAAAAACCGATGGCGGCTGTTTAAAATTTTGTTTGTGTAGTTGGATTGTATTATGTAGAGATTGCTCTCACCATTGTGAATATTGAAGGTATTTTTTTCAAAATTGATATTCGAAGAAAGAAATGTCGTGCCCTACTTTTTGATACAACATAAGATATTGTAGATAACCTTAAAAATTCATGCTTGTTTTATTAATATTTTTTATTTCAGATAAATTTTCGTTTATTTACTTTTGAGGAAAAAAAATCCAAGGAGATAATATAAATATTCTTTCGTAATTTAAAAAAAATTCTATACATAATTGGACATCTACAATGAAAATCGTAGATAAAAACACACTTGGTGAAAGGAAAAAGCTAAAAATGGGTGGAACATATAAAAAAAGTAAAGAAAACATGATATTAAAAAGAAAGCTGAAAAGAATTTTACAATTAGGTAATGTAAATAATTTAAGTGAGACAGAATTTTCCACAGAAGATATTGTCGAATTTTCATTTGAAAATGAAGATGCTTTAGAGAATCAGAATGGTTTACTCAAGAATACTGTTAATGAAAATTTCAATCCAAAAGAACCACAATCCAAAAGGAAGGCAAAACCTGTCGAAATCCAATCAAATTCTACCAATATTAAGAAAAAAATTAAATCCAGAGTTACTGAGGAGGAAGAAACAGAAATGGTGAAAAAGATTTCGAGTATTTTATCAAAAAAAAAAACATTAATCAACAAGGCAATTGAATTGACCACATGCAATAAACCAGATGCAGTTCATAAGAATAAGAAAACAATTGATGTAAATGAATCGATAGTTTCTAAAGCTGAAACATTTGATCCTAATTTGAGTCTTGCTCAAAAGATCATTTCAAACATTGAGAAAAAGAAAAGCAAGTCTAAAAATAAAAAGACCAACTCTAAATTACAAGTAAGTTTGAAACCTGTAAGTAAAATGATGTCTCCTCAAATATTAGATGATTTAAAATATTCTTTGAAACCAAGAAAAATGAATCAAATTGTTACATATAAACATTCTGTCTTGGAATTATTTGGAGATTTTGAAGTGAAAGATGCTGTGATTCCTTCCACAGATATTGATTTTCACAATTTGGATAATCAAACTGAAGCTGTTATTCTCAAGTCACCTGAAACGGTTGAAGATATGTGTGTTGATCATTATGGATCTGACGCTTTCAATTTAGAAATCAATAAGTCTAAAAGAGTATTAAATAAGATAAAACCTATGTCATCATACGAAAAGAAAAAACAGGAACCCAAAAACTACAGGTTCATTTCATGGAAAAATAACTCTGTTATTATGATTATGAAACCTTTTACAAAAGTGTATTTTTGTGGCAAATTAACAGCTTCTGTAATTCGTGGATCTGTTGAGATTTTAGGTCACAAGTTAGACAAAAATCCGCAAACAATTTATAGTTCACCAATATCAAGCCTGCTATGCTTTGAATATCAACCAGATGATAAAATTGCCTCATCTTCAAACTTGAATGACTATGACCAAATCAAAGAACAAATATCTGATGATGAATTGATTCTGTTGTTAGAACCTGCTGATAACGGGATGACAAATTTTGTCTCCAAATATTTTACAGATTTCAATGTTTTTTTAAAGGATAAATTCACATTTGAAAATGTTGACCAAAGTGTTTATGAAATTTTGCAATGTGTTTTTTTCACCGAATTGAGACGGGGACTTTTCATAAAAAATGTTTACTGGGAAAATATATCAGAGTGTATATTGCAACAGAATGAAAATCATCGTAAGTCCAAAAAATACATTTATTTTATTATTAGCTGAAAATTATTATATATTTATACGATAAGCTTTCATGCATATTTGGAAGAAATGCCCGGCGATCTGAAAGATTCTCTCTTGCGATATACAAAAAGGGTTATCTATCGAAATGTGTAAGCTATAGAGGCATCTCGACCCTTTTGGTGGCGGGAAAGATTTTTACCTGAATTTTTCCAACCGACTAAAACCATTGGCCTATAGCCTCAAGTAGGTTTTTGACTATTAATATTATTTTCTCTGCAAGGAAAATGTGAACAAAACTTGCCATGGTTTTTATTGACAGTCAAAGCATTTAATAGTTAGATTGTAATAGATTATGATGGAGAGTTGGATGCACTATGGTATCGTTTCTTAACCTATGGGTCACGGCCCCCAGGGGGGTTGGGAAAATAAAAAATATACTTGTACAAAAGGAAATTAACACATTTATTTAATAAAATACAGCCCAAGTAATTGTTTATTCCGATGATTACTTCTGTATATCTATTCTATCATATATCATTCTATCATATTCTAGTGATAGTGTGTAGTGGGCAACGTAAGTAATGTAATCATAATCAAACTTAGAAATAAAAGGTAAGTAAGCGAGGTAGTTACCGGTTTTACATATTGACAATTTATTTTTATGAAAAAAGAAATTAATCAATATGATGGTTGTGTTCTTGATGGCCACGTGCACATTCATCAACAAGATTTTGTAGGGGGTCATTAAATCTTAATTTTCTATTTTTTATCTTGGGTGGAGATCACAAGGCTAAAAAAGTTATGAAATAATGCCCTACGAAATAAATACTTTAATTTTATAGCTACTGTTTTTAGGTACTTGAGTATAAAGATAATGTTTTAATATAAAAAATCCCACGTGAATTCCAAAATAAGCTGCTCATTTACAGATATTTTTTTAGTATAAATGTTCAACACTTTTAATATATCTATTGTCCTTAAAAAATAAAAATTATATCACTGATTAGGCTAGCATTGGACTAGATACTCTTACAACTAAACATTTTTTTAGGAAGTATACTATACATTTGATTTTGATGAAATAAGCTGTTCATATTTTTCGTTATATAAATAATTATAAAAACAAATTCTGATAGTGTTATCTACTGATTTTTACGTTGTGTTAGACATTATAAAAATAAGAAAATTTCAGATCAACTTATCAAAAATATTGGAAACATTAAATTTATTTTCTCAATATTAGGTTTTTGTTATTGAAATATCTCCATTTTAAAGTGATCTTGTGTTTCAAAACTTACTTAGTATTTTTTTTAGCAAGTCAACAAAACACCACCTTGATATGTGGAGGAAAGAATGCTGGAAAATCAACCTTGCTGAGATATCTGGTGAATCGAGTAATACCATCTTCTCCCGTATTGGTGGTTGACTTGGATCCTGGACAGCCAGAGTTAACAGTTTCTGGTTTGCTATCTGCTACAGTAATTGAAAATCCACTCTTAGGACCTAATTTTACTCATATTACAGAACCAAATAGGTATTAAAATATATTATTTTCACTTCCTCTTTCTCTGGTGTATATATAGTGTTGTGCCTACAGAAGAATAGCTCCATGGATAGTTTGCCATAAATAAATATATAAATGTATGGATATGAAAGAGGTGAAAAAAGTATGTTGTGATATAAAAGTTTGATGCTCTGTATTATATTGTATTACACTTTTATTGTATACAGTACACCTGGGGAATTTATGACCATGTGGCAATCTCTTACAACTGACCAGAAAGATGTTCAAGAGGCCTAAAGTCAAAATCAGGCTGATACAATTTTAAACAAACAATATTGCCAACAGGAATCAAATCCATTACCTCTGGGTTGTTGTTTTACCAATGAATATTTTAACATATTTTACTACGGTTGTCTCTTTCCTTTGAGAACTACAGTACTTTGATGTCTAGTATCACAAATCATTTTATATATCTTATGTTAGATTCTTATTAATATTTTTTTCATTATATGTTTGTAAATATTTATCATCATTTTTATTTTTCTAGGAGTCTTTCTTTGGGTTTGATCAACATATCTGACAATGAAGAAAGATATATGGCTTGTGTAAAAGACATTTTTGAATACTGCAAAGCTTATGGAGAGTTACGAATACCCTGGATAATAAACACAATGGGTTTCACAGGACCTATAGGATTGAAAATATTGCTTTATATCATGAATATTTTTAAACCAACTGTTTTAGTGGAAATTAAAAGTAATAACAAGAGAAACAATTTTGATATGCAGCTGACTGCTGAGAATGTTAACGAGCGCCAAACTGGTCCAGATTTTAATTTTGAAAATATGGGAGTTGGGAAAAGAGTACATAATTATGTTTATCACAATTTAGATCCATTCCAGTATGACTGGAATCACAACAAATCCCTATGTAGAAATATTGAACCAAAAGATGAAAGATTATTAAACACTGTCGCTTACTTTAGCCAAATTGCACACAAAGAATCTTCCACATTATTAGAATTTGTACCGTTTATGTAAGTTACATTTTTAATTTTATATTTAGAATTTAATTAGTGATTTTTTCTTTTATCATATTTCCAGTTGATTTTTACACTTTCTTTAAAATAATATATTCGAGTATGACTGAAGCCATAGATAGCCTTACGCCCCTGAATACTTGGCGGAAAAAATGCCTGTCTTTTTCAAGAGAAGTAGCAAAGTACGCCACTTTACACCTCTAATATATTTTCAAACAATTTAAAATATCTGTGATAAAAGATAAACAGTAGAATCTCAATTATTCTGAAGGTTGTCTGTATGATGAAAAATCTGAATAATCGAGAAGTGGAAAAAAAACGTTTCTAACAAATATTATCTAGTAACTGTATATTTTTTATGGAAATAATGTTATACATCTTCAAATAATAAATATGTATTTAATATTATACATACCTATAGAAAATTATACAGACAACCCTGTCCTGAATCGAAACTGCTACTAACTGATGCCATAGCTACAAGTAATTAGTTACTTATAATTGAGTCTAGGTATTTACATACACTGTGAAATTGCTTCAGCAAAAAATATGATAGGGTCCAGTGAAGTTTTGAGCCTGCAAACGAATTCATTTCGTACTCTTCGATAGATGACACTGCCGCCATGTGTTACACAATATCTTTCTATAATTAATATTTTGTCCAATTCTGACGATCGAAAATCCGGATAACTAAGGTTCTACTATATATACATTTTTTTCTTACGAAGTTTTGCTATTTTAGGACAGATATTAGACCTAGTGTAGTTTATTTATAATATACAATATTACAAAAATCATGTTCTCTTATTGGATCATAATCCTTGTAACCCACATTTTATATTAATAATAATATTGTAATTTGTTTTATCAAACACTGTTTATTTCACTTTTTGTAATGGTATAACCCTACCAGTTTCAAGGCTTTCACGTCATTATCAGGGGAGCACAAACAAAACTTGTGCTACCCTGATGATGAGGTGAAAGCCTTGAAACCGGTAGGGTTATACTGTTGCAAAAAGTGGAATAAACAGTGTTTGATAAAACAAATTACAATGTCTTTAAACCTCCACAATGTTAATGCCTTAACTATAAATAATATGTATAATATAATTAATAATAATATTTTTCAGAATCTCAATGGATCACATTTGTTTGGCATTCAATAATGTTTCTGTTAAGGATGATTACGTTTATGCTATATTAAATGGAAAAATGGTAGCTTTATGTCATGATGACAACATGATTACTCAAAAAGAAAATAGGATTTCTGATTTCACTCTTCTCCCTTGCTATGGATATGGTAAGATGAATTTGATTAATGTACCTAATCAATCATTTTTATCATCCTAATATGAGCCTTTATTTTCCTAATATCTATTACTTTACAAATTCACTGCCGACGACAATAACACATCGATCAATAAGTCCCAGGACTAACCAACAGATGGCGCCTCGATTAACAAATCCATACCATTCTCAATTAGTACCAACCTTTAGAAGTTATGTGTCAAACTTTCATGACATTCCGACATTGTGTCTTTGACTTACAGTGGTTTTAGTGACGCTACTTTTGCTATTTTCAAAACAATGGAAAAAACCGAATTTCGTGTGTTGATAAAACATTGCTTTTTAATGGGAAAAAATACCGTTCAAACTCAGCGATGGCTTGAAAAGTGTTTTCCGAGCTCTGCTCCGTCGAAAACAGCCATTTGTTGGTGGTATGCTGATTTCAAATGCGGTCGTACAGACACAAATGATGCTGAACGCTCTGGTCGTCCAAATGAGGCTGTTACACCAGAAAACATAAAAAAAAAACTCAAAATCGTGATGGAAAATCGCAAAGTAAAGTTGTGTGAGATAGCTGACATCCTGAAGATATCATTTGGTAGTGTTTACACTATATTGCATGAACATTTGGTCATGAAAAAGCTTTTTTCGAAATGGGTGCCGCATTTGCTCACAATGGAACAGAAACAACAACGCATCGATGATACAGAGTGCTGTTTGGCACTGTTTACGCGAAATAAACAGGAGTTTTTGCATCGGTATGTGACAATGAATGAAACTTGGATTCACCACTATACTCCGGAATCAAATCGGCAGACAGCTGAGTGGAAAGCAGCCGGTGAAAGGCGTCCAAAGCGACCAAAAACTCAACAGTCGGCCGGGAAGGTTATGGCCTCCGTATTTTGGGATGCGCATGGTATAATATTCATCGATCACCTTGAAAAGGGAAAAACCACCAATAGCGAATATTACATAGCATTATTGGAGCATTTGAAGGCAGAAATTGCAAAAAAACAGCCCCATATGAAGAAGAAAAAAGTTCTCTTTCATCAGGACAATGCACTGTGTCACAAGTCGATGGTAACGATGGCCAAATTGCATGAGTTGAACTTTGAATTGCTTCCGAACCCACCGTATTCTCCAGATTTGGCCCCCAGCGACTATTGGCTGTTCGCAGACCTCTAAAAAATGCTCCAGGGAAAGAGATTTGACTCCAATAAAGAAGTGATTGCTGAAACTAACACCTATTTTGAAACCAAAGATAAATCGTTCTACACGGCTGGCATAGAAAAGTTAGGAAAGCGTTGGAATGAATGTAGCGCTCTTAAAGGATACCATGTTGATGAATAATGAAGAATTTTGGCAAACTAATGTTGTTTTACTAGTTAGTCCCGGGACTTATTGATCTATATGTTAGAAGAGAAGTAACCTTATGACCAAAATTGTTTTTTAACTATTGAAATCTGTATTGGTGTGTTATTTTATGTGTTGATAATGAAAATTAAAAAACCTTTATATTAAATAAAAAAACACAATTGGCCATGTGTAATTAATTTTATTGGTGATTGCCAACTAAAATATTGCTTTCGAAAATGTTAACATTTTTGAAACCATTACAGACAATGTGAGTTTGTATGTTCAAAATTATATGCAGTTGTATGAATAAATATGGCTATCAAATTTGGTCAAGAATTATTTTGTCACACTTTATTGATGTAACTGGGGCCTCGCCGGATTATGCTGGCTCATACAAGTTAAAGCAGCTTGTATGAGTAACGCCTAGCGTATGCCTTACACTAAGCGATATTGCATTGTCGATAGTGAATGTGTTAAAGAAAATCATGAATTAATTAATCAGAGACCATTAGTAATAATAGAAATCTCCATCCCCATTTAAAAAATATCAGGGTCTTATCGCCTGAATACAGATCAGCCACATGGCCCTGTCCTGCGTCAACTCGGTCAATGTGTTTCATTGTAGGTTCAACTTTTCCATAATAGTAATGTGTTAAACAAGTAACCTAGGATGGTCCAATAAATGGACCAGCTGTCAACTTGGCAACAATAGTGGTTATAATGAAAAACACATTCAATTTTTTTTTCTTGCATCCTCGACTTTCCATGGGTGTATACTCAAGCATTGGACTTCCTAATTTCACTCTGTCCATGGAAACTTTTATGGCAAACTTATCAACTTTGATCTTGGCTCTTCACCCTCTTATAATTTTTTATGTCTCATCATATTTGTGGTATAATCATTTCCAAAAGGGTCTCTATTGAGCCTTACATCAGTACATCTTTGGACCGATTTGGCTACTCCAATCTAGAGGTGTCAAATGATAGTTTTGCTGTGTTTGATTTTTTTTACATATTGTCAACTTATTGGGTTGATTGAACTTCAGACCTTAAGGCATTAATTAGAACATTTACTGTACTGCAAATCATTTCCCTTCTGTCGTTATATCAGACTTTAGGTATGTTGTAATTGGTATCCTTTTTATACTCTGGTGTGTCACTGCTGGAGAAGCCCCTTTGGGCTTTTCCTTTTTCTCATGTGATGTCGTTTCGTTACGTTTCCTATGTGACGTCGCATATATAGCTACAATTATGTTGCATTCTCTAGCTAAATATATACCAAGCTTTTGTTCTGTAATTTGCATTAGAAATTCAAGTTCATTGAAACTACATTTCTTTTATATATTGGGTATAAAGATTTGATTAAATATTTATAATAAATTACTCTGTTATTCCACTAATTACATTGGTCCCTTGACAGGTGTTTTTACCTCCTATTTCAAGGTTCTCTTCCTGCCTGAAGAAAGCCTTGAGATAGGAGGCAGAAACATGAAATGTAATTAGTGCAATAACAAAGTTATTTATTATTAAATATTCTAATATGGAGTCAACAAAGTTAAAGTGGAAACGTTTGATAAACATAGATAAATTGTCATGATATTTATACAAAGACAAAAATAATCAAACACAATAAATGTAATAAAAATTATCTTTCTGATTTTTTTACAGGCATAATCCGAGGAGTTGATTTAATTCAAAGAAAAATCTACATTATAACACCTGTGAATTCAAGTAAAATTTCTTCTGTAAACACTTTGGTTTACGGAGGAAGCCTGCCAGATTGTCACTGCATGTATATATCTGATTTACTTCCAGGAAGTTTTATTCCCTATACTGCATCTGAATTCAGCGAAAATCCTAATAAAAAACATTTAATGATGACACCGAAACGTAAATTCAATCCTCTTCGATTATTAGAAATGAAAAGTAAATCCTAAATTCATTATACAATTTTTTTTCAAATAGACTGTTTCCTCAATTATAGTTGTGTTATGTTCATTTGTCAATTTATAAATATGTATGTATTTTTTCAAGTACAGTAGAATGCCGATTATCCGTGATAATTGGGGGGGGGGGGGGGGGGGGGGGGGCACTCGAGCCTATATATAATAATTGAAAAACAATTAATCCAAATTTAGTTTTTATTGAATTAACATTTTAAGTGTTAAAATGCTAGATAAATTGTGTTATGCAAAATGAGTTCACAAATACAACTGCTACTGTTTGACAGATACAACTGCTAAACGCTGGTATCATACTGCGGCAATTACATAGGGAAGCCCCGGATCCACATATTTTCGTGTCGGTTTGAATGCAGGGAAACACCACCAACTTATTAGCGTTAGTCAATTGGTATAATGTTAACCATAGATTTTATACAGTTTAAGTCCTCGTTTTGTAAATTTCAAAATGTGGATGTTTGGAATGAAATATTTGGATTGAAATATTTTTCGGGATTACTGAAAAAAATATTGTGTTACAGAGGATCACAGTTAATCCGACTCGGGGATATTCGAGCCCTGGATAATGGACACTCTATTGTACTCTTTAATCTTATCTTATAAATTTTGTACATCTTTCATATGGAGTTATTATTTCCACATACTGAGCCAAACCTTTTATTAACCGTTATAGTGCTGAGAGTCTATATATAGACCTTTTATAGTATTGAAAAAAATGTCCAGCAGTAAAATGGTTAATTATCTGAAAAACTAAAAAAAATTGAATAATATTGTTGAGAAAAAACCAAACAAACCACTTGGTTTTTATTAAAGTAAAAACAACCAATATCAGTCATAAACTAATCTTAACAATTTCTCGATATGATAGTACGAGGCGTATCCAGAAAGTAAGTGTACTGAGGCTCTCACGACCGGATAGATTTTATTTTCGACATGTTGGCTACACTTCCGTATAGCCTGACCCTTCCCCTCCGCAACGAGACCGGTTCGAGGTCGGTACGTTGAGAAGTGTCGACGCGACAACACGTTTCGTGAAAAATGTCAACCCCATCTCCCGCCAAGTTGAATCGAGTGGAGGCCAGGCAAGAGTTTTTGAGGCGCTGCAAAGTCCATGGAGATGAATTTCTCCGCTCCATCGTTACTGGAGATGAAACTTGGGTTGCACACTACACGCCTGAAACCGAAAGGCAGTCTCAACAGTGGCGTCACACCTCTTCACCCTCCGCCAAAAAGTTCAAAACCACAATTTCAGCCAAGAAAATCATGGCATCCGTGTTTTGGGACTGTCAAGGCATAATTTTAATTGAATATATGCCTCAAGGGGAGACCATCAACTCTGCAAGATACTGTGAGACCCTAAAAAAAGTGCGGAGGGCGATTCAGAATAAGAGGAGAGGCATGCTGACAAAGGGAGTCTGCCTGTTGCATGACAATGCCAGACGGAACTGTTCGCCTCGTTTAAATGGGATGTCCTGAACCATCCCACGCATTCCCCTGACCTAGCACCTTCAGATTACTATCTCTTTACCTCCCTGAAGCAGCACATGGGTGGAAAAAGGTTTTCAACCGACGAGGAGGTAAAGGAAGAGGTGGAGAAGTGAACGGAGGGGTTGGCGGGAAACTACTTCGAGGAAGGCATCAAAAAGTTGATGCCCCGCTTCACCACCTGCATTGAGAGGAATGGCGACTATGTCGAAAAATAGTTTACATATGTACTACGGTAACCACGTAATTTTTTTGTATAAATAAAAAAAATTGTAACCTACAAAAATTCAGTACACTTACTTTCTGGATATGCCTCGTATATCAGGTCTGTAAATATGAAACCGGATTTTTTTATAGAAAATACACATTTATTGTATGAAAATGGTAAAAAATATTTTATTCAAAGTACTGCCCATTGCTAGATACACATTTTTCCCATCTCTCTGATAATTTGTGGATGTCACGCCAAAAAAACTGTTGCTCTTTTGAAGCAAACCAATCATCTAGCCATTTTTGTAAGAAGTGAAGCGCTGCTCAGCAAGTGCGTGTTCCATCAATGTAAATAAGTAGTAATCGGATGGAGCCAAGTCTGGTGAGTAAGCCGCATGCGAAAGTATTTGCCAACTAAACGCCTCAATTGTTTCTTTGACCGGTTTTGCTGTGTGCGATGGTGCATTATCATGAAGCAAAATCACTTTGTGTTGCCTCTTTTGATATTCTGGTCGTTTTTCACGCAATGCTTGGTTCAAATCCATCATTTGTTGTCGGTAGCGTTCAATATTAACGGTTTCGCCAGGTTTTAGCAGCTCATAATAGATAACACCCTTCTGATTCCACAAAACACAGAGCATTGTCTTCCGTCCATAGCGATTTGGCCTTCCAGTCGATGTCGCTGGTTTGCTTGGAGTTACCCATGATCTTTTACTCCAACAATGCTTGCAATTCGGCGTCTTCAAACTTTCTCGGTGGTCTTCCACGTTGTTCGTTTCTCACTTCAAAATCGCCACTTTTGAATTTTTTAAACCACTCAAAGCACTGTGATTTACTAAGAGCATGCTCACCGTAAGCTTCGACAAGCATTCGATGTGATTCTGCAGCAGTATTCTTCAAATGGTAACAGAAAATCAATGCTGTCCGCAAATCGTAGTTTTCAGGCACAAAAACAGACATGTTCAACGCTATAAAAACATATGTAGTTGTATTAAACTTGTATTGTTGTGAGGTAAAAGTATTTGACAAATGTAAACACAAGAAAAAGGCGCCAATGACGCGGCTTGACAGTCACTACATTGACAACTAGAGCGATCTATGAGCAAATTCCAGTTTCATATTTACAGACCTGGTATATAAATGTTTACTAATTAAAAAATAGAATCAAATATTAAGCTTAATATAATGTATTCTATTATTATGTCCATATATGTTAAATATTATGTCCATTATAATTATTATGCCCAATCTCTGTGGCCTAGTTGGTAAGATGCTTGACTTCCACCCGGAGCATTTTGGTTTTGGTTCCTGATGGTTTCCAAAAAAATTAATAAAAAAACTCCCTGACTTGTAAAATATTTAGTCTGATAACAATATTTTTATGTGTTAGATGTATGACAGTGTTGGATGTATGACAGTGTTGGATGTATGACAGTGTTGGATGTATGACCCTTTTGCATGTAGATTAAGAAGAAAAAAAAAAGAAAATAAATAAATGACAGAAAACATAATAAAGCAAACCCACAAATTCTACCTCAGATTAACTCAAGTAAAATAAATATAGGTTTTTTGATAGCAACATAGTGTGTACATGTATAAATATATTCTGAAATTGCACATATATCTCAAAATAAACTGTAGAAAATACATTTAAGAGAGAAGCTGTTAAAAAAGGTCTGGGTGCATCCCACAACATCCCCCTGGCCGAGACACACCCTACTAATATAGGGCGATCCTGGCCGTAAGGACACCAGATGTCTACAATAAGTCCAAATCACAAAAAAAAAAAAAAAACAACTATTTAGAAGGTAACATTTCAGAGCATTTCTGAAGGTAAACTGCGAAGACTCTTATAATGCAGCCGAAAACATTATTGTTTCCCGGCCACACTCTTCAATATGTCCGAATACCAGTTTGGATATATTGAAGTCTTCCTCTTCTTTCGTATGGCACTGTTCAACATCCGAAGTGGTGATTCAGCATACTGAAGAGTACAGCCAGTAAACAATACTGTCATCGACCCCAGTAATCCAACCTTTATGTTTAAAACCACTGGTTTAGGTATAGGACTCAGGGTTTGTCATTGCACGTGGAGAGTTGAGAACACTCGCACATACTCCGCGTGCGCTAGTATTATTACCTGAAAAACTTCTCAAGTGCCCTCGAAGAACTTAGCTCTCTAAATGGCACTACATAAATTGTCCTTATATTATTATTAAACTCTTACTAATATGGCACCCTTTTTTTTTGAGTACCATCAGAAATCAAACCCGAAATCCCCAAATGAAAGTCAAGCGTTGTACCAATTAGGTCACAGAGGTCGATATATTGAAGTGTATCTATCATATGAATGAAAAGAAATGTCCAAGTTTTGGTACTTTTTTATATCCAATCCAACATCCTAGACAGAATATGCTAATAACGCGTCCATCCAGGTCGATTTGTAGCCAGGAGGTCCATGACCTCCAATGTTGGGCCAAGACTATAAATCTCGTAATTTAATACCATTATTATATAATATTTATAGGTAATATTATAAATTATTTGGGAATTTAATGTAATGTGGTATTTTAAAGGATTAGTTAATTAGTATTTTTGGTCTTTAAATGTACAGTGGAACCTCGGTTCTCGAACGTCTCACATCTCAAACAATTTGGTTCTTGAACATATTGTTTTAATTCGGTTCTCAAACATATATTTTTAATGACAATGCCATGTCTCACTTCAGAATTTTTTTAAAACACAGGCAAAAATAAACCTCATTGGATAGGTTTTTAGTGAGACAGAAAATAAAAAGAACCCCAGGACAGTCACTTGAGGTTTTTATGATATACAAGGTGACTCCTTTACCAAACAATAACATCTCTCCTCTTCACCTGCCTCACCACCTTCCACTTACGCCATCAGCTCTCAGTACAGGTTTACCTGTACTGAGAGCTGATGGCGTAAGCACTTTAGTGCATTTAAATTTAATTAACCCGATCTACATTACTTCTTATGGGAACATTTTTTTACCACCCAATTTGTGTTGTTTCCCAATTTTTTTTTATTTGGAGAAATACAGTAAACCTACATTTATGCAGATACATAATTGGTTCCAGGAAAACTGTGAGTAAATGGAGCCATTGAATGTTATGTAATATAAATGATTTTTGACATATTTTCAAATATTCTATTCTTACTTCATTAAAAAGCTTGAGTTATTTTTTTATAAGCAGTTACTGATAACTTATAAAACACATTTTGATGAAAGGTATGCGATTTATTTACATGAAGAAAAATACTGAATTTACAATCTACTGTACGAATCTTCCATTCTTACTATTGTCACTCCTACAGTTGTAGCAGTTTCAATTATCAATGTTGATGGCATAAAAATCTATCTAGAGTCTGCTGCTTGTCTGTTCTTTTCTGTTCCTTTAGTTCCAAACAAAAAACTGCAGTCAAATGTATTTGCATTAATGGAAGGATTACTGTATTTCTTTGGGTACCCGTACTTGACTGACACATGATAAACAGAAGTTACAAAAAGATGAGAAAAGCAATATGGCTAATAAATCTTCATTTTCTCAATCCTGGTTAGAGCTTCAATACTGCCGGTACTGCTCCAGGCAAGTCCGTCCTGGGCTCTCGGGAATGGTCTCCCAGTCCAGCTAGTATTTATGCTGCACAGATTTCTACTAATTCCACTATTTTATCGACCTTCCCACTAAATGCTTATTGACCTTCCCACCTTGGAATACTTGTTTCAGGATAGACACTGTAATAAATTATTGGAATTTCCAGTTAACATTTTGCTTCCTGGTTACAAACAAATATTTTGTGTAAATACATTTATCTTTTCGCCAATTCTCACAGAACTGGTCGAACTTACTCCTAGCTTATAAAAATAAATACTTTTTTTTAATTATTTAAAGTGATTCTATGAGTACTTCATATATATGGGTAAACAATGAAATAATGAAGCAAGCTGAGGAATTTCACTATTTGGGAATCGAGTTTTGAGAAATTCAAATATTTTCGAGAGATGGTAAGATAATTTTTTTTAAAAGGTTAGTTGCACGAGACATCAAGGTCAATGGTGTACCAAGTATTGTTTTTCCAATAAATAAATTGTAAATTCTTAAAAATGTTTAGTATACACTTTGAAATACGTAAATTAACCCAGGGCATTGAAAATGTTAGAAGAACAGAATAAATGCGGTAGAAATAGGCATTTGGTGAAAAATATCTTATTATAAAGTAAAATAGACTATAGAACTATTGGATAAAGGATAAATGTTTGTTAGAGATGGGTAAAGTAAGTAGAATTAAAAAGGAATCTTAAGATGCTTTGGACAAAAGTAAGATAAATGCAGTTGAAATGAGAGTGTTTTGTAAATGTGAGTGGATAATAGAATTAAGACATTAGGAAAGAAACATATTGAAAAAAGATGCAGTACTTAAGTTGAAGGGATGCAGTACTTAAGTTGAAAAAAGATGCAGTACTTAAGTTGAAGGGACAGCGCCAAAGCCAGTTTACATCAGAAGAAGGGTATGCTATGCATTTGGTGGGACTGGAAGAATATTATGAGCTGTTACTTGAAGACCAGACCATTAATTTGGAGAAATACTGTTCACAACTAAGCGAGCAATCAACCAGAAACGGCCTGAATTAGCCAACAGAAAGGGTATTGTGTTCCATCAAGACAATGCTAGACCACACATGTCTTTGGCCATCTGGCACAAACTTTTAGAATTTAACTAGGATGTTTTGATCCATCCACCGTATTCTTTAGACCTTGCACCCTCTGACTATAATTTATTTAGATCGCTTCAAAACAGCTTAGATGGTAAAAACATTTCTTCCTAGGAAGACTTGAAAAATCACCTGATTCAGTTCTTTCGACAGAAATCTCAAAGCTTCTATGAGTACGGGATTATGCAGCTCCAGAGAGATGGAAAAAGGTCATCCAACAGAACGGCACATACTATATTGATTAAATGTAATTTTTTGTAAATAAAATTTTTCTTCAATATTTGTATAGAAAGTGGGACGAACTTTTGCATCAACCCAATAGTAATGGTATGAGATATATCTTATGCTTGCTAGATACTTTATTATATTCCTACATTTAATATTTTTGACACCTTCAATTTCATTGACTATTAAAAAATTGTAGGATATGTGTTAAGTTTGAGCTCAACATCGACCATGGGTGAAATGACGACCAACATCGAACACGTGCTCTATGAAAATGTTCAAATTATTTGGAAAATTTCTTAGACTTTTAGGATCATTTTAAGCAACCATCGGTGTAACACATAGATCTATAAGTCCCAGGACTAACTCCTAAAACAACATTTGTTTGACAAAATTCTTCATTATTCATCAACATAGTTCTTTAAGAGCGACGTATGTGCTATCCATGAAAGGACCATGGATAGCACATACGTCGAGCAGCTGCGCGACACTATTCGCAGCCTCCGCCCTGTACCCACGGCAGCAGAAGGAAAACTTTCGTTCACAAGGACCTCCAAACCTGCAGCCACGTATTCCTGCACAACGACGCCATAAGAAAGCCACTCCAACCACCATACAACGGACCTTACGCCGTACTCGGAAGGAAAGACAAAGTGTTCACGTTGCAGCTGCCTGGACGAGTGGTCAACATCTCACTGGACCGCCTTAAGCCCGCATACATCGCTACCACTGAAGACGCAACGGAAACTACAGAGAGGATTTATCAACCAGCCCCTACACCCTACTATACTACACGTGCGGGTAGAAAAGTGAAGGGACTTGTACGTTTTGCGTAGAGACGCACGCATCACTACAAGATCTACGACGCCCTCAACACACTCACATTACAGGAGACCATACGCTACGCTAGGGAGGGAGCACTGTTGCGACTATCCGTGCGGTCACTAAACCCATCGAGGCGACCCTTGGACTGCCCGGTCATTGAATTCGCATTCCTTACAATGCGAGACAAGCACTGGGCAAGGGTCGCCCGGTCGGTCATTGAACTCACTATTAGCGGAGAAACGAGACAGCGACATATCTTCCGCACTGTCAGTCAAAACAATAAATACCCTACGTGATGACAATAAATATATTGTGAGGTGGAGACGAGACAGCAACATATCTCTTGCTCCATCTCACGCACATTATAAATACCGACGTTTATCAATAAAATACCTCTTTGCATATTCCGATTTCAAACGAGTTTTATTAAACCAAACGATCATCCTCATCTCTTCGTTAAGGAACAACCCGTTCCTAAACATTCATTCCAACGCTTTCCTAACTTTTCTATGCCAGCCGTGTAGAACGATTTATCTTTGGTTTCAAAATAGGTGTTAGTTTCAGCAATCATTTCTTCATTGAAGCCTGTGAACAGTCAATAGTTGCTGGGGGCCAAATCTGGAGAATACGGTAGGTGCGGAAGCAATTCGAACTTCAACTTATGCAATTTGGCCATCGTTACCATCGACTTGTGACACGGTGCATTGTCCCGATGAAAGAGAACTTTTTTGTTCTTCACATGGGGCCGTTTTGTCATGGTATAATATTCATCGATCACCTTGAAAAGGGAAAAACCATCAATAGTGAATATTACATAATGTTATTGGAGCGTTTGAAGGCAGGCGTAATTTCCACCTGAAACACATGGAGCGTTCCGGACGACCAGTGGACTTCGATGAGGACCGCTTAAACCATATTATTCATGAAGATCCCCTTCAAACATTTTTCATCACCATTTACAAACCATTTTTCATCACCAGTAATGATGCGGTAAAGGAACCTTTGCTTGTGGCCATGCGTAGCTCGATGACGCGCGAGCAAACCAGCAGAAATTGTCGAACGTTGATTTTTGTTGTTTTCACTCAAAACATGTGGAACCCAAGCGCCGAACTACTGGACTTTTTCCATTGATTTAAGATGGCGGTATACAGTCGTGTGACTACAATTCATCTGCTCAGCCAATTCTATTGTGGTTTAAAGGGGATCTTCATTAATAATAATATGGTTTGAGCGGTCCTTATCGAAGTCCACTGGAGGTGTCGAAAATGCTCACTTTCGTCTACTTGACATTCCATTTTGAAGGCTTGTAATCAAATAAAATAATATATGTAATGTAAAAGCAAACATAATATATTGTAGAGCAGAAAATTTTCTTTTGAATGGCGTATAACCTTTACCATTTTGTTTTACTTTTGATGCTCATTTTTAAATTGAAAAAAAACGGACACAACATATGTTAACACCCAATATTTTGTGGTCTAGAATTTGCTTCCTGTCGACTGTTAAAGGCTAATGCCAAAGAAGCCTTTTAGAACTTTCATCTTAATTTGACACATTTTTGAGAGATCTCATATTACAGCAGAAGAGTCCTCAGAATAACTTTAGTCTCTGCGTTGTTAGATAAATACGAGTATATATTTATAAAAGTTCTGTTAACAAATTTTATCATTTGTACTGGACAAGCTCGTTCATAGTCAATAACCTTATCTCTTGAGTATTTACAAATCCTTATCTCTGGAGGTTTTGTCAACTTTTACATATTTGAAATACACTAGGAATGTGACTCAATTTTAGCAAAGGTCACCACCCTGATGTCATTCACATCATAGATCTGTTGACAGAAGTCTGTAATATGATTCTGCTAACACTGACAATAATGTGTTGTTTTCTCCTTTTAGTTAGAATTATAATCTTTTACTCAGTCTGTGCATTGTACTAAAACAACATTCTTCACTGCGCTATTTATATACATATATTCACTTTTTTTATTATAATAATAAAAGGACAATTTATACAGCACAGTTTAAAGCAAGCACTCTCTTCAATGGTGCTCTAACTCAGGATTCGAATGCACTATTATTGATATATTAAAAATATTGCAAAATAAATATATCTTTATACGAGTACATATAAGTTGAGTTTAAGGATAGGAAGGCTACAGCCATTAGATTAGGCACTTCCCCATATCTGCATATGTTCAGAAAAAACATTTCGAGAGAAAACTTACCAGGGGAAGACGAACTACAAATAAACCTTTTTAGATCTTCAGATATGTGATAGTAACACATTCGGCTTTAGGTGTAGTGTAGTTTTCATATAAAATCATACTCCATAGTTGAAATATTTGTTTTATACTTTACTAGTTTTTTAAACTCCATTAGTATAAAAATGTTTGCAGATTTCTCCTGTTACATAATGTAGGTCTGAATAATTTGTTCACAAGGAAGAATACTACGGATGATTTTTCTCATCCTGTTAAGAGGTGATGAGAACATATATTCACTGTTACTCAATTTGTTCAATATCTCGACACCGGGTCACAAGTGTTTAGCCATGATATTGGTTTTGCAAGTTAGTACATAGAATAGATGATTTATAGCAGGGTTGGAATTATCGAGAACATAAAAACCGAGTGCCTCTAGTATTGGGCGACAGTTGAAGTTATATTGTAATATTTTTATTAAAAACTAGCTGTACCCGGCCACGCGTTGCTGTGGCTCAGTCTGGTTGAATGGAAAAGCACATGTTTCTAATATGTTTAATTTCACAATACTTGTGGGTATACAATATTTTTGATGTATTTCAGCCACTCTCAGTCTGTCGCGTTTATCGCCGTGCTCGCAAATGATCGCGTCGCTCCAAGAGGTCAATTCACGATATGATTTGAATTCGAATGAAAGATCGATTGCACTGAAAAAAAAGAAAGAAAGTTAGAACAAAAACAAATAAAATTGTGAAACATTAAAAAAGGAACTGAATAATATTGTTAAGTTCGTAGACGTCTTTGTTCTTGGCGGCAAAAATAGCTCGTTCACTCAGCCAATCGTGATTCTTATAATTGACTGGAATATAGGGAAATACTTTTTCAACCAATTCTCCTTTCGACATCACTAAATTGCAGAAGTTATGAGACAATGAAATTCGCCCTGAGGTCATATCGACCGGCACCTTTCCGTTCCCAATTTCCAGCAATTGATGTGAGAATATCTCAGCTCAGCGGACATGCATATTTGTAATTAATTTCAACGTCTTTGCGTGTCGCCACAAAGTAGAGTATTTCAGGCAACATATAAAATTGCGAAACATAAAAGTAACTAATGAAATGTTAAGGGAAGACAGAGAGATAATTGTAACTAATTAAATGTTAAGGGAAGACAGAGAGATAATTATAACTAATAAAATTTTAAGGGAATACAAATAAATAATTGGAACTAATTTTAAAAAATCTCCATTTCTACACACGATTTGATAGATTTTGAAATATAAACATAGAGATAAAATTAAATTATATTTAAAAAAGATACTTTTGATATTCCTACTGACGAACGAACCAGTTCTGAAGCTGCAGAACGCGATCCCCGTGCATCTTCAAGTCTGGATACACGTCGTTCTGCTGCTTCCTCGATATTTTGATGAACTAAAGCAGATCGATTGCACTGAAAAAGATGAAAGAAAGTTATACCAAAAACATATAAAATTGTGAAACATTAAAAAAGGAACTGAATAATATTGTTGAGTTCGTAGATGTCTTCGTTCTTGGCGCCAACAATAGCTCGTTCACTCAGCCAATCGTGATTCTTAATATAATCTCTTCTATCCTAAATATAATCTCAACAACTTACCATAATCACTGAAGTCAATTTTATCACAACACAACTATTTTTTATTATTGTAATTTATTTTTATCAAATACTGTTAATTCCACTTTTTTGTGACGGTATAACCCTACCGGTTTCAAGGCTTTCACCTCATCTTCAGGGGAGCGCAAACAAGACTCTGTTTTTTTCCACTTTGCACGGATTTATCCTGTTACATAAAGAGGGTCTGCTTCTAGTATTAGCTTATTCGTTAGGAAGAATATCAGCCAGTATTCTTCTCATACTGCTAGGCGGTACCGAGAATATATCAACAGTGTCATTAAGTTGGTTCAATATCTCTTTACGACGCGTGACTGAGTGTCTGGCTAAACAAGCCATGATATTCGACCTGTAAGTTGGTATGTAGAACAGAGGGTGATTCCTTGCACGGCTATATTTATTAGGGGCATATAAACTTAGTGCTTCTAGAATCGCAGGACAGTTAAAGCAACCTTGAAAAACCTTAAGTAGGAATATCGCAATGTATGTTATTCGAGACTTCTATAGTTACACACCGTAAGAAGTTTGATATGGTAAGCATATTTTATATTTGTCTACCCCGATAGGGAAATGGCTTGATGCGGTATGTATGTATGTAACTTGTGAGAGAAAAAATATATTTATTATAAAATTTACTTTATAATGCCCATTTATACGATATTTGCGACTCGCGTTTCGAGTTACTTTATCGAGTACTTCGTCAGTCTTAATTGCGCTCCCCTGGAGATGAGGTGAAAGCCTTGAAACCGGTAGGGTTATACCATCACAAAAAAAGTGGAATAAACAGTGTTTGATAAAAATAAATTACAATTTCGTTAAACCTCCACAACGTTAATGCCTTAACTATAAACAACATATTTTTTATTAAAATTTAATACAAATATATAACGTTTTCTTTTAACCGCGACACAAAAGACGCTCTCGAAATACAAAATGGCCGACATAAACTCTGTATATTTTTACGTCAGCTCATGTCGCGACTTTTCAAAAAACGTATTTGAAAATTTTAAATGTATTATTTATTAAATTTATTATTTATTATTAAACATTAAAGTATTTAATATTTTATTTATATAGATTTAATTATATAATATTTAATATTAATTCCAAAACGTCGAAAATGCAATGTGACACAACTGTCAAGTTTAGTTTGAGCTTGTCGCTGCAGGAGGCGCAAACGTTATTTTTTCTGATTTCTTAACTTTTTTATATACACCGATATATCAATAAAAATATGTAAACATTTCTGTATATGAATGCCAACTTTTGTCAAAATTTCAAAACGATCGGCAGAGAACTTTCGGAGATTAGACATTTTCTATATACGAACATTTACATTTTTATTTATATAGACTAGCTGTACCCGGCCACGCGTTGCGGTGGCTCAGTCTGGTTAAATGGAAAAGAAAGAAAAGAGAAAGAACACGTTTCAATTATGTTTAATTTCACAATGCTTGTGTCTATACAATATTTTTGATGTCTTTCAGCCACTCTCAGTCTGTCGCGTTTATCGCCGTGTTCGCAAATGATCGCGTCACTCCAAGAGGTCAATTCACGATATGATTTGAATTCAAATGAAAGATCGATTGCACTGAAAAAGAAGAAAGAAAGTTATAACAAAAACATATAAAATTGCGAAACATAAAAGGAACTGAATAATATTGTTAAGTTCGTAGACGTCTTTGTTCTTGGCGCCAACAATAGCTCGTTCACTCAGCCAATCGTGATTCTTATAATTGATTTGAATATAGGGAAATACTTTTTCAACCAATTCTTCTTTTGACATCACTAAATTGCAGAAGTTATAGTCTTCCAACGTTAGTTCTATTACCGTCATTTATTTATTATTCAGAGCGAAGCTTGGTCCCATTCAAACGGATAAATATCAAACGTTCTGTTTTCTATGGCAGTTGACAAATTTGCCCCAATACAACCTTGTAACGACATTCAGTGATTATAATTATTTTATCGACTTTAATATAAGGCTCGATTCTAATAAATAGCAAGTTATTTAGGGAAATACAGTACAAAAAACTAACAATAATGACAAATTAATACATCTTGATACAAATCTCTATTTCTACATACGATTGATGTAAGAATATCTCAGCTGATCGATCGTTTTGCAGCTGGACACGCATATTTGTAGTTAATTTCAACGTCTTTACGTGTCGCCACAAAGTAGAGTATTTCAGGCAACATATAAAATTGCGAAACATAAAAGTAATTAATTAAATGTTAAGAGAACACAGAGCGATTATTGTAACTAATTAAATTTTAAGGGAAGACAAATAGATAATTGGAACTAATTAAAAAAAATCTCCATTTCTACATACGATTTGATAGATTTTAAAATATAAACATAGAGATAAAATTAAATTCTATTTAAAAAAGATACTTTTGATATTCCTACTGACCTATTTCAGTCACTATCAGCTTGTCGCGTACATTCTGTTGAGAACGAACCAGTCCTGAACTGCAGAACGGGATCCCCGTGCATCCTCAAGTCTGGATACACGTCGTTCTGCTGCTTCTTCGACATTTTGATGAACTAAAGTAGATCGATTGCATTGAAAAAGAAGAAAGAAAGTTAAAACACATAAAATTGTGAAACATTAAAAAAGGAACTGAGCAGCGTAAAAGTTTGTTTTAATTTTGTTTTTTTGCCATATTTCCACAGGTACTTCTAATGTACCACCAAATACTTTATTTATTTAATTAACAACACAACAGTGTCTTTATATACAAATGAACATGTGACAGGTTATACAAGTACTTAAAATTATTGACAAATAATACAAATTTATCTTAAACTAACATGAAGATACAAAAAGCAGTAGTAATAATAGATTACAGTCATTGTTTTAAAATTATTTAATAATTATATGTATATTTAAGTTCAATATATGTTATGTATGTATACCACAGGAATAATGTTTCCAGTTTGAGTATAATAGCTTTTCCCTGTATTTCGTTTAATTTTTCGCACTTTTTGGATGTATGTGTCACCATTCTTTTCTGTTGTTATCTATAGTATATATAGTAGTATTTTCATCCTCTGATGACGAATATTGTTCTACAATTCTCATTCTTTTTCGATTTTTGTTGAAATCATTACTTGTTACTAATTCGTATTCACTCTCTGAATTAAACGGTCTTGTTGTTTTATTCTTTTCCGTGGGTTTAATAATTTATAATTTTATATTTTAAATTTAATTGTAAGTGCTTTATATTTTAAGTTTAAATTCAATTGTAAAATTGATTAGACATAGGTACTGATTATTCTGCTAATGCAAATGTCAAAAAAGTTAGGTTAACTTTTTAAATATGAATCAATACTAATTAATTACAAATACCTTCATCACTGCCCTCAAACATTTGAAAATCCGCACTTTTGGACATTATCAATAATGGATTGGACTTAGGTCACTTTCAAAATAATGTTTTTTGTCAAAATTTATCGTATACTCTGAATTAACTTAATGCCGAAATACATCCAACTAAAATTATTTCGTAACCTAAATATAATCTCAACAACTTACCACAATCACTGAAGTCAATTTTATCACAACACAACTATTTTTTATTGAAATTTAATGCGTTTATGTATAACGTCTTACTTGAACCGCAACACAAAGGATGCTCTCGAAATACAAAATGGCCGACATAAGCTTTGTATGTTTTTTTTCATTGGGGTTTGTGTCTTGACTTTTCAATAAACGTATGTGAAAATTAAAAATGTATTATTTATAAAAATCATTATTAAACATTAAATTATTTAATATTTTATTTATATAGATTTAATTATTTAATATAATATTAATTCCGAAACGTCGAAAATGAAATTTGACATCTGTCAAAGTTTAATTTCAGCTTGTCACTGCAGGAGGCGCAAACGTTATTTTTTCTGATTTCTAAACTTTTTTATATACACCGATATATAAATAAAAATATATAAACATTTCCGTATACGAATGTCAAATTTTGTCAAAATTTCAAAGCGATCGGTAGAGAACTTTCGGAGATTAGTAGGAACGACTATACGAACATTTACATTTTTATTTATATAGATTAGAATATACCTCGGAAGTTTGGGCTCCTTATCAAATAAAATACAAAAAAAGTTCCTGAAATATTTATGGTATAAAACTGAGGGGTATTATGCAAAATATGAACTTCCGATAAAGCCTTAAATAAGAAGGCAAGAGTCCGTTTCATTATCTATATAAATAAAAATGTAAATGTTCGTATAGGCGTTCCTACTAATCTCCGAAAGTTCTCTACCGATCGCTTTGAAATTTTGACAAAATTTGACATTCGTATATGGAAATGTTTATATATTTTTATTTATATTTCGGTGTATATAAAAAAGTTTAGAAATCAGAAAAAAATAACGTTTGCGCCTCCTGGAGCGACACGGACGAACTAAACTGACAGTTAATGTCACATTGCATTTTCGACGTTTCGGAATTAATATTAAATAATTAAATCTATATAATTAAATAATTTAATGTTTAATAATAAATATTTCCTTTTAAACAATAACTCTACGATATATTGTATTTATTACAGACGAAAAATAGGTTGAATCGAGATGACGTTTAAGTTAATAAGGATAAGTTCCATTGTGTCATAGCAGCTTGAAAAAATCTTAATATGGCTGAATCTAGACTTTATAGCGCAAGCGCAGGAAATATATTTGGCAGAACTAATATTAAATTTGTAAAAAATATCCAACTAACATTTTATCTGTTTTGAAATATTTCGAGTACCGTTACACGAACTGTGGGTTATAATTAAATATCAGGAGGATCGCTAAAATAAATATAACTTATATGTATAAAATAACAGATGCGTGAGACTCTCGCGCGGTAGAAGTAAAACTTCTTAGCTCCTAGGAAAAGTTGATTTTATGCATTGCTTTTTTTCCATTTGTTAACGATTTTTTTAGGATTAGGAAATGGTTCTGTGGAATTTAGTTCAAGAAAGTCTCTCTTAATTCAATAAAAAAATATTATTTTTTTTTATTTTTAATAATAAACAATAATAAATAATAATTTTAATAATAATATAATACACTTAATAAAATTTAATTTATATTTTTTAATATTAAATATATTAATATTTTTATATTATTAAATTAATTATTTTTAAATAATTATTTATAACTTTATTATTTTAATTATATTATTAATAAATATATTCTTAAAAATGTTATTTTATTATACAATTTTTTTTTGTATAGCGCCATCTGCGCTAATTTATCCGCCATTTTCATTTCATAATGTGCGTTGTTGACATCTACCTCTAAGAATATCTTTTTCACTTAGTTTTTTAAGATTTTTTTTGCATTTTTCTGTTCAATTAGCGGTAAAATTTAATTGTGTTGATTTTCGTTTGAATTAAAATCATATCGTGAATTGATCTCTTGGAGTGACGCAATCATTTGCTTCACAGAGACAACGTGATGCTGGTATGTACATTTTTGACAAACGTCATATTTATTTTAAACGAACTGACAAATTTTTGCTAATTTGTAACAAGATGTATTAATTTGTCATTATTGTTAGTTTTTTGTAATGTATTTACCTAAATAACTTGCTGCTTATTAGAATCGATATTATTGTTCATTCATGACGCGTCCAAACATGTCACATCCAAATAAAATTCGTACTTAGTTTGCAATATCTTTCCTTAGAATTTAATTAATTCCAATAAACTCTCTCTTTGCTTTACATTTAATTAATTCCAATTATCTCTGTATTTCCTTAATAATACTCCTATTGGACAAATGCGTGTCCAGCTGCAAAACGATCGACCAGCTGAGATATTCTCACATCAATTGCTGGAAATTGGGAATGGAAAGGTGCAGGTTGATATGACCTAAGGACGTATTTCATTGTCTCATAACTTAATGTTTCACAATTTCACTCATTTTTAAAGTTACACAATTTTATATGTTTTTGCTATAACTTTCTTTCTTCTTTTTCAGTGCAATCGATCTGCTTTAGTTCATCAAAATGTCAAGGAAGCAGCAGAACGATGTGTAGCCAGACTTTAGGATGCACGGTAGCGAGCACGGCGATCGCGTCCTGCAGCTTCAGAACTGCTTCGCTTTCAAAGGAATGTACGCGACAGGCTGATAGCGGCTGAAAGAGGTCAGTAGGAATATCAAAAGTATCTTTTTTATATAGAATTTAATTTTATCTCTATGTTTATATTTCAAAATCTATCAAATCGTATGTAGAAATGAAGATTTTTTTAATTAGTTCCAATTATCTATTTGTCTTCCCTTAACATTTAATTAGTTACAATTATCTCTCTGTCTTCTCTTATCATTTAATTTGTTACAATTATCTCTCTGTCTTCCCTTAACATTTAATTAGTTACTTTTATGTTTTGCAATTTTATATGGAGATTTGTAACAAGATGTATTAATTTGTCATTATTGTTAGTTTTTTGTAATGTATTTACCTAAATAACTTGCTATTTATTAGAATCGAGCCTTATATTAAAGTCGATAAAATAATTATAATCACTGAACGTCGTTACAAGGTTGTATTGGGACAAAGTGTTCTACATACCAACTTACAGGACGAATATCATGGCTAAACACTCAGTCACGCGTGGTATAGAGATATTGAACCAACTGAATGACACAGTTGATATATTTTCGGTACCGTGTAGCAGTATGAGAAGAATCCTGGCTGATATTATTCCTAACGAATAAGTTAACGCTAGAAGCAGGCCCTATTTGTGTAACAGGAGAAATCCGTGCAAAGTGGATAAAAAAAAAAAAAAAAGACTGTCATAGAAAACAGAACGTTTGATATTCACCCGTTTGAATCGGACCAAGCTTCGCTCTGAAGAATACGTTCATTTGCGAGATGCAGTTGTAAATTACGGTAATATAGCTAACGTTGGAAGACTATAACTTCTGCAATTTAGTGACGTCAAAAGAATTGGTTGAAAAAGTATTTCCCTATATTCAAATCAATTATAAGAATCACGATTGGCTGAGTGAACGAGCTATTGTTGGCGCCAAGAACAAAGACATCTACGAACTTAACAATATTATTCAGTTCCTTTTTTAATGTTTCACAATTTTATATGGTTGTGTTTTAACTTTCTTTCTTCTTTTTCAGTGCAATCGATCTGCTTTAGTTCATCAAAATGTCGAGGAAGCAGCAGAACGACGTGTATCCAGATTTGAAGATGCACGGGGATCGCGTTCTGCAGATTCAGAACTGGTTCGTTCTCAATAGAATGTACGCGACAGGCTGATAGTGGCTGAAAAAGGTCAGTAGGAATATCAAAAGTATCTTTTTTAAATAGAATTTAATTTTATCTCTATGTTTATATTTTAAAATCTATCAAATCGTATGTAGAAATGGAGATTTTTTTTAATTAGTTCCAATTATCTATTTGTCTTCCATTAACATTTAATTAGTTACAATTATCTCTCTGTCTTCCCTTAACATTTAATTAGTTACAATTATCTCTCTGTCTTCCCTTAACATTTAATTAGTTACTTTTATGTTCCGCAATTTTATATTTTGCCTGAAATACTCTACTTTGTGGCGACACGTAAAGACGTTGAAATTAACTACAAATATGTGTGTCCAGCTGCAAAACGATCGATCAGCTGAAATATTCTCATATCAATTGCTGGAAATTGGGAACGGAAAGGTGCCGGTTGATATGACCTTAGGACGAATTTCATTGCCTCATAACTTCTGTAATTTAGTGATGTCAAAAGAATTGATTGAAAAAGCATTTCCCAATATTCAAATCAATTAAAATAATCACGATTGGCTGAGTGAACGAGCTATTGTTGCCGCCAAGAACAAAGACGTTTACGAACTTACCAATATTATTCAGTTCCTTTTTTAATGTTTCGCAATTTTATGTTTGTGTTAACTTTCTTTCTTCTTTTTCAGTGCAATCGATCTTTCATTTGAATTCAAATCATATCGTGAATTGACCTCTTGGAGTGACGCGATCATTTGCGAGCACGGCGATAAATGCGACAGACTGAGAGTGGCTGAAATACATCAAAAATATTGTATACCCACAAGCATAGTGAAATTAAACATATTATAAACGTGTGCTTTCTCTTTTCTTTCTTTTCCATTTAACCAGACTGAGCCACAGCAACGCGTGGCCGGGTACAGCTAATTTAGAAAAAAATAAATAAAAATACAAATTTTGCAGGATATCGGTATTATCCAAATCTTGTTATAAGACTTAAAAGTTCAACTGCTAAACATGGTGAAGTGTATTGTTGCAGAATTATAGGCTGTATACTTTACAATAGTGTTTAAATTAATAAACATTTAAATGGCAATGGTAAGGCACATAACTGTGTGGAATATGCTGGACTTCAATGCGGAAGGTTACTGGTTCGAACCCCAGACTGTGCTACTTCTCTCAAATATCACAGGGGTTTTTTCTGCTTAGTATAAATATACTTCACTCTTTCTGTATAAATTAAACTGTCAAGCAAAAGCAAAAGCTACATACACTACCGCTCATAAGTCTTCGTCACCCGCTAATAATTGAGTTATTCGCGTAATTATGCAATATTACGATGAAAAATTAATATAATAAAATAATTATAACCGTTTTGCATTGTATTTGACAGAAACCACGTGTGTAGGGATGGAGATTAGAATTTGGGAGGCCTTTTGTTCAAAAACCGGCTTTTTACAAAACAGTCACCGTTCGGTATTGCTTGTGATTTAGAAGTCCAAGCAAGCTAATCCCTTTATTGGTGTTAGGTTTACAGGTAGTGGGGATAACAATCCACCGTTATGTGAATTCTTTGTCTAATTAACTTTTAGCTTTCAGTCTTCAAATGTCCTTGATAAAGTGCATTGTGTTCATTTCAAAAATCTCATATCAAAATGCTCAAAACTCGAAAATATTATACCGAAATCCGATCAATGATGGTGGCTTTATCCAGTATGGGTAAAAATGTTAGTGAAATGAAGATTCCTAGGATAAGTTGTCTGATTTTTTAAAAAGTACGCTCTTGGTGGATGAAAACCGATGAGGAAGGCCAAAAATCCTGTTGAATTGCCGCCAAAACAACCCCAAACCATAACAGAGCCGCCTCCGCGTTTCACTGAAGGCACAATACATTGTTCTTTCCCTCAAATATTCATCATTCAAAGATCATCCAATAGGCGTTTCTACTGCCAAGCGACGCCTGAAGGAAGCTGGTATCCACGGTCGAATCGCCATGAAGAAACCATTATAAAGTGCTGCAAATAAGAAGAAACTCGAATAGGCTAAACAGCATCAGTCATGGACAACTCAAGATTGGAAAAATGTTCTATGGAGCGACGAATAAAAATATGAAGTTTTTGGCTCTAGGTGGAAAATTTTCGTTCGAAGATTTGAGGAAGAGAGGGCATCAGAACAATTTATTGTGCCTTCAGTGAAACACGGAGGAGGCTCTATGGTTTGAGGTTATTTTGGTGGCAATTGAACAGGACTTTTGGCCTTCCTGATCGGTTTTGATCCTCCAAATGCCCGGTCCAAGCGTACTTTTTCAAAAAACAGCCAACTGTTCTCCTAGGAATCTTTATTTCTCTGGCAATTTCTCAAACATTTTCACCCATATTGGAACAAGCCACTATCATTGAACGGATTTCGGTATATTTTCGAGTTTTGACCATTTTGATACGAGATTTTTGAAATGAACACAGTGCACTTTATCAAGGACATTTGAAGACTGAAAAAGCCTTGCTTATAGCCTAGTCAGATTGAAATCAACCTTAGATCAAATGTGAATTTACTCAAGAGATCAGTATGCCACAGCACAATAATAAAAGGCTTTTATTTACACTTAGTTTTATATCATTTGCATAATGGTTTGTTTGCATTCCTGAGTTTTTTTTAAAAAGCGTTACTTTTACTCAAAGCTATATTGGTAAAAATAATAGATTTTCCATATCACCTGTGAGTTTTACGATAAGATGAAAATGGAACCAGAGTGCAAAGGGTTAAAAGCACTACTGAACTATTTGACCACTGAGTTTTTTTATATCATTTGCTTGACACATATAGCAGTTTTATCATCACTATCTTATTTTGTGGCCAATTCACCAGTTATCGTTTCAGGTTGATCCAACATCCTTGATATCCAATCCCAATTTATGACATATACCTCTTAAACCATTTGTTCAGGGATCAGTTATATTTTATGAGTGTAAACAATATACATTTTAAGGCTAGCTAACAGGCAAAAAAGTTCACCTACAGTTAGCTCTCGACCAGTTTTAAGAATGGCCATCTCTTCATTGTTTGGAGGTGTAGGAGAAAACTGCAACATGTAACACTGCAGGACAAAAAAGTTTTTTTTACTCCACTTCTATTAAAACAACTACAATGTAAAATACATATTGGGACTGGATAATTTCCTTAAGGATTCCCGAAATGAAATTTCAAACTAGGCAGTGGCAGCAGATATGGAAGTGCTGTTTCAAGATACTCGTACCAATACTATCTCATGGTTTTGATAATATAAAATCACTATGGATTAAATAATATATTATTTGATGAAATTAATGTTTTTTTTATTAATTCTTGTTTAAATAAAGTGCATGACCACATTGTAAACTGTAACGTGCCCGACATCTGAAAAGAAAGTCAACGGTTCAAATTCTGCGCTGACTGTATAAATACCCTTGATAATGTGGGAATTTTTCCACCTAATATTCAGACGTATAAGGATATCTGTGAATTAAGTATTTTTTTAGAAAAAATAATTTTTGTTAAGAGAACAGGACTACTCTTAACATCCAGAACTTCTAAAAGATAAATATGAAAGTAATCCTCAGACTTACAAGTAAATGTAAAAAGATGCTTCTAGTTATTAGGTGTACAAATAAGTTTCCGCCGTTTTTTTATAAAAAATTGGGCATTTATTGTGAAAGAACAGAACCTCATGTTTTATTCGAAGTATTGCTCATCGCTTGCCACTGCTTTTTCCCCATCTTTCTGGCAGCATACGGATACCGCGTTGGAAGAATGCTTCATCTTTTGAGGCTATCCACGAATCGACCCAATTTTTGGTATCTTCATATGATGTGAAGTGCTGCTCAGACAGGCCATGCGTCATCGATCGAAACAAGTGGAAATCAGAAGGAGTAATGTCTGGTGAATACGGCGGGTGGGGTAAAACTTCCCAATTGAGTGTTTCCAAATAGGTTTTGACCGGCGCCGCAACATGTGGACGAGCATTATCATGCAAGAAAATAATTTTGTCGTGTCTGGAGTAGTAGTGGGCGCGCTTTTCCTTGAGTGCTCGACTCAATCTCATCAATTGTGTTCGGTAGACAGCTCCAGCAATGGTTTCGTTCGGTTTGAGCAACTCATAATACACGACAAGAGTTTTTTTCCATGAATATTTGGTTTAGCCGTAGATGTTGAAGCATGGCCAAGGGGTCCCCATGATTTCTTCCTTTTTGGATTATCATAGAGGATCCATTTTTCATCACCAGTGACTATACGGTGCAGAAAACCCTTTCATTTATGCCTGGCAAGCAGCATTTCACATGTGGAAAATCAGCATTCAACGTTTCTCGGTGTCGGTTCATATGGAACCCAATTTCCTTGTTTTTGAATCATTCCCAATGATTTCAACCCATGTGAAATTGCTTGTTGAGTCACTCCTAATGTAAGTGCAAGTTCTTCTTGCGTTTGGCAAGAATCTTGATCCAATAATACTTCCAATTCCGCGTCTTCGTACACTTTCGGGCTTCCGCTATGTTCTTTGTCTTCGATGTCAAATTCACCATTCTTAAACTTTTGAAACCACTCACGATAACTTCTCTCACTTAGCCTCACCATATGCTTCTACAAGCAATCGATGCGCCTCAGCTGCAGATTTCTTCAAATTGAAGAAGTAAATCAAAAGTTCCCGCAAATGACGCTTATTCTTGACATTTTCGCACACAAAAGAATATATTATATTGATAAAAAATTCACTAATATTTCAAGGTTACGTTGTTGACAGATGTCCAACCTTACGACAATGATGTTTTACATCTGACAATTTTAACCATAACTCACTGGTGGCGCCAACTTTTGTCAAACGGCGGCGGCTTATTTGTACACCTGATATTAAATGAGAATCACTAATTTCAACACAAAAATAAATATACTTCAATATAATAAATTTTATCCATAATTTTTTTTGTCTATTTAACAAAAAAACTTGAATGCATAAATTCCATTTTAAAACATAATTATTTATCATTTTTCAGAGCATACACCTATAATATAAAGTGAGTCAAGTATAGTGATGAATCATTAAAAACGTAGACACCCAGATAAGAGAAGTAGCTGAAAACGATCAGGTCTCCATATCAACAGAAATAACTTATCTTCTCAGATAGCATATCTAAGAATTAGACCAATTATATGGAAACAATTATTCCCTCCTCATCACCTTCAAACAGATTAGTATCTAATCACTCCAAGAGTTCAAATTCTTATTAAAAGATAAATAAATTAATTTGAATTTTACTTCTTAGAAATTGAAAGTGGCTGCCAATTTGTTGGAAAGAAAAATAAAATGAAATTGTGAGCAAACTGATATTGCTTTCAAATTGAAAAAAGATTTTCAGGTTTTTTACAGCATTTCAGAGCAAAAAAACTGATTATGAAATATTTTTTTTTACCAAAAATAACTTCTTTTTGATAATGAAAGTAGTGTCAAGGCAAAATTATTTGAAAATTGTTGATGAAAAAATCACATATCAAAATTACAATCATGCAAATGATTTTTTTTACTAAATTACCGACAGTATTTCCTTACCGATTCTTCTTCTGTACTGAAAACATAAATTACTTAGAAATTTCACAATTATCAGTTCATATTGGAATTGGATTTGTCTCAAATTGAAAAAAAATAAGACTAAAATGTGACTATAGTTGAGAAAAACTAAGGCTTAAAGATACACAAGTCACAAAAGTCAAGACGTCTTATTGCTGATTGCCTTTTTTTAATTCATTAACCTTTTTCATTATCTTTATCATTGTTTCAGATTCAGACAATTCTGAACATGTGTGAAAAAAATAAAATAATCCTGCATTTATCTATAGCAGTTGTCAAAATCCTTTCCTTTTTTATAGTTAAATTTTGGGTGAATCACAATTAGTTCAAATCGTTATCCACTACTTGTAGTGGGAATCGAACCCAAGATCTTACGAATAAAGGGCAAGTGTCATCTACCATCTACTCAAATTAATATACTTAGTAAAAATAAATACATTTACTTTTTAATAAATACAGATACATGAGAGCCTAAAAATAATAAATTTTCAAAACAATATTGTTTATTATGAAAACCTGTTGATCTGAAATTCAAGAAACTAAATATTTTCATAATGATAATTATATACCCAACAGCAATAAAACAAAACTGGCCATATTAGAATAATTGCACAGTTTATTGCATAAGTTTAAATTATAAAGAATCTTCAAATCGGATTATACAGCGATAATAACAAAGTATTGTATTGTACATCTGTATGCAGGGAGACTTATTTTTAACTTTGAAAGATCATTTAAAAACTTTTAATTATTTATTCTGCACCATATTACAATTAAATATATATTTTAAAGTGCCAAAAAAGATACATTGTTCGAATCAAAAAAAGTACAAAATTGTATTCTTAAGAAATTTAAGAACGGTCATAATTTTATTACATACATAAGATATATTATGGCACTGTTAATAATTGTATCATGAAGACATATAAACATTATTTAATTTTTACACATTAGTATGATAATGAATATAACACCAACAAATCGTGCACATGGATCTCAACCAATAAATTTCAAATAATTTAACCTAATGTTTTCATTATATCAAGGCAATTTAAATCAAACCTAAAACTCATACAAAAGACTTTCTTTGCAGACAGATTGATGTTTGTTATGTTGAAATACATAAACAAGATGCGTTGACGTCATGTATGAGCTAATATGTTCGAGATAAAAAAAGCTGCAGAATTATAGCTTTCAATGTACGATTTAATTAATTCAAATTCAACTTACTATGACTGAAAAATGTCTGTAAAAAAATAGAACTTAATATAACTATTGCTTTAAGTACGAAAAAGCTATAAAAATCAATGAAAAAATAATACACAATATTAGTGAACCGAACATTTAATAAGAGTTGATCTTTATAATATAATATAAATGCCATCTTTACATTTACTGAAGTATGACATATAAAAGAGAATAATTTGTGGAAGTTAAGAAATAAATAGGTATAGTTAAACAAGAGTTTATTGGATAACTCCTAACCAAATACAATAGCATGCATACTATTTATTATATACTAGTATATTATTATTTCACTCATGTAACATAATGTATGTATGTATGTATATATATATATATGTATGTATAATATATCATTAATGAATAGACTTAGATATTTCAATAAGAATGCCACTAATGTTGCATCAGTAAATATATGCATCATAACAGGCACTTATAGAATTTTATATAAACCTGGATTCACATAGCCGAGTCCAGTTGTACGAAACAAGCCTGGCCTTCCCAGTTACAATTTGTGCTCAATTAAGACCTTTAACACTAGGGAAAAGTTTAATCAGAAACTGAAGTAACATAAGAAGTGAAGTGAAGTGGGTGTCGAGGTTAGGGATGTCGGCGGTGGGTGGTCGCCAACGGGCCGAGCACCTGGCACAGAAACTAACTGGGCAGGAAGCCTGAGCCTGGGCCCGAGCCTGGCGCAGGCCCCCCGGGCCTGGCGCAGTGCATAGGCAGTTATGCAACCAATTCCTAAAGTAGAGTCCTCGGAGAAACACACGCGCTCGCTCACACACACGCCGCTTACAACAAGCAGCACCTCGTCTTCTTCTTCTTCTTCACCTGCAGCGCGGCGCGCGTGGCCGTCTCGAACACCTCGCGCACGCCTTCCTTGCTCTTAGCCGAGCACTCGAGGTATGCGAACGCGTTGATCTTCTCGGCCATGGCGCGGCCCTCTTGCGGCTTGACGGGCTCCTGCTTGATCTTGCGCAGCTCGCTGATGGTGGCCGGGTCGTTGCGCAGGTCCTTCTTGTTGCCCACCAAGATGATGGGCACGCTGGGGCAGAAGTGCTTCACCTCCGGCGTCCACTTCTCGGGGATGTTCTCCAGCGAGTCGGGCGAGTCCACGGAGAAGCACATGAGGATAACGTCCGTGTCGGGGTAGGACAACGGCCGCAGCCGGTCGTAGTCCTCCTGGCCGGCCGTGTCCCACAGCGCCAGCTCGACCTGCTTCCCGTCTACCTCTATGTCGGCGACGTAGTTCTCGAAAACAGTCGGCACGTACACTTCCGGGAACTGGTCCTTGCTGAACACGATCAGCAGGCAGGTCTTCCCGCACGCGCCGTCACCGACGATCACTAGTTTCTTTCGTATGGCAGCCATCGGTTCTGCGGGACAAAACAAAACGCAAAATGTAATATCGAGCGTCAACGCCTTTCGTGACTTTTAAATATGGCCGCCGCCTAGAGCACTGGCTCGGTGAATGATCGTTTAGTTAAGCCCTGAAACGTAAATAAGCACCTGAGCTAGCTGAAGAAGAAGAGCAGCACCACATAGTATCGCCTCATGCGAGCACAAAACTAATTTATTGTAGATACCTGAAAATTCTGGCTAAATTCCGTCGAAAACACTTCACTCGACACTATCCTCGGGCACTGTTTTTGCCCATCACACAAGTATTTTTTATCGAAACGTAAGGCGATGATACCAGTATAATAAAAATATATTTATATATTTTAATGTTATTTTCTCTTTAAAAATTTACCTAAAACTAAGACATTTTTTTTATTACAATAAGATTAATTTATTTCATAATTTTACTGACCATTTACATCAAGAATTAACTAAAAAATATATTAAAAATACAGTATCGATACAATCGATATTCATTGGTACTTGCATAGTTATTCTAAAAAAATGATTGGTTTTAACTCTACAATTCGAAACAGACATTTTGAAATTGCATTAATTAATATATAAGCTAAATTATCAACGTTAATTTGTTTTCAATTTTGAAAAAATCCGACGAATTTCGTTTTTATAACTATTGTCAGTAGATTATCACTATGCTCAGCATATTATTATTCTCGTTATATATTTACGCATTTGGCTCATATTGTTTGTGTATTTTGCTTAGGTAAAAGCTGACAATGTTTAATTTCACTCATTTATTAAACACAATTTTATTAGTAATCAGTATGCTTAACATCGTTTTTGTTTCTAACAATATAAAAACACATAATAAATACTTAGTATGTTTTAAAGATCATTCACGATCAATTATTTTAATTATATAATTTATAATTGTTTTTGTCTAAATTTAATTATTTCAATAGATTTGTGTCTGATTTTCCTTAGTTATTTAAATTCCAACTGGAATCGCGGTATCCAATTGGAATTATTATGACTGTCTCGAGGTATGGATCTAAAAGCAAAATAATACTTGGTAGAAAAAATACGCACTTTTTTAAATCACGCTTAATAAAAATGTTTTATATACTATGGATACTAAATCACACTTTTACCATTACAACAATAAAACATGTTATTTGAACTTAAGGTAGAATATTCATTAGTTCTTTAATTGGTAGTACGGCTAAAGGACAGCTTGTCGATGGTTTTTGCGTTTCAAAGACGGTAATTTCAACCTGAAAGACATGAAGCGTTCCGGACGACAGTGGACTTCGATGAGGACCGCTTAAACCATATTATTCATGAAGATCCCCTTCATGAATAATATGGTTACCACCGTAGAATTGGCTGAGCAGATGAATTGTAGTCACATGACTGTACACCGCTATCTTAAATCAATGGGAAAATTCCAGAAGTTCGGCGCTTGGGTTCCATACGTTTTGGATGAAAACAACAAAAATCTAAGTCATGGTAGAGGGCGACCAAGAAAAGTATGATTGGATCAAGTGAAAAATATTTTGCAAGAGGAAATTGTGGAGTCAGAGAAGGAGTTGTATGAGTAGCTGTATGGGTATTGATGAAGCAAAGGGTGTGTTAAGATAAGAAAGTCTGGCGCTTGGTCTTCTCTGCCTACTTCAATAGGAAAATGGAGTGATGTTATGTATGTAATCGGTAAAATCTCGATAAAATTATTCTTTAATATTTCTTCTGCATGACTGAAGTCTTGATGATGTAAAATATCGTTAGGGAACTTGACTCGTTCCTAAAGATAGTATGAGAGAAGAATGGACAGCTAAGTATTCCCATTTTTATTTCAAAAAAAGGTAATAAGAAGTTTTCAAGTTAAAATTATTTATTATAATTTCACATAAGATATGTAACATACGTGTATTATTTGAATATTCGGTTTATATTTAAAATCTGTCTTCAAATAAAATAAAGTGGTGTTCCTTAATTAATAATAGCAAAAAAAACTATTCATTGGAAATATCCAAAAAAGTCGTATCAAATTAAATGGTTTCTAATATTGAAAATCAAATAAAAAAAAATAATATCTCAATCATACATTTTCTAAAATATTAGATGGCAAATTTGTGTACGTGTAGAGCAAGCTTATTACAATACTAAGGATGTGAATATTGACTCCATAATCGCACTATCGTCTTTTGTAATATTTTTTTCATTTTAAAATTGTATTTTTTGTGTATAATTATGAAGACCGGGGGTTACATAAAATATTTTCATTACTAGGAAAATAATTATGAAATAAAAGAAAGAATAATCCATTTTTTTATTTATATATCACTAAAGAAACAGTCAAGCTCAATGATGAATAATCGGTCCAGGATGTACATGACATCATCCTTACGTCAGCTGATGCGGTTACGGTGATGAGGGATGACGAATATTCGGAGAATTGAGATAACGTCTCAATTATCATTCATATTTTCCGGTCCGTCTTAAAATTTAATATTTAACTATGTATTGCCTGATATCTTTTATCAATTTTGAGTGTTATTAGCATATTTTTCGAAATCTTCGTGATTGTTTTTTTTAATCTTTTTAAAATAATTTTTGACTCCTAAAAAAATATTACACTTTATTTTTTGATGAAAAAATAACAAACTATTATAGATTTATGAAAACATTTTTTTAACAAATGATCTGATTTTTTATTTGAATAAATGGTAAGATTTTAGCAACATTGTTTATACAGGTCAAATCCTATTATAACGAAATTCATGGAACCACAAAAATTATTTCCTTATAATAATGGGAGAAAAAGTATAGTAATTGAGAAAATGTTTTATTTCAGAGTAAAAAGTTGTACAAATACATTTAATAAAATTTTTGCCCAATAGTGATATTATTTTGATTGTACATAATTTTTCTTAGCAGATTGCATTTTCAATACACATAGTTATTGAAAGATTGCATTTTCAATACACATAGTTATTGAAAAATATTTTCTGGGACATTAGTGCTACAGGATAGAAAAGCACAAAACTTTTTCAATCCATTCATAGCTTTCGAAAACGAAATCTTCATATTAGATGGCAAAACATTTTCATTATCGTCTATAATGTATTTTTACTGCACATATAGTTCTCAGACCTACAGATTGCAATGCTGTACAATTTGGTGGTAAAAATTCAATTTGAACATTTTATAGTTCACATGTTGGATTACGGTTGATCAGCCATTCATTAAATATTGCTGGTGTCATCCAAGCCCATTGGTTTGAATCTCCTCAACGGTGTTTTCGGCCAACAAAAGTTCGTTACAATGATTCTATTTCGTTAAAACTGGAGGATTAATTAAACATAATCTTTTATTTACGTTAATTCGATCCAACAAAAATATTAATGAATGTGAAAATTTCGTACATTCGGTACTCGTTACAATGAGATTTGAACTGTATTCATTTACAAACTAAAAGGCCAAATGTGTTTATTTATCCTTTATATGAATTACTTTATCAGAATAATTAATCCATTTTGATTATTTTCAAATGCAAAATGAAAATCAAGCATTTAATAAAAGTACCATACTGATATTATCATATTTCAGGATTTTAAGACTTTTTTGTTTTAACTTATATCTTATTTATACATGATGACTATCTGGCTAAGCACTTGGGCACCTATTCCTCAGAGTAATAAATATTTCTTGAGTGCCTGTTTACATGTAAATAGTGCTAGGGTGACTATTAAATAAATCAAGATACTTCTTAAGATGTTTTTTGAGAGATACTACAATGAATCACATCCACTCTTAGGTCAAATAAATCAGTAAATGGTGCCACCGAAATAAATTGATTGATAAAAATTAATTCAACACGCAAAAAATATCAAGCTCACAAAACACTTAATTTATTTAAATATCAAACAAACATACCTCAATCCTGTTATGATATACCAAGTCAGCAGTTTAAAATTCAGAGATAAATTTTGCTACTGAAAATTTTATTCTAAATGAGTCGAAAACACCATATTATACATTTTCTAATATTATCTTCAAACAAATAAAAAAATCAGATTGGTTATTTTTTAGCTCAATTTAATGCTATTTTTTACACATACATTCATTAATTAACTTGCCACTAATCTAAAGTTTTTATTAAGGACAAGAGTTGAGTGGTTGCACAGATTAAAAACTCAATATGGATATTATAAGGACACCCACTTTACTGATACACATTAGCTTTATGGAATGTTTTTCTCCACTTTAATATTTCTGTGGTTGTTAGATTATTCAAATTTGATGAAGTTATTGTTTAAATTTTTTTATTTATATGGTAATCATTCAACCATTCTCCATTCCATTAATTGGTATACGAGTATGTCAACCATTCAGGTCAGTCCATAGCCTGGCATGTCCTTCGAAGCTGAGGTGGAACTATTTCTGATGCGTTCCATGGCTATTGTAATATATTTATTTTAAGGGCATTGGAGGATTAGCCCAACGTCCCCTAGGACTGGGGAAACTTTACAAAATACTAAAAAAAGATAGTCATATTCTTCTTGCTCCACAACCTACATAACCTTAAGTATATGAAAAATAAATGACTTTTAAAAGTCTGAAATTTAACTATCCATCAAAATCAATCATAATTTATTTTATTTTTATCTTTCTTCAGAATAAAGCCATTAGGTTGGACCTCCACTTGAAAGTGCTCAAACCATATGAGCTTGCTTGTGTCAACTTCTCTTAAAAAATGTTCCTAAAAACTGCTTGCTCCTAAAAATATCACATGTTGATGATTTTAGGGCATTCCAGGAAGACATAGTACATACGAATGGAGCATCTGTAATAAAATCTTCATCATATCAAAATGTCTTGTTATTTCATTTGCAAATCACGAAGAAAAAATGTTTTCATTATCTAATGCAGCGGTCGTAAACCGCGGCCCGCGAGGCGTTTTGGTGCGGCCCGCAAGATTCTCGCCGCAACGCACATGACGGACGATATCATACACACTCAAAATGACTTTTAAGGAAAATACTAAATTGGTGGATTTCTATAGGATTTTGCCTTCTGAAAACTACAAGGAGTTAAAAAGGTTTGCTCAGCAAATAATTATTATGTTTGGTAGTACATATATTTATGAGCAAACTTTTTCAATTCTGAATTACCGAAAAAACAAACACTGTTCTCGGTTATCAGATTCACATTTAGATGCATAGCGGTTCTACGCGTCTCTACTTCAAAAATGCTAGACAATATAAAAAAAATTTCAAGTCAAATGCAGCCACAAAAATCTCATTGGTTTTATTCTTCTTCTTCCTTTTGGTTAAGGTCGTATGACCTGTTTGTGACTGTAGGCTGTCCTGGGATGATGATGTCCAGTTGTCCTTCCATCTTTTCGGCGGCCTTCTTGGTAATCTCCTGCTGTTAGGGTTTTCAGTCTTCGCGATTCTTGCCAGTCTTATATCCTCCATGCGGTCCACATGATGCCTCCAGAAGCGCCTTCTGCCTTTTCACTTAGTTATAGGGGAAATAATCATGGAGAAACCAAAACACATAAAGAAACCTCCAAAACTGATAGAAAAGTTTAATATCGATCTCCAATGAAATGATGAAATATGCAGGTGAGGAGTTAATTATGGAAATTATTCAATAAAATATTGGCACATCGTGAGGCTCCAGTAGAATGGTGCACTAGCATCACAGTACCGATATTTAAGAAAGGAAAAAAAAGAATAACCCAGAAAATTACCGTGGTTTTATTAACTACAATAAATGTCGTAAAAATATATAATTAGCGTTTTATTTTTAAAACTAAAATATTTGTATACAAATATTGAAGGTACATAGGTCTGTAAATATGAAACCGGATTTTTTTTATAGAAAATACACATTTATTGTATGAAAATGGTAAAAAATATTTTATTAAAAGTATTGCCCATCGCTAGCTACACATTTTTCCCATCTCTCTGGCAATTTGTGGATGCCACGCCAAAAAAACTGTTGCTCTTTTAAGGCAAACCAATCATCGAGCCATTTTTGTACATTTTCGTAAGAAGTGAAGCGCTGTTCCGCAAGTGCGTGTTCCATCGATGCAAATAAGTAGTAATCGGATGGAGCCAAGTCTGGTGAGTAAGCCGCATGCGAAAGTATTTGCCAACTAAACGCCTCAATCGTTTCCTTGACCGGTTTTGCTGTGTGCAATGGGGCATTATCACGAAGCAAAATCACTTTGTGTTGCCTCTTTTGATATTCTGGTAGTTTTTCACGCAATGCTTGGTTCAAATCCATCATTTGTTGTTGGTAGCGTTCAGTATTAACGGTTTCCCTAGGTTTTAGCAACTCATAATACTATAGATAAAACCCTTCTGATCCCACCAAACACAGAGCATTGTCTTCCGTCCATAGCGATTTGGCCTTGCAGTCGATGTCGCTGGTTTGCTTGGAGTTACCCATGATCTTTTACGCTTAGGATTCGCGAAATATATTCATTTTTCATCACCAGTTACAATTCAATGGAGAAATGATTTTCTTTTGTACCTGGCGAGCAGTATTTCACAGAGTGGTTTTTCGGTTTTCCTGCTGTCTTTCATTCAGTTTATGTGGAACCCATTTTCCCACCTTCTGGATCTTTCCCATGGCTTTCAAATGTATGGAGACGGCTTCTCGTGTCACATTTAATTGATCCGCGAATTGTTGTTGCGTTTGAGCGTCATCCTCATCCAACAATGCTTGCAATTTGGCGTCTTCAAACTTTCTCGGTGGTTTCCACGTTCTTCGTTTCTCACGTCAAAATCGCCACTTATGAAATTTTTAAACCACTCAAAACACTGTGATTTACCAAGAGCATGCTCACCGTAAGCTTCGACAAGCATTCGATGCGATTCTGCAGTAGTTTTCTTCAAATGGTAACAGAAAATCAATACTGTCCGCAAATCGTAGTTTTCAGACACAAAAACAGACATGTTCAACACTATGAAAACATATGTAGTTGTATTAAACTTGTATTGTGAGTTAAGTCTTTGACAAATGTAAACACAAGAAAAAGGCGCCAATGACATAGTTTGACAGTCACTACATTGACAACTAGAGCCATCTATGAGCAAATTCAGGTTTCATATTTACAGACCTGATATACTGTAATGACATATGGCCCAAGTGCGACCCGCACTAATCCCCACGTAAAATATTTAGCCCTCTTACAACAAAAGGTTGCCGACCCATGATCTAATGCAGAGGTTCCCAACCCCGTGCCCGCGGGCACCATGGCGCCCGCGGAACGATTCGTATGTGCCCGCCACTATTCGACAGAGACAGAATTTTTTCATAAACATTAATTAAAAATGTGAAGTATTTTTATTTATTTGTTAGAGTTTTAATTTTTTTGAGTGCCTAGGTTTATTAACCTTTCCTTCCCTGTGTTGGGTATCTTCTACACGTTGCTTCTAATAACCATCAATATCTCTATAAATATAATAAATACAAGGTTAAGATTTTAGGTATTCCTCCATAATATATTTACGCATTGATTTAAAAAATAATATTTATAATAATCAGAGTTTATCGACTATATCGTGGGTATTTTGTGAAGATCGGAAACAAATTCGCATTTAAACGCTGTGAGTGCCTCGACCTTGTGTCTTGACGATAGGTGAAGAGTATGCGGGAAGCGCGACACTATATTCGCATCTCACTCTTGCATACTCCACTGAATTGCGAGGAGCTCAATTGTCTCAATCGTCGCAAGCGTAAGCCACGCTGGGGTAAGCCACTATACCGCTCCGCGCCGCAGTTGCTTCTGGGCTTGCTAATAGATTAGACGTACGCCCGTTCCGTGAGCGTTGCCAGATGGTTTTTTAATGTTTTCAGCAAATAAATCTCGATGATTATAATTTTTAACTTCAATTATAATTAATTAAGGGGATTATCTATGAATGTTCTTATTTTTCCGATTTAAAATCGCTAATTTTTGATCGCGTACTCACTACCCAACACCGGAGCGCGCGTTTCAATTTTAGCACCGTAAGGGAAGGGTTAAATACGTTCGTATGTTTGCGATATTGTATGTATGAGTGGTTCCTTTGCTGACAGTACTTATAGCAACTTGTCTAGCGGCGAGCCAGACTGCACTATCCACGCTAGCCTGGAACGGGGAGTGCTATTTGCACATCACTCCTTGTACACGCAGAAAACCCGAAGTGAACGAACGCCACGAACTGAGCCGATGAGAGCCGAAGGCGCCAAAACACATGGCACATGACTCTAACAGCTCTGTCTGTCAGTGAAAGCAATAAGCATGGCCCCGACAGCCAAAAGTCATTGTGATTGCGATTGCTGCCCCGTTCGGGTCGCGACAGTTAGCTAGGAGACATCTTCGTCTGACGAAGCACGAATTAGGAGTTTTGATATTTCTTCTGAAAATTTTTAACGGGCTAAAAGCGAGGTGCGTAATCTATTATATTAATAAGCGATAATCTATTATGATTGTGGGGATAGTTATAGTCCTTGTTATAATACATTTATGCATATAATGTAGAACAGACGTGCGCTATAACATTGATATTATATTGTAGTTCGATTACTATTTATTTTTTATTTTTTTAGTCCTAAAATGAGTGGACCGAGTAAAAGACAACGAACCTATAATTTTAACACTGACTGGGAGGAATCATATTGTTTCGTTAATTTGAAAAATAAATGCGTTTGTTTGTTGTGTGATAGTAGTATTGCAGTGCCGAAAAAACATAATGTTGAACGACACTTTCAGACAATTCATGCCACTTTTGATGTGAATTATCCACTTAAATCTGAAGTAAGAAAGAAAAAAATATGTCAACTAAAATCAAGTCTAACTGCACAACAGACTGTTTTCACTAGACATGTGGAAAATTCTAAAAAGGCCACCATTGCTTCTTTCAAAATTTCTCACATGCTCGCAAGAAAGAAGAAACCTTTCATTGATGGTGAGTTGTTTAAAGAACTATTTTTGACTGGTGCCGATTATTTGTTTGATGGATTTTATAACAAACGTGATATTGTCTCAGCAATACAAGACTTACAGTTGTCAAATAACACCGTCACAAGAAGAATACATGCAATTTCAACAGACATACAAACTCAGTTAAAGACTGACTTGGAAATATGAGACTGGTTCTCGCTACAATTTGACGAGTCAACAGATATATCAGACACCGCACAGTTAGCAGTTATGGTGAGAATGGTATTTAGTAACTTCACAGTAAAAGAGGATATGTTGCAAATATTACCCATGAAAGGACAGACAAGGGGTGAGGATATTTATAATACATTCAGAACATACGCCAAGTCAATAAATATGCCTTTGCACAAGCTGTCTGCGATAACCACCGATGGGGCACCAGCAATGGTACGTAAAAACAAAGTATTTATTGCCCTCTGCAAGAAGGATGAATCATTTTCAAACTTTATGTCCTACCACTGTATTATCCACCAGGAAGCTCTGTGTTGTAAAATATTGCCATTTGAACACGTTATGAAAATAGTTACAAAAATAATCAATTCTATTCGAGCAGCTCCTTTGCAACACCGACCTTTCAAGGCCCTGTTAGAAGATACTGAAGATAAAGAACATGATCTTATTCTGCATACTGAAGTACGTTGGCTCAGTAAAGGAAAGGTTCTTACAAGATTTGTGAGTTTAATTGAAGAAATAAAAACATTTATAAACGATAAAAAGGAAAATTATGATGAACTAGCTGACTCTCGCTGGCTGATTGATTTGGGATTTCTCACAGACATCATGGAAAAATTGAATTCTTTAAATTTGGAGTTGCAGGGGAAAGACAAACACATAGCTAAAATGATAAGCCCTGTAAAGTGATTTAAAGCTAAATTGGATTTGTTGATATCACATCTGCAGATCAATTATCTCGTGCATTTCCCACATATGAAGAAAATGCTAGGTAACAATGAATTAAACGGGTCATTATTTATTAAGCATCTTCAAGTGTTAAAAAAACAGTTTGAAGAGAGATTTTTGCAGTTTACACATATCGAGCCAATTGTTTCCTTCTGTATCAATCCTTTTACTTGCCAAATAAATGTAATGGAAATGGCCGCATGTATTGCAGATTTTGTTCAAGGTACACGAGGCACAGAATAACTAGAGCTAGAAATTTTGGACCTTAAGAATGATATTTTGCTAAAATCCTTAATATCAGAGGAATTTTGGAATACAGTGGACAGAGAAAAGTTCCCATTTTTGAAAAAAGCGGCATATAAAATTGAATCATTTTTCGGTTCGACATATTTATGCGAATCATTGTTTTCAAACATGAACTTAATAAAATCAAGATATAGATCTCGACTCACCGATGAGCATCTTTATGATTGTTTGCTAACAGGATTATCTGCTATCGTCATACTCTCCTAATTATGAGTATGAGGCACTGGCCAATGCCAATGATATGCAATGCCAAAGATCACATTGACATATTGATATTATATTTTTTTATAAAATGTTTTCTTTGTATTTGTGTTTTATGTTTACTTTGTTTACGTTTTGTAAATACATTTCTCTGTGTGTATGCAATTTGAATAATAATTTTATTATTTTGAAACATTTTTGTTTATTATTTATTAATAAATTATGAATATAAGAAAATAAATTATGGGAAAATGAGAAGTTATGGAAGGAGTTTGTCGATTAAAAATAGGTGGTGCCCGCCACCCTACCGATATTTTAGAATGTGCTCTAGAGTACAAAAAGGTTGGGAACCCCTGATCTAATGGATGGGCAAGAATTGTCCATGAGGGACAAAATAAAGGACTTAGGTGTTGTATTTGAAAGCAATCTTTTATTTGATTTGTCAATAAAACATCTGCAATATAGCAAATAAGGTATCTATGTACTCTTTAGTCAGGAATCATTTAGAATATTGTTCTATAATAAGTAAGGCAGCAGGGGTTACATATTCATTCACAATACAGAGTTTAGAAAAAAAATCTCCATTGTCTCTTCATAGAGCATCAATATAATTCCTGACTTTATTCTTGTGTTTTCCTACTAGGGATGCTTAACTATAGGTCATTAGAGAGTGGATGATCTCTCGATTGGGTGTCCCCTTTTTGTTAACTTTGGGGTAATCTAGTGTTTACCTGTCCATCTTGAACAGTCTTGATTTGTAAATTCTGTATAAATATCTCAATGTACCCATAGACTGTTCTATCAATTTTTATGTAAAACAAAATTGCCTTTTGAAATACCAGTAGGTAGAGCAATTACACTTTTTAAACATGTGTGTCATAGACGTTTTTCATGTTTCGCTCAACTCCTTCAGGAAAAAACTCATAAATTTAGTATCCCGTAAATTGTTCCATTTTTAATGTTATTTATAAAAATGTATTAGTTTTAATGTTATTCATGCACATTTTTATAAAATTTTTTATCAAATGTCTTGAAATTATGAAATGTTTTATACCTGATTTTTTTTAAACTTTTTGATATATGAGGGTTGCTACTTAAGTTTTGAGACAGACAAGTAAAAACAAATATTTATCATCGAAAATGGCTTTATTGTTTTTCAAAATACTCTCCATGAAGATCAATACACTTTTGCATGCGTTTGAACCAATTTTCGAAGCAATTTTTCCACTCCGAATGAGGTATCTTCAAAACATGCTTTTTGAATGCATCAAGCATTCTTCAGGCGTCGAAAAATGTTGACCTCGCAATCTATTTTTGATGTTCGGGAATAAAAAGAAGTCATTGGGTGCCAAATCAGGGCTGTACGGCGGATGACCCATCAATTTGATATTTTGAGTGCTCAAAAAGTCACTTGTTTGAGCCGATGTGTGAGAGCTCGCATTGTCGTGGTGGAGAATGATCCGTCTTCGGCGGTTGGTTTTCTTCATTTTTCCGAACACTTCTGGCAAACAAATGGTGGTGTACCATTCAAAATTGACCGTACGACGTTCCACTAAAGGCACTGTTACGACATGACCATTTATACCAAAGAAATAAGCCACCATTGGCTTCGAAGTGCTTCGTGCGCGAACAACTTTTGTTGGATTTGGCTCGTCTTGAAAGACCCATACAGTCGACTGCTGTTTATTTTCTGGCTCATATGCATAGATCCATGATTCGTCGCCTGTCACGATCTTATAGATGTCTTTTGAAGCACCGCGATCAAATTTTTTCAACATTTCTTTGGACCAATCGACACGAGCCTTTTTTTGAGCGATTCTCAAATTATGCGGTATCCAACGCGAACAAATCTTTTTGACGGTCAAATGTTCATGCATTATTGAATGTATGCGAGTGGAGCTAATGCCCAAACATGCCTCAATCTCACGATAAGTCTGGAGCGAACTACGACCACGAAAACACAGTGGCCTGGGATGGTGCTTCATCACCAAAAGTCGAAGCGAGTTGATCGGCACACTTTTGTCGAGTTATTCCACGTCAAAAATCATAAAAAATCATCGCACGAAAAATTCCATTTATGGCCGAGATGAATTTTTCAAGTCACTGTAAACAACACAAATAGTATGACAAAACTTTCTGAGTACGTATACCATTAAAAATGTCAAATTTTATGATGCTGATGTCAGATTTGACGTATCTACACTGGTGTTGCCATATCTCAAAACTTAAGTAGCAACCCTCGTATTTATTCAATTGTAAGAATTAGGGAAATCTATAATGTACAAAGGACTTTGAAATCAAATAAATAAATGATCAACAGCATGACACCAAACATTCTGACTTGACACACAGAAAAAATTGTATGCAGGTTTAGTTAATGATTGACTCTAAGGCAGCTCATGTTCAAGTGGGAATTCAGTCATCAGGAGGATTTATTATTTTCTTATCGCTCTTATATAATAATTGGGAATTCATACATATTTCAGTATGATTATTACAATCGATCAATTGATATTACCCTATATGTTCTATTATGAAGACAGGCATGCCATACAACACCTCAATCTAGAACAGTCCACAGCCCTGTACTTCCCATGCTCCCATGTCAGGCCGAGACTGCGAATCTCAACGGGAGGAAGGGATTATTACAATATCAACCTTATATTCAGAATATGAAATAAATTATATCGATTATCGTTTCTCAACTCATTTTAGTCTTATGACCCCTCAAAAGATAAAATTAAGACTTCGCAACCCCCCCCTGTGAAAACTTAATATCTTGTTGATCTTGTGCATGTAGCCGCACAAATGTTGTCCCAAATATGATAAGTCTTATCAGGTAAGGATATCTACTGTTTTATGTTACTAACAGGGGAGCTGAACAGTTTGAATTTGCCGCGAGTATGTATTATATATGAGCGACAAGTCTGAACTGTTGGAATTGCCTTGGTAGCGACATGAAGGCCACAATGAAGCACTAGTTAGATTCGATGTGTATTAACCCCGAGAGCGCTACGAGAAAAAAATATAATTGTCTATCTAGTGCTGAGATATATTTACAATTCGGACGTTCGTGATAAATATTTATTTTAAACAACAAAAAAACAAAAAAAATATATTTTTACAACATAAATATATTTTAGAATATGTACCCTTGTATTCTAAATGAATGATATTCATTTAGAATGCAAGGGTAGAACAAATTTCTTCCACTGCTATAGCAGTGCGCCGATCTCTCAGGGTTAAACACATGCATTTTACCAGTTTGAACTTGTTTCGTATACCACATGCACACATATCTCGATCTCTATGAGTGCGACATGTTCATACATTAATGCGCGCTAATTATAAAAGAAATGGAACGGGAGACAGAATATCATTTTCTGTTGAAATTTCTCGGTAATCGCCGCAGTGTTTGTGTGCGCTCAAAAAAATGATCCCTGAAATACATTTCTTCAATTTATTGGGTATTAACATAAGTTGTGTCCGTTTTTTTCCAATTTAAAAATGAGCACCAAAAGTAAAACAAAATGGTAAATGTACATCATTCGAAAGAAAATTTTCTGCTCTACAAGATATTGTGTTTGCTTTTACGTTACATATATTATTTTATTTGATTACAAGCCTTCAAAATGGAATGTCAAGTAGACTTAAGTGAGCATTTTTGACACCTCCTTCTGTTCTCGTTCAATCGAGGGAATAAAGCTGCCAAAGCTGCTCGCGATATTTGCGAAGTGTACGGTGAAGATGCTATGAATAAAAGGACAGCTCGTCGATGGTTTTTGCATTTCAAAGACGGTAATTTCGACCTGAAAGACATGGAGCGTTCCGGACAACCAGTGGACTTCGATGAGGACCGCTTAAACTATATTATCCATGAAGATTCCCTTCAAACCACCGTAGAATTGGCTGAGCAGATGAATTGTAGTCACGTGACTGTATACCGCCACCTTAAATCAATGGGAAAAGTCCAGAAATTCGGCACTTGGGTTCCACATGTTTTGAGTGAAAACAAAAAAAATCAACGTTCGACAATTTCTGCTGGTTTGCTCGCGAGTCATCGAGCTACGCATGGCCACAAGCAAAGGTTCCTTTACCGCATCATTACTGGTGATGAAAAATGGTGTCTTTATGTGAATATGAAGAAAAGAATTCTTTCGAATGACGTATAACATTTACCATTTTGTTTTGCTTTTGGTGCTCATTTTTAAATTGAAAAAAAAACGGACACAACTTATGTTAACACCTAATACAATGCAAAATGGATAAATTTGTGACCAAATTAAGTGCGTGCGCCGTCTACATCCGGTGAATAAACAGAAATTACATTTGGAAACCAAACACCCGACTCTTAAAAGCACACCTTGGAATTTTTCGAAAAATCAACAAGCTTCTACATATTATAAAGCAAGCCAGGGGGAAAACACCACACTTCAATCCACCTTTTCCATAGCATTAAGATTAGCTAAGATGTGTAAGCCCCATACGATTGTGCAAAACCTCATACTGCCTGCTACTAGCAATATGGTCATTGTGTTATAAGCTCGGAAGAAGCAAAAAAAAGTCAAATCTTGGGCAATCTTGCCAATCAAATCACCACAATTTCATTTTTGTTACAAAGTAGGTGAATTCAATAAATGCAGTCTATTTTTGTTTTGTCTTATTTAGTTTCTAAAGTCCCAAACAAATTTACATCATAGATATCATGGATACAATATAAGAAGCTGAAAATGATGCATATAACTCATTTTAAACCACGGACTACAAACTATTTTCCATTAGGCCGAGGGCTGTATCTTTTCAATATTAAAACTTATTGTGGCTCGCATATTTGATAAGTCTACTATGACATCATCATTTTGTTGTTGAAATAATCTTTGTATCGATCAGTTCCATTGTGTGATTTGAGTTAACTACCATTTTTTCCCCTTTCTCTTGATTAAGTCTTTTCCAAGATAGAGGGAAAACTTTGATACTAATAACCAACTTGGCCTATGGATGATGCAAATTTTAATATTCAATAGCAATAAAACCAAATGAAAAAAATTGCCTGTGGTTGAAACTCTGGTTTCTCTATTGTAACTTGTCATTCTGCATAAATACCATTTGGATTATTTAAAATTTTAAATATAAAATGTATCAAAATTTGGAAAATGTAAATAGTTTCATTAATGAATAGTAGTTTTGTTTGTATTAATATTTTGTGAAGGATCATAAGTTTTGATGGGTCAAGTTTTGTTTGTAATAATATTTTGTGAAGGATCATAAATTTTGATGGGTAAGTTTTGTTTGTATTAATATCTTGTGAAGGATCATAAGTTTTGATGGGTAAGTTTTGTTTGTATTAATATCTTGTGAAGGATCATAAGTTTTGATGGGTAAGTTTTGTTTGTATTAATATCTTGTGAAGGATCATAAGTTTTGATGGGTAAGTTTTGTTTGTATTAATATTTTGTGAAGGATCATAAGTTTTGATGGGTAAGTTTTGTTTGTATTAATATTTTGTGAAGGATCATAAGTTTTGATGGGTAAAATCTTTAAGTTTATATCAGCCAAATGTCAGTATTTTTTGACAGCTTTAATTTTATTTTTTGATTGTGTATTGCAAAAACGTGAAATTAAAGTGTGATCAAGAAATACTGTGAATTTGGTAGATTTTACTGTTTTACATTGATTTTTAAGCAACTTCCAATGTTCTAAAGCAAAAGAAAATCAAAAATGTTTTTATGAATTATTTATTTACTACAAAAAACTTGATACATTGAAATGTACATCAATCGAAACAAGGTTTTCAGTCTGAAGACTGAATTATTGAAAATTTTTACAAAAAAATATGCGCGGGCAGTGTTTGATTTATCCCATAATTATAAAATATTATATTATTTGTGGTACATATTTGTATAACTCTCAAATAAACTGAAATTAATTTAAGCACTCGTATTATTTTTATTTTAACAATTAAAAAGACTCAAGATTTTATTTATTTAAATATTTTTAATACTTAATCAATTTAATATTTAACCAGTGGAAGAAAAGTTCTTAAGTTTGTAAAAAATTATAAAAAAGTAAAAACTATCCATTCGAATGTGGTTATTATCAACAAAAAAGAATTATAATCAAAACTTAACTTTAGAAATTCCTTGGTATTCTATTCCCTACCATTATATTTAACCATTTTTTTCAAATTATTTCTATGATTATATCTATTATGCATGGAGAGCTCTGGAATTACATTTCCAAGGAATACAGTGGATCCCTCATAAAACATTCCCATTTTTCCACACTTAAGAAGTTATTTTTTCCCAGTTTTACCACAAATATTATTCTCCTAAATCTTTTCAAAAACATTTTAAAAGAGTTTCACTAAACAAATAACAAAAATGTTGATTTTTTAGTTCAAAACTTCAGTTAGAAAATATTAAAAAAAAAAAAAAAAAATATATATATATATATATATATATATATATATATATATATATATATATATATATATATATATATATATATATATATATATATATATATATATATATATATATATATATATATATATATATATATATATATATATATATATATATATATATATATATATATATATATATATATATATATATGTTTAGGTATAAATTTTCACGATGGGGTAATAAATTTTTTTGTTTATTTTCGGGTACATCGCGTACTTTGTCATTTATGTGACGTTTCGAGTACACCTGGGTACTCATCTTCAGACTTTTGACGGATAACCTCTCGGTTTGTTCGTCGTTTTCTTACTGATCGTTTCGAGTATTGGTTGGTAGAGGCGTTAGTTTCTGTGTCGTGCTGATTGTTAGCTTGGTTACCTGGGTTACCTTGGTTACCTTGGATACCTTGGTTACCCTGGTCATCGGTAGAGGCGTTAGTTTCTGTGTCGTGCTGATTGTTTGCTTGGTTACTTGGGGCACAGATAATTTGTTGTTTGTCGCTGGTACTTTTTTTCAGAGTTGGTATATTATGTAACAAATGATGATAGGTTTTCGGTAATTTTTGGGCTTCCTCACGAAGATTCATAGCAAAATCTCTCTTCTTTATATTGATGGCTTCATATAGTAAATGCATAAAATATTATCATAGAAATAATGTTTTCATTGATCTAAGTGTTCATTACATAATACAATTAATATACATTAAATATTCTAGCATAATAGAGACCACTGTAACAATTGCATACATCTAAATAGGCCTTACATCAAACCCCTGTTACATCAACAATTTGTTAATTTAATGGTAAATATAATACACGAATACCAATAATTGAATAAAGGCACCTCACCTAAGTATGGCATGGGCTTAGATTATTTTCCCAACAGCAATTACTTTCCTGTTATTTAGACCAGAGCCTGGAAAAAGGTGGGCAATATGCCCTGGGCGTAATATCTAAAGGGTGCTAAAATCAGCAAAAGATAATGAAAAAGGTATTTAAAATAATACAAAATCAGATGTAATTTTTTACACATCAATTGTAATTTTTAAATTTATATTCTGGAACATGCCTCTTCTTCTAACCTTTTTTAAAGGCAATTTTTGCAAAGTATTATAAAAAGAATTGAAATTTTTGAATGAGTGGAAAAGTAACAGTGTTTTACCCATTCTTGAAATTGCCTTCAAAACTATTGTCACCTTATTGTGGGGGAGTATTTTTGAATAGGTGCTTCAAGCCCCAAAATACCTCATCCCGGCTCTGATTTAGACACTTGTTATATCACAAACTTAAAATTTCCAATCACTCGGGCGCTATTGAAGCTGCCAGAAGTAATTTATTCTTCTTTATTAATATTTCTAATCTGTCAATAATATTGGATTCGAATCCCGAGTGCCCTTGAGGAGAGTCTGCTCTCTAAACGGCGCTATATAAATTGTTGTTTTATTATTATTTCATACAAGGAAGAGGTATATCAGGATACATGTTTTACTTCCTTTCAGTCAACGGTACAAATAACAATTTTAAATCATTCCGTAAGGCAAGGAATGAATGATATGTCAACAAATTTTAAATATGGTAAGTCTTTTAATATTTTTCCATTGCACAATGAATACAATAAGTATTCCTAACAGAAATTAAAATTATATAATAAATATCATGAGAGCCCAGTTTAGATGCCTAAAAATGTATGAAAAAAATGGATAATAATGAAAATAAAATCATCGAGTGAACTCATTGTTCATTTGTAAACGTGTCATTTGAAAATAATGGCAAAAGTAAAAATTATAATGAAGCTTACGTACTAAGCGATATACATTATTACTACAAGTCATATTCTGACATTGGTATGAAAGAACATCTTACAACCTACCATTATTCGTACAAAAATGATTTATTCTATTTATTGGGAAGAAGTGCATCATATCAACACTTTTTTTTTGTACAGTACAATATATTTTTTAAGTCTTGTTAAGTTTAAATAATACTCATTTTTTTTCATATAAATAAATTCAACATTTATATATGAGAAAAAATGTAATTTATTTTTTAAAATTATTTTCTACACGGCAATGTTTGAACAAAAGAAATAATTTTTTGATATGATTATTGAAATTGATTCAATTTGTCACAATTTCATTGAGTGTTGTGCTAAAACAAATACTTTTGCACATTAATGACAGCTGATAACATTACATTTTTTTTATCAATATTTATTATTTATCATTAGCTAAAATTTCAGTAAAAAAGTAATTAATTTATCGCATTTAAAAAAATAATTGTACACATTAAAATTAAAATCAATGAACACTTCAATAAGAATCCTATTGAATATTACAAATCAAAGAGAAAATGAAAAATGTTTAGAAGTTGTTTAGTTAAATACTATCCGATTTGAGAGAACCAGTCTCACATTACTAAAACGCAAGACTTACACATATACAAATATTTAGTTATCAAGAAATCCTAAATATAGGAGTGAAATGGTCAATATATAAAACTTGCATTTACAAAATTTTGTTAAAAAATAAAAAATGCACATATTTCCAACTTTCAGGAAGGATATTCAAAAGCAAAACAATGTGAAATTTTATTGCTTAAATGTGTAAGATAATCTCCAGTAACACTCATTACTCAGAATGAGTGAACCAATAATGTCCATAGATAATGAATTATTCTTACAGGTGTTGAATTAAAAACTTTTATAATAAGAGTATATTCCAGAAGAGTTTAAAATATAAATGCCAGAAACCATTCAGATATTTTTCAAAACAAAAAGAAAGGCATAAATAGATTTGGTAGTTAAGTTTTTATTACTTTTAATATTACGGGGGAACGTACGGAGGTGGTTTCCTATAAGTGGGATTCTTTGGACGATTATTGCGAGCTGTGTCACGCGACGCAGTGAAAGGTGGTGGAGGATGGTAAGGAGTGTGACTCGGAGTAGGGGAGTTGCTATCCATTCCCTTGTATTCTGGCGGAGGCAACAATGGTGGTTTCTCTTCTTTCATTATAACTGGACTCTTGTTCGAAGGGTCTGGTTTCTCATCAAGCTCGTCTTGGAATATAACAGGGATACCTTTTGAACGGAAGGCTTGTCTTTCTTCATCATCACCTACGCTCATTTTTCCTGTTCTTCTTCTCTTATAGAGAATGTAGGCGATTAGGGCAGCTATGAATATCATACAAACAATGACAACAATAGGAACAATAAACGTGATAAGATAGTCATCTGAATTGACAGTCTTGGAAGCATCATCGCCTGGTACTCCGAGATTAGGAGGTAGCTCAGGTATCTGTACTACAGGCCCTCCAATAGAACATGCTCCGCGTGGTACGAAACTGACTGATATGACGGGGAACTCTGCACCCATGATTACATCCGCTCTTTCTGTTACACTCCCATCATTTCCTACTAGCACGTTCCTTAGCTGCTTCAGCTTTTCTTCAGGACATCTATCATTAGGAAGACTTGCATTATACCTGAAATTTAAAAAAATTTATGAGTCCTGTATACTAACCAAAGATTGCTGCTACTAAAAATATATTATATCAGTTCTAATCCATTTATTATAAGAATTGATTATTGTCTCTTAGGTTTTCATTTGATTAAAATGTTATTATGTTATGGTAGATGTGGTTAAGTAGGAATGTTCTGGAAGTATGCTGTCATAACAATCTTGAAAAAAGGCCAACAAGTCTTAATGTTGCAAGTTTCATGTATTTATTTGAAAGTTTCTATTTGAAAAAAATGAGACTGGAAGATAAATAATTCCGAACACGCATATAAACATATGACTAGTGTAACATTCACTATATAAAAATAAACTTTAAGCATTTCACAAATGAGAAAAATTTAATTTGAAGTATGAAAAACTTATCTAGAAAAACAAGATTTAAGTAAAAATACATACCAACTAACAACAGTAGGTCTATAAGAGAAGCTTTTGATTTTGATAAGTGACGTGTCTGGGTCTCCAAACAGGTGTTGCAATTTCTCAATAAATTTCCTTTTCATAGCAGCACTCTGTACAAACGCATCATACGGGGTGTCTAGGGTGATTTGGAATTCTACAGGAGGTTTTATAACATGCCCTGGATGAACTTCAACCATAAGGCCGTCATTTGCAGTTAAACCGCCACTGTCTTCACAAACCTGTGAGAAAAAATAGTATTAATAACAAGCAAGTAAAATTTTTACAAAAACAGAATAGATAAAGAAATAAGGAAAAATTTTAAACTGTGGATTTGAGAGATTTGTGCCATTTGAGAGAAAAACCACAGCATATGTCATACAATCCCGAAAGTGCTTAAAAGACATGTGAGGTCCAGTAGTGAGAATAATTCCAATGAATTAAGTATATAGCAGCGTTTGACATCAATTTTATTCCAAGAGTGCATTTAATTAACCTAAATTTTATTGTGAAGAACTTAACACACTGACAGCTGAATATTTTTTTTAAAACCACAGATCTGCAATTTTTTTTGCCCATATTTCAAATTCTTAAAACAAGTAAAAAGGTGAGATCAGGTTTTATAGTTCATTGTCATATATTCATACACATCTGTTAGTACCGTTAAGCAAAAACGAGATCCCTTAATTTTTAATCAATCTAAAGAAATTGGGGAAATAGAACGGCGATGTGCATTTTGAGCACATATCACAACTTTATATGAAAGCTCATACATAGGCATTATCAGCAATGAATGTGTCAATTAAAACATTACTAAAACATAGCGAAATTGAGGGCAGATTTAACGAAAATTCTAAATTTTAATAATATGATGATACAATCCACAATTTAATTTAAATAAAATGGAAGTCCACCATCTTAGCTTCTGAATTTATATCTTTAGAAAAATTCAAATAATCTGATTACAAGGATTTGACATTATTTTGACACTTTTAGTTCATACACCTGTCTTCTTTAATTTTCACTTCAGATAATGGTTAATTCGAAAAAAAAAATCATATTGAATTTGTAATATTATCGAAGAAATAATAACATGGAAATAAAATAATTAGAATAAAGGTAAAATCTTACAAGTTGGTAATCCTTTCTTCCAATATCCTTGTCCAAGGGTAAACCGTAAAACTCTTGATTTTTAGAGTCAAACTGCAACCAATTATGGGGTGAAAGCGCCGACCTATCTCCTTTAGTAAGCCACATCTTCAAATTGCGAGCACTTCCATCTTCAGGATCATAAAAGGTATCCTGAAATAAATTAAATGATTTCTTAAATAGATTCAACATGAATTACATTTTTCAAGTTCTTTTTTTATTATAAATATTGTATAGTATCCCTCAAAAATCAGAATTTATGATGCTTACATGTTGAACAGTATGCTGTTCAACATTGCCAGGAGACAATATTGTATTCAGTCCCAGTAATCAAGCCTTCGGGTAAAGAAAGAGTCACTAGAGTAGGCTCGCCATCTTATGTGTTGGAAATACTATCTTGCGTTGACAAACATCACTCGTTCACATACACGTCTATCGTGTGTATTTTTTTATTGTATTTGGGCCATGAAAGTTTCTCGATACTGATTTCCTATGAAAAATATGCCCCAGAATTTATAGATCAAAAATTGGTCCATAAAGTTACAAACAGAAATACATTTAAAAGGGTTATAATTCATTTGTTAAGATGAAGTTCTACCACACATGGTAGTGAAGGGCAGACTTTTCCAAAGATGTTTTTAGTGTAAGCTTACACCTTTTGGTGCAAGCGTACACCTTTTGGTGCAAGCGCACACCTTTTGGTGCAAGCCTACACCTTTTGGTGCAAGCATACACCTTTTGAAATAAAAGATAAAAATTAGGCTTGATGAATATTTACTAGGTATTTTATTCCATTAAAATAATATTACACATTTTCAGACTGTATTAGGTAATTCCTTTTTAGTTTTAACCTTTCCTTCCCTGTGTTGGGTATCTTCTACACGTTGCTTCTAATAACCATCAATATCTCTATAAATATAATAAATACAAGGTTAAGATTTTAGGTATTCCTCCATAATATATTTACGCATTGATTTAAAAAATAATATTAATAATAATCAGAGTTTATCGACTATATCGTGGGTATTTTGTGAAGATCGGAAACAAATTCGCATTTAAACGCTGTGAGTGCCTCGACCTTGTGTCTTGACGATAGGTGAAGAGTATGCGGGAAGCGCGATACTATATTCGCATCTCACTCTTGCATACTCCACTGAATTGCGAGGAGCTCAATTGTCTCAATCGTCGCAAGCGTAAGTCACGCCGGGGTAAGCCACTACTGCACCGCTCCGCAGTTGCTTCTGGGCTTGCTAATAGATTAGACGTACGCCCGTTCCGTGAGCGTTGCCAGATGGTTTTTTAATGTTTTCAGCAAATAAATCTCAATTATTATAATTTTTAACTTCAATTATAATTAATTAAGAGGATTATCTATGAATGTTCTTATTTTTCCGATTTAAAATCGCTAATTTTTGATCGCGTACTCACTACCCAACACCGGAGCGCGCGTTTCAATTTTAGCACCGTAAGGGAAGGGTTAAGGATGGAAAAGGCTATTTCTAATAGTGATAAATAGGGGAATAGAAGTCTCATAATAATAATAATACTAGAAGTGAATTACAAAAAATAAGTTGATCGATTTGTACGTGGGGTGAGACTAATAACTGGTAACATGTGCAGCGGGCTAATTAATAAATAAAATGAACTAATTGTCTAAAAATTGTGAACTATAATGATGTTATATAGTATGAAGGTTAGTAAAAATAAAGATCTATGTTAATATCAAATAAAAAAAAATGTTTATTTTCCAAAAAAAATGTTTTAGCATAAAAAAGGTATGTAGATGATAACATAACACTTAGTCCCGGGACTAACTACTAAAACCACATTTGTTTGCTAAAAGTCTTCTTTATTCATCAACACAGTCTCCTTCAAGAGCGATACATTCATTCCAACGCTTTCCTAACTTTTCTATGTCAGCCGTGTAGAACGATTTATCTTTGGTTTCAAAATAGGCATTAGTTTCGGCAATCACTTATTCATTGGAGCCAAATCTCTTTCCCTGGAGCATCTTTTTAGGGTCTGCGAACAGCCAATAGTCGCTGGGGGCCAAATCTGGAGAATACGATGGGTATGGAAGCAATTCGAAGTTCAACTCATGCAATTTGGCCATCGTTACCATCGACTTGTGACACGGTGCATTGTCCTGATAAAAGAGAATTTTTTTCTTCTTCATATGGGGCCGTTTTTTTGCAATTTCTGCCTTCAAACGCTATGTAATATTCGCTATTGATGGTTTTTCCCTTTTCAAGGTGATCGATGAATATTATACCATGCGCATCCCAAAATACGGAGGCCATAACCTTCCCGGCTGACTGTTGAGTTTTTGGTCACTTCGGACGACTTTCACCGGCTGCTCTCCACTCAGCTGACTGCCGATTTGATTCCGGAGTATAGTGGTGGATCCAAGTTTCATCCATTGTCACATACCGATGCAAAAACTCCTATTAATTTCGCGTAAACAGTGCCAAACAGCGCTCTGAATCATAGATGCGTTGTTGTATCTGTTCCATTGTTAGCAAACGCGGCACCCATTTCGAAAAAAGCTTTTTCATGATCAAATGTTCATGCAAAATAGTGTAAACACTACCAAATGATATCTTCAGGATATCAGCTATCTCACGCAACTTTACTTTGCGATTTTTCATCACGATTTTGAGTTTTTTTTTTATGTTTTCTGGTGTAACAGTCTCATTTGGATGACCAGAGCGTTCAGCATCATTTGTGTCTGTACGACCGCATTTGAAATAAAACTTTTCAAGCCATCGCTGAGTTTGAATGGTATTTTTTTCCATTAAAAAGCAATGTTTTATCAACACACAAAATTCGGTTTTTTCCATTGATTTGAAAATAGCAAAAGTAGCGTCACTAAAACCACTGTAACTCAATGACACAATGTCGGAATGTCATGAAAGTTTGACACGTAACTTCTAAAGGTTGGTACTAACTGAGAATGGTATGGATTTGTTATTAGAGGCGCCATCTGTTGGTTAGTCCCGGGACTTATTGATCAATGTGTTATGTCTACTTCCTCCTCCAATATACATAAAATAAAGAGAAAATCATTGCCTATAAAATTGTCCAATTTCATCAATTTATTATATTTTAGTAAACAATTAAAGTATTCTAATGTTAAATCTGATACTATGTCTCTGTTCTGCTTATGAGAGGAGGAGCATCATGCTGATATTTATACTAAATGATAAGGAAAACAGATGACCGTAAAAAATTCGAATAGTCGCAGTACCAAAAAATCTGACTGTTTTGAAAAACAGCCCCAGATGTGGACTTTTACCAGGTGTTTAACGGTCTGCTGGACGAGTCTATTGGTGCGGGTACATCAGGTATGATTAATGGAAGAATGTGCCCAAAAAGAAGCTGGAAAAAATTACATAGCCCCAATCGCAGTTCAAATTTTCTTTCCCCTAAGTGAGTTTCTTTTCGACTTGTTTTTCACAGTAGTGGTTTCTTCACCATGCTTCGAAATTTCACTCCATGAGCTAGTCAACGTTTTCTTATAGTGTCACATGACACAATTAGACCCTATTCACGCAAAACTGCCTGTTCGATACGCAATGGTAGATGAGGATTCTTCTCAAACACCCGTAAAATCACTGTGCCCTCCTTTTTCTGTGCAGTGCCACGATCTGGTAAGTCATCGACGTTTTTCATGTCGGAATAGCGTTTCGCCCACTTACAAACGTCTTCGATTTTCTCATGTATTTAGCAGCAGCTCCATACAAAATTTTCGGTCTTTTCGGATGTGTACACGGAAACATGGCCTCGTAATGTGATGCGTACGCAGCACTCATGGTGAAATATGTTCTTGTGTAACCAAGGTTGAATAACAACTGTGTTTTTCTATACAAAGCATCTTGGGGGAAGGGTCCTGCTACCTGCTCGCGTTTGAATCTTGAATCTACCCTCTAACGATTTCCAGGAAAAAACGTAGCCATACACGCTCTTGTCAAACAGACTAAGTCAAAGTTTTTTAGTGCCAAGTATTTTTTTCACTAACAAAAATGCCCCTGGCCTCAATCGGACAACTTTTTGTCAATATTTGAGGTATTTATTAGTATTCATATATTAAGTGTTTTAAAAACATCTATATATTATGTAAAAACAGTTATTGTAAGCTAACAGTAATGCTTAGATATAAACTCCAATAGACTTTTTTGTAAGATTTCATAAATGAAATCTTTGATATACCTCTTATAGTTTTGGCAGGTATCTGGTTTTATGTGCATTAACAAGTTCTTATCAACTTATTAGTATTTAACATTTTATCTTCACTGTTCAGCTTCTTTAAGAGCCTAATTTTTACATACCTAAACCTTCCTCAAAGAATAATTTAAAGAATGATAAAATAGGATCCAAATTCTATAAAGTGGTTCTCGAGATTACTGATAAGATACAGACAGATATAGTAACATTTCTTTATAGTATAATAAAGATAATAGTCAACTCACCTCAGGCACTTTGTAAATGAGAAGTTTCCCTACAGTAGCATTGATGTGATCTATCTGATTTCTCGGCATCGGTCCGAAGTTGTCTGGGTGGAAGGGAGGCTGAGGAGCGGGAGGAGTGGGAGGAGACTGGCATGCCCCGGTGCCCTTCCACGCCACTGACTTGACACGCAGCTCTGGAGACATTGCCGAAACCAAGCCTGGAGAAGGGTCGCCTTCTGGGTTTGATTGCAGCATCTAAAGTTAACATTTTTTAAATTTATTAAAACAATATAACAAATTATCAAAAGTGAAATAAATGTTTTCTGATTTTAAACAAGGTGAACAATGATATTTTTCAATAATGAATACTTTTTTGATACCTTCTATTTTGAATTATACAACCAAAATAAAAATACATATATCAGGGACAGAAAAGTGTGATGGGGAAAGTAAACATGATATGATATGTGGGTAAACAATAAAAGTTTAGAGCAAATTAAAGAATTCTGCTATTTAGGCAGTATTTTCTCAAATGATGGCAGAGCTACAAGAGATTTGGAATGGCATGGTGATAGAAAACAAGTCAATGGGGTGATAGAAAACAAGGAACAGAAAACAAGCTGAAAAAAATATATAAACCAGGTCTGTAAATATGAAACCGGAATTTGCTCATAGATGGCTCTAGTTGTCAATGTAGTGACTGTCAAACCGTGTCATTAGCGCCTTTTTCTTGTGTTTCCATTTGTCAAAGACTTTTAACTCACAACAATACAAGTTTAATACAACTACATATGTTTTCATAGCGTTGAACATGTCTGTTTTTGTGCCTGAAAACTACGATTTGCGGACAGCATTGATTTTCTGTTACCATTTGAAGAAAACTGCTGCAGAATTGCATAGAATGCTAGTCGAAGCTTACGGTGAGCATGCTCTTGGTAAATTACAGTGCTTTGAGTGGTTTCAAATATTCAAAAGTGGCGATTTTGACGTGAGAAACGAAGAACGTGGAAGACCACCGAGAAAGTTTGAAGACGCCAAATTGCAAGCATTGTTGGATGAGGATAACGCTCAAACGCAACAAGTCGCGGATCAATTAAATGTGACACAAGAAGCCATCTCCATACGTTTGAAAGCTATGGGAAAGATCCAGAAGGTGGGAAAATGGGTTCCACATGAACTGAATGAAAGACAGCAGGAAAACCGAAAACCCACTTGCGAAATGCTGCTCACCAGGTACAAAAGAAAATCATTTCTCCATCGAATTGTGACTGGCGATGAAAAATGGATATATTTCGAGAATCCTAAGCGTAAAAGATCATGGGTAGCTCCAAGCAAACCAGCGACATCGACTGCAAGGCCAAATCGCTATGGACGGAAGACAATGCTCTGTGTTTGGTGGGATCAGAAGGGTCTTATCTATTATGAGCTGCTAAAACCTGGCGAAACTGTTAATATTGAACGCTACCGACAACAAATGATGGATTTGAACCAAGCATTGCGTGAAAAATTACCAGAATATCAAAAGAGGCAACACAAAGTGATTTTGCTTCATGATAATGCACCATCGCACACAGCAAAACCGGTCAAGGAAACGATTGAGGCGTTTAATTGGCAAATACTTTCACATGCGGCTTACTCACCAGACTTGGCTCCATCCGATTACTACTTATTTGCATCGATGGGACACACACTTGCTGAGCAGCGCTTCACTTCTTACGAAAATGGCTCGATGATTGGTTTGCCTCAAAAGAGCAACAGTTTTTATGGCGTTGCATTCACAAATTGCCAGAGAGGTGGGAAAAATATGTAGCTAGCGATGGGCAATACTTTGAATAAAATATTTTTTACCATTTTCATACAATAAATGTGTATTTTCTATAAAAAAATCCGGTTTCATATTTACAGACCTGATATGTATGTATATACTAGAACCGGACAGTATCAAATCTACTAGATGTTAGTCTGTAATAGTATTCTAGTACGAAGTTTGATGTATACTCGTATATATATTAGGTCTACCGGAAAGTTCTGCCCATTTTTGAATTAAAAGAAAATAATGCATTTTCAATACATTTCTTAATATTTACTGAACAATATAATTTCCATCGTTAATAATGACCTCTTCTCAGCGTGATGGTATTTCATTTCTGTAGAATGACTCGCCTTTGGAGGTGAAAAATTCAAGCAGTGCTTGGCTGACATCTGCTTCATTTTTGATTTTTTTTTCCTTCAAAAAATTTTGCAGGAAAAGAAACAGATGATAATCAGATGGTGCTAGGTTCGAAGAGTATGGTGGATGTGACAGAATTGCCCAGCCAAGCTCTGCGATTTTCTGGTGAGCCGCCAAAGCAGCATGTGGCCTGGCATTGTTGTGGTCCAGTATGATTTGCTTCCTATTGACCAGCGCCGGTCTCTTTTCCTTGAGTGCTTCGTTCAAATCATCCATTTGTCGACAATACATTTCCAAATTGAGCCTTTCTTTGGCTTTGAGAAGCTCATAGTGTATTGGTCTTTTGACGTCCCACCACATTAATAGCCTCAATAAGATAATGGTCCCACACACCATTATCTTATTGAATCTCAAACTCGGTTTCCAGGTGGAGGGGGAAGGTTGTCTGGGCTCACAGTATGCTCTTTTTCTCACAATATTCTTATATGTAATCCACTTTTCATCACCGGTTATTATCCGGTCAAGCAGAGATGTGCAAATTATGACTCGGTCATGTAAATTTTTTTCACTTAACTAATGAGGCACCCATCTGGAATATTTATATACTAATCCAAGTTTCCGAATATGGTCTGAAATGGTTTGTTGTGTTGAGTTGAGCTTTTCCGCAATCTCCGATGTTGTCAAAACAGGATCTTACTGTATAATGGTTCTAACAATATCGTCATCGATCAGAGATGGTCTCCCAGAGCGAGGCTTGTCATCGGCTTGGTCGAAATTGCATGCTTCAGATTTTTCGAATCAAATTTAGAAGAGCACATATGTAGAAATACAATGGGAAAAAGAGGCAGCCGTATATGTTTTAATACGTTCATAAGTGTTGAAATTTGAGATGACATTATCGGACAGAACTTTCTGGTAGCCTTAATATATTCATAATTTGTGCATATAAATTGATAAGTGTACTTACCCTATGACATAGTTAGTAACACACTTGTTTTGAGACCTGAGGTTGTGGGTTTGATGATTCCCGTCGGTAACCGATATTTTTAAAAAGGGTTCCAGTCTGGGTTTTACTTAAGGCCTCTTTAATATGTCTGGTTGGTTGGAAGTGATTGCCAAAAGTATGTTACAGTAAAATAAAAAAAATATCCCTTAGGTGAAACCCTAAGGATGGCTTATCCTGGAGTCTTATTTGTGTCTGTCTCTGCCTCTTACTTGAAAAATATTGAGGTAGTATTTTCTTTACCTCACAACCCCATGGCTCCCCAAGCCTCAGAACCATTGCGTTAATACCCCAATGCCCTTAAAATAAATTATTGAAATAGCCATAGATCCCCTCGGAATTGGTTCGGTCAGGGGTTTGAAGGATTGGAAGAGTTTGGCTGTGTACCAACCTGGATGGAGTCATTTTATGTGTTCCAGGTGGAATAGAATAATAATAAATGAAAAAGTATTTACCCCCATAAGACGATCAATGTCATTATTTGGACAGAAGTTTCTCGGCAGCGTATCGTTGGTCCATACAAACACCATTGGATCTGACTCCAAGTCAATTTCTCTAACTGTAATTTGGTCCATATCCGTGTCTCTAAAGAGATTAACTAATCCTTTAAGTACTCGAATTTGCCAGTCCACAACAGCTGGATATTTCTTTTGCACACGAAGTTTCATCGAGAACTCATGATTCACAGTCCGTCTTCCCTTGTGCTGTTGAACTGTGATGTCAAGAGTGTCTGTTACACTAGCTCCACTACTATCCGTTGCTTCCACAAGATATTCCCATTTTGAAACATGTTCTTCCAGAGGTCTGCAGAAGATGCATAAAAAAATAGTAAATATTGAATAATTTAGCAATTTATGATTCAAATACATTTCGCAACTTTGTTGAGATGCATCGTACTAAAAATATTTTTCGGTGAACCTAATTGAATAGATAAAGAAATGAAAATCGAATTTTATTTTTAAACTGAGTTTATCAATGTCTATTATAAAAATTCAAAATCCTAGCCAAAAATAACTATAATACAAAACATGTGACGAACTAGATCACAATGACCTCAAGTTAGTAATATACCTCCCTTCCAATCTAGGAGTTACAGGATCCATTCTTCTTGATACTCAATCTTTTAAAAAAAAAAAAAAGGATTACTACATAGCAATAATCCCTCCAGGTTATACTGTTGATAATGAAAGTTTATTGAAATAATACAATAAAATAATAAATTGACAACTTGTATTAATCTGAAAGTAAGATAAAAACCAGGATATCAATAATGAATACAAATTGACCTTCCATTAGATCACTAACAGTGGCAATGTCAATAACGGAAACAAATGGACCTTCCATTAGATCACTAACAGTAGCAATTTCATTGGGAAGATATCATATTTTATCTTCAAAATAAGGCAGGATGACCCATCCTTCATGGTCAAGGAAGCGCCAAGGACATTTTAGTATTCACTGCCTCCAGCTAAGGTTGAAAATCTTCTTTACAAGAAATAAAAAACAAATATTTACTTACAATCCATATACTTCTCGTGTCTTCGGGTCGAACTGCACCCATGATGACACCTTAAGTGGAGAATGCTCAATATCGTACATTGCAAGTTGCAAATTAGTACCATCCTCTTCATCAATAAACATATCTTCCGGAATAATGTAGCTGTAAAAAAATAAAATTAAGTTACTGAACTGAAAAAAAAGCCTTTATCCCTATAAATGTAATGACACACATATATCAATTCACCTCACGACTATGCACAGTTAGACTCCCTAGTCCCACAGACCTAGACTCCCTAGTCCCCTGGAGTGAGCAAAATCATCTTCTGTTCAACATTAATAAATGTGTCTGTGTATCTTATAGTCGATCGTTTTCACCAATCCACCATCAGTATACTATACAGGGAGTGGCACTAAACAGAGTTTCTGAATTGAAGGATTTGGGCATAACCTTCGATGTCGGACTCACGTTCATTAACCATGTCTCACGTTTGATATTGGACTGTTACAAACTACTCGGTTTTATAATGAGAATATCAAGAGAATTTAACAGCACCGACATCCTCCGAAACTTATATAATTGTCTAATTATAACCAAATTAGAATATGCATCTACGGTTTGGGCTCCTCATCAGCTCAAATATAAAAACAATATAGAACAAATATAAAAAAAATCCTCAGATATCTATGGTACAGAACAAAGGGCGATTACCCAAAATATGCTCACCATGCCGAACTTTTCACGGTGTGTAACTATAGAAGCCTCAAAACAAGAAGGTAAGAATCCATTGCGATATTCCTAATATAGGTTTTTCAAGGTTCTTTTAACTGTCCCGCGATTCTAGAAGCACTAAGTTTATATGTACCCAATAAATATAGCCGTGCAAGGAATCACCCTCTGTTCTATATACCAACTTACAGGACGAATATCATGGCTAAACACTCAGTCATGCGTGGTATAGAGATATTGAACCAACTGAATGACACGGTTGATATATTCTCGGTACAGTCTAGCAGTATGAGAAGAATCCTGGCTGATATTATTCCTAACGAATAAGCTAACGCTAGAAGCAGACCCTCTTTGTGTAACAGGAGAAATCCGTGCAAAGTGGATAAAAAAATAAAAAAAAAGTACCTGAAATACTTTCCAGCTGTAACTGCAACCTTTTTGGTTCTGTGCTGTTTCTGAGGCGGCGAATTAGCTGGGATTCCGAAGTCGACAGTTTCAGTTGTTCTGCCGATAATTGTACTAGATCTTTCTGTTGTAGTAACATCATAAGGAGTGGTCTCCTTTGCAGTTGATGCAGCGAAGACATCAAAGTAAGTATTGTCTGTAACCTTAATGGGTGGTGTGGGGGATCCAATCTCATCCTTTTCTGTTTGTGGCAATGATGGTTCAAACCTTATAATTGGAGTAGTTACAGTCTCGGGAATTATTGGTAGTGTTGGTACATTTTGTGTTTCCTCCTAAAAAAAATAATAGCATGGGTGTAAATAATATCGATGCATTTGCATTAACACTTAAATTTTCATAACTCATTTAAAATTTAACAGCATCAAAAACACAATTTTTGATTAGGATTCTTTTATCTTGGAAATAAATTAATGCTTCTTTTACTTGATCCTAAAAAAAAAATAAACCAAGACTGGATTTCCTTGTTCTATGATCTCAGCATGGGTTTTCGAAATATAGCAGAGGAAAGAAACATGTGGTTAAGACTTATTTGGTGCCTAATTTAGTGAACAACGCTCACTCCAATAGCATCTATGTATGTCGTAATTCAACAACTCTTAAATAGTGTGAACTTAACCCTTTCCAGTCCACAAAAAAAAAAAAATGTTCCATCAGGTCCACAAAAGATTTACAGAATTACAGGGTAAAACAATAGATCCAGGTTGTTTTTAATAAAACTATATTTATGTTCCCAAGGTTGTTTTTAATAAAACTATATTTATGTTCACAAGAAAAAAATGTCAAATGACATTCGACATAGGACTCACTGGAATAAAGTCGATGTCGAATGACATTCGACATAGGACCGGAAAGGGTTAAGAAGTCTCTCGAATGCTTTTATGCTGTCAGCTTGCCTACACTAAAGAGGAAGTCTATTCCATAGCATATAAGACCAATCACTGTAAAAAACCAATTAATTTCTTTGCCTGATCTATCACAATTAGACAGTTAACACTAATCCGGCAATCTCAGTTTAGGATGTTTCTCAGAAGCCATAATACTATTTTTTTTAATTACTCAATCGCAGAGTAAAAGTATATTTTGCTTTAGTAATTAATTTAAATGGCATTTTTCAAAACAAGAAGACAGTAAATCTTATATCCATTCTTTTGTATGTGATGACTGAATAAAAGTGATTCTAATCTCAAATGATGGTTTTTCTTTTTTTATGATGTTTTTGCAATATAGAAGACAAAACAATCATAATAGTAATCAAAATATTAAATTAAAGAATCGAAAAAAAATATGTCATTGATATTAAGGAATTTTAATAGACATATTAAAATAATCTAATTTTAATCAGTGTATAGTTCTTTATTAGATCTTTTGCAGTTAGGACAAACAGAAAAAATATGATCTAGTGGACTACACATACAAAGTGCATTCTGTACAAATTAATGCAATGACCCTTTTGCTAAGTTCTCATAAAACATTTGATTGGATGGAATCTTAATCTTAGAATAACTTTTTTCATTCTGGAATTCTAAAGGTAAAAAATGAATAAAATATGTGGTAAAATACAACTATTTAAAATCAGATCATATTGAAGATAATCAAAGAGAAAGGAGCAAAATACCATAAATTATTCAATTGAAGGAAGTAAAATGTCAAATCAGTGACAAATTTAACATAGTTCATGAAAAAAAAGAGATTCTAGCATAGAATTTATATTGTATTATACTAAATTTTGAAAACTAAGAATAAAAATGGAATGGTAGAAAAACGTAAATTGTGGGGATGTAATTTAGGGGTTATGCTGTATTTTTCAGTAAAAATCTTTGAAAATGTTGTTTTGAATACTATAAAAAGGCTATCAAGAGATTAACTAGAAAAAAGGACTTATTTTGGCCTAATAAAATTTTATAGAGGTAAGAAAAATACATAAAATGTACATTATGTTAGATAAAGCTTTTATAAATTCAATGCTAACAACTCACAAAAGAAAAACATTAGTCAAAAATATTAAATATAGTATAGAACACAAATATTAACAAAAAGTATACTAACCTTAGTGACTTCCTCCGTGGTGTTATCAACGCTAGGAATAATAACTGGCATAATATTGTTAGGCTCGACCTGTATCCTGCGAAATTCATCTTCTGCGACTATAATATTATCATCCTCCGTTTTATTAGAAGTCTGGGGCTCAATTGTAATAGGATGCTTACCTTTTTCCTGTGACAAAAATACAGCAAAATAGTTTTCATTCCTTGAGTATTGTGTACGATTATATTCAAATGAGGATGTGAAATTTTAAGATGGTATAAAAGATGACATGTTAAATTGACTTGATGTCAGTTTCTTAGTTCTGTTGAGTTAATAGAAATAAAAAAAAGTCAAGTGTTATATTTTTTTCAACGTGTATGTGGGTATTGAGTCCCAAGTCATTTTTAAATATAGTATTAAATTCAGACTTCTTTTGCCATTTCGCAAACTCACACATGGTAATTTCGAAGATTACAAATGGTTTCCATCAGTCAAAAATATTTATTTTTGTATAATATAATATCTGCATAAGATTTAGATTCGATTTCCTAGCTACTGAAAGCGTTCATTTATAGATTCATTTTACATGAAACCTACCCCCTCTTTCTACAATGGATTCAAATTCTGATTATAATCACGATGGTGATGAAATACTTGCGAATGTATCTTCGAATTACCCTGATAATGATGAAATACTTGTGAATGTATCTTCGAATTACCCTGATAATGATGAAATTTACTATGAACAATTATTGATGTGCTGATGTTACAAATTATGGAATACAAATAATAAAAAAGTCACATTTTACACTAAACTGTTAATTTTTTTCATGTGTAATCTTTTGTTCAACCATGTGTGAGTCATGAGCGGAATGCTCCCACATACAATGTGTTTAATACATGAAATGAACACAAATCATATAAAATAAACTAGTATGTATTTAAGATAAGTAAAAAATAACTAAAGGTGGATTATATCTTCCAATGTATGGTTCAAATTAACAGATTTGTTGTGGGTTCCGATATATCTAGCTGAGCTAATTTACCAGCAGCGTGGATACTGATATTAACTATTTTATGTATTTGGAGTGATTTTGTGAAAAATTGTGATAATTTTCAAACATTTTGGATACATAATTTGTAAAGTAAACATATTACAATATAAAATGGCAGTTACAATTCAATAATTCTTGAGTATTTTTATAAAGTACGATATTCGATTGCATTGTTCAGTCAGATCTTATGATGATTTGAACAAATCATTTGTGAAATTTTACTGACTAATGCACAACAAATGCTTTATTATTTCTTCATATAACATAAAAAATTAATTTCACATTATTAATTTGGTTTAAAAATAAATATTAATTATTTATTATTAAGTCATACATGAGTCAGGTGAATCAGTTTAAAAACTATGTGGACAAGTCCCTATACACAAACCGAGCAGTGCTATTTTGTTTCCTTTCTTTATTCTTTTATTTTATTTTTCTTCGCTCTATATCCCTTGCTTTTTCTTAGCGAATATATGACAGTTAAATCAGATATAGATATTAACAGCATTCAGCAAAATAATAATCATTATTATTTAAATTAATAAGTTTAAAAAAAAAACTCAAATGAATTTTATGAAATAACCCTCTATATGGGGTAAATAAGAGTGGCACAAACTAGGAAGTGAAAGTTTCAAAGAAGTTTTTATGTATCCAATAAATTAAACATTTATAAAGTGAATGGCGGACTAGAAACTAGCATTCGAGATATGAAATATCATGAAATCAAGAACTTTTTTTTACTCATGAAAAAAGGCCACTTTGGTCAAAAAGCTGTAAGCAAAAAACTACAATTATGCAACAAAAGGTTAAAGTATATCTTCGAATATTAATCAATAAAATAGAAGCCATTGAAATTTGACTTAATGGTTTTACAGATTGGAAATTTAAAAGGGTAGCTTTGGTGCGATATTACTCACATTTTTTAATGTACTTTTTTAATATAACACTAGCTCAAATAAATAAAAGGGATGCCAAATATATGTTTTTGTAAATTTGACAGGTAAATATTTTATGTCCAATATGAAAGAGGTGTGGTTTGCATTTATCTTATGATAAGAAAGAATAACTTTATATTTTTATGAATACAAATTATGTATGCTGCGAGATATGGACGCTCACAGTAAAGAACACACAAAAGCTCCAGACCGCACAAAGGGGCATGGAGAGATGCATGTTGGGATATACTAAAAGAGACCGTAAACGAAACCCCTGGATTCGCAATATAACAAAGGTAGAAGACGTTATAAAGGTGTGCAAGAAAATGACATGGCAATGGGCCGGACACGTAGCCAGAAACGTCAGACTACCGATGCACATCCGAAATAATCCAATGGTACCCAAGAGGCATAAAGACGCCCAGAAGAACACCGAAGGTACGCTGCATAGATGAAATCAGGAAGCATGGCAGCATCACATGGCATCAACGAGCAAAAAACCTAACTATTTTGAGTCAACTTGGGGAGACCTTCATCCAGCAGTGGATCGACCTTGGTTGACAATGATGATGATACATATACACATACACAAACATACACAAACATACACGCACATACACATACACACGCACGCACGCACACATGCACGTACACACACACACACACACACACACACACACACACACACACGCACGCACGCACCGCTGCAATAAGTAATCCTGGTAATTTGTAATTCTTGATATGGTTATAAGTAAAATATAAAGGCTCCTTAAAGAATGTAAATGAATACAAATTGCATAAAAAGTATTACTTAAATAAGCTTTTATGGAAAAACTTGGATTTTCTCAGTTTGACATCTGAGGAAGTTAGTCAAGTTTGATATGGATCAACAAATATATGGTATCCCTAGAATACACAGAACCAATATGCGGAATTAGTAATAAAAATAATACGTATATTTAAAAACTGCTTCTGCAGTAATTGATCTATAATTATTTATAATATTACTATATTTTGTTTTTTTTGTGGAACTAAAATGCCGCTCAAACCATTCATCTCATCATCACCATTACTTGAATTTTGGTTTTAAAGAAAATTAAATTGACAAAAGCAAATATAAATACTAGAAAAAATAAATTGATGACCAGGACTTGTCATGCATATGCATACGAATCATTGATTTTGTCCAAGTTCATGTCAGTAGCAAAAAAATGTCCCAAAACAAAAATTTATCCACTATAACTATTTTAAAAATATTGTATATTTGTAATAAGAAAAATACATATCAACAATCTACCAGAAATTAATAAAAATGTCAAAAAGCAAGGAATTGAACTTATCAAAATATTTTCAAATAAGATACCAAACTAACATAATTAAATGCAGGATAGAGTTAAAAAAACAAGTTATTGACAAGTTAAAAATCAAGGATATAATATAACTGATAAATATACTATAATTAATTCACAATAATTGTACGGAAACACTAGTATCATTTGTAGTTTCCTGTATCACCTACCAATTGAATAATAACAGTGCATCATTTGATACTAGTGCTAAAAGTTCAAATAAATTTGATTGAATTCCAATAGAAATTTGTGCATTAATATCAAATGGTGAAAATTTTAATATAATAGAATATAGACCCATTATTCATTCTAAAATTATATTTATATAGCATCATACAAACAATATTTTTTAAAGTAAAAAATCATAAATATATGTAATCGATATTTATAAATTATATTTCTTGCTAAAAGAACCACAGTTGATATAAGAGACAGGAAGGATATTATAAAAGGGTTAAAACTTGTGATGTAGTGACACAGATTACGGCTACAGTTTTAATAAAATATAGATGCCCATAATGCTTTATGTAACCAAAAAAATTTGAGTGTTATGTCAGAACTTTTATTCTGATTCAACATTTGTTTTCATGTGCTCAACTTAAGTTTTCTTAAGTTTTCCCTTATTTAAGTGGGAGGGGAAAACTTAAGTTTTCCCTTCCACAAACTTTGGCCACAAATGCACTTGACGGAAATTACAATGCTGAATTTATGCAATATTGCTAAACGGTCGCACCGGACATGAATTTCAGTCGCCTAATAAGCTCTTCATTGTCAATTATTCTAATGTACAGATGTATTCTATAGTTAAATTATAATAATGGCTCCAATAGTCCTTGTAATTTAGTATTAAAGATATCCCTTGATTTACGCGACCAATTGGTTCTAGGAAAAATTGCATAACTAGACAAATGCAAATGTATTTTAAAATACATATATATTTCCAAATACGTACGAAGACGAGTTATGTGCTTATTGCAGTGGTTCTAAACTCAAAGATGCTATTATTGATGCCGATGACAGTACTGTCTCCCGGTAACGTTCTTCAACACACTAATTTGGATACATAAAAGTGTATTAAACTGATTACGAATGAACAAAAGTCTTATTTGGAAGTAATTATGCAAAAAGGACCCAACTCATATAAAAACTTTATTTAACAGACTTGATATTTTTACAAACAGGTTTGTTCTGTTTTTTTGATATATCAAATTAACCTAAAACATGTGTTTTGCGAGTTGAGTCCTTTTTCGTGATTACAACCATTTGTTCATATTTATATACTAAAAGAAATTCTACCCCGATCACCAAAGGTTACTAATCAACCTCGGACAAGGACACCCACACCCGTCCTTGCATACAAGGGACGATCAAGTGATCAAGTCAAGTGGGAGTGTGAGTGGAGAGAATTATTGGCTTCCCAATGCTCAATGCTGGGAGTGGAAGGGGTAATAATATTAGTAGTTCCATTTGCACTTATAAAAACATACACAATACTTCCTAAAATTTTAATTGTTTTACATAAATCCAAAATTTTGTTCTACACATACAATAATTGATTTTTTGTCTCAGATAAATAAAATAGGGGTTTAAAAATATAACTTTTAAAAATAACATACCTGCACATGCCTTGAAGAAAAAGGGGTGACTTGAGTTAATACTATCATAATATTATACTCTTATCATATAATAAAACTCCACTACAACATAACTAATACTTCTTGTGTGGAGCGTATGGAGGCCACAAATTGTCTGTATTTAAATAATTTGAATGGTTACACATTCATGACCTTCTTGGTAAAACAATTGTATTTCACCTGTGGGTTTTGAGTTTGATTACCAAATTGATGGTACAAAAAAAAAAGTATGCAGTCTGGTTTAAGAATTTGTCTGATAACAATACTCGCACACTCTCGAGTGTTGTTACTTCTCTATGTGTGGGAGTATTTCCAAACATATATGACGACGAACTATGAGTAACATGATAAATCTAAACCTAAAGGCTTGATCATTGGGGCTGAAGACAATGTTATCTACCGGCTATGTTCTTCAACATATCCACATCATCAATTTGGATATGTCGAGGGGTGCTATGCAAATTAATGAAAGCACATTCCTTTTTTTATAAACACACCTTTTAACATATTTCGGTACAACATTGATCACTTTACCTTTCTAAAAAAACATTTAATCTGATTACCAATGACTGCCAAAGAAACCTTGAACATTTGCCTCCCACATGACAGATCAAATCAGGTGGAGAGAAACCTTGAACATTTGCCCTCCCACATGACAGACCAAATCAGGTGGAGAGACACCTTGAACATTTGCCCTCCCACATGACAGACCAAATCAGGTGGAGAGAATTTGTGGCCTCCGAATGCTCCATGCTGGGAGTGAAGCTGTAGTAGTAGTAGTAGATGTAATAATAAAATAATCAATAAATATTTTACAATACAACAATAAGCAAGGGGTGGTAAAAGAAATAAATGACATGCACCATGCTTCACAGCGAGGGGTAGGCACATATAATAAGGGAAGGTATGATACGTGGGGACGAGACACAGTGGGGACGAGACGACACAACACAAGATATAGACAACATCCATGCAAGTAAGATGTATAACAGACGAACCTGTTCAGTAATGGCAATTGTTGTATATTTAGATGTGTCTTCATTTGTTGGCGTGGTGTGCGTGGCAAACGTAGCGCGTGGCAGATTTTCATTTTCATTCCCAACTGTGACAGGGACATAGTCCGTGTCGGGGCGCGGGGAGGGGAGGGGTGTGCTAGAAGCTTCCGTTTCCATCTGGGGTGTGCCGTCCAATGTTGTTATCTTGTCGGTTGGAATTATCTCACTTTCTGGTATCGGAATATCTACAGGATCAGGTGAGGGAGACGGAGGTAAGAAGGTACTTGTCTGTGGTGGTGTTGTGTATTCATGTACAGGGGTCGGTACTGTCACCTGTGGTGTTATTTGTTCCATTTCTTCGTCAATAAATGTGTTGACAATGTTTGAGGTTATAATGTCCATGTCGATTGTGTCTGGTGTCGGGATATCAAGTGAGACATCTTTGGGTGTAGGTGGTTCCCTTTCGAGAGTGGTGATAGTCTCTCCATGGTGATGTCTGTGGTGATGAGGTTGCTCCGGAGGGAGAGTGGGCTGGGGAGCGAGCGGTGGTATGGAGGGAGGACTGGGAGGGGTGGCGGGGCTAGCTGGGGCGCCCTACCATCACGCATGCCATTAGAATTAGTATGGTGCCTAGTTTATCTATCCTAATTTTGATTTTTCATTCTGTATATTCTTGTTAGAGCAAGAAGAATTAATAAAACCTTCAGCTGATTGGGTCCTCAAAGACATTAACTAACAAAAAATAAGGCATTTTCAATACAAGATGTTATTTTCAAATTAAGACCTGTACTTAAAGCTCTAGCAAGAATACTTTGAGACCTTTTTAAAATAGGATATCATTTAAATATGCCTAGAAAAGGAAGAGATAGAAAACAGAGGTCCAATAAGACTAATTTTGAGTACCAAACTCAATAGGCAAAATACATCATATTTAACATTTGAAGAAAGTAATTCAATTAAAAAAAAATACAAATAGATACTTGAGAGTTTTCTGTAATCAAGTTTATGTGATCGATTGTGAAAATGTCTGCAGGAGAAAACATACATAACAATCAAGTGATTGGAAACTCAAACATAATATGTATTTACAGAATATCAGAATAATTGAAAAACAGAATATGGAAGAAAAAAAGATATTATTAAAAATACAAAAATGAATTTCTCATATATTGCTCAAGTAAATAAAAATATAGTATATATTTGCAGTTAAAGTAATACACTGAAATTCTTCTTCTCACGAGTGGGAAGATTTATTTAATTTTTAAGTATTTATGATACATTAAATATTTGAGTCAGTGAATATAATTTCATCTATGTATTTTTAATAATAATTTATAGGCAACACTGGGCACAATACAATATAATCAATAAATCAATTAAAAACTTTGTTTCTTTTTTGTGTGTGTAATTGTTAATAAAAATAAAAAACCAAAATCACTAAAATCAACGTATTAATTTAGAAATGAAAATAAATTTTATGCTTGTGTAAATGGTTTTGTCAAATTTATATTTAAAGAAGTGTAGTTTAAGTGTCTATTTAATAATGGACAAAAGAAAATTGGCAGTAGAAATAATTTATGTATTACTTTTAAAGTGTAACATGACATCAAGTATTATGAGAAAATAGAAATGTTTTCATTGTAAAATAAATGTTGTCTATGTATTTCTTAAAAGTATGAAATTTGTAAATGTCTTTTTGTGTTGTAATAATTAGAAAAGGATAATTTATATAGCCCCGTTTAGAGATCAGATTCTCCTCAAGGTCACTCAAGGCACAAGAAAGGCAAAAGCATTGTAACAAAAAAACGGTAATATTAGATTTTACCTTCTCGACGCTTTCATAATCTTCATATTCTTCATAATCATCCTCATATCCATTTTTATAGTCCTCAGATTCTTCATCATCGTATGCTGATCCTTCAAACACCTGTCTTTGTTTACGAAGCAAAGGTTTTTTCTGATTATGTCTGATGACCTTCCACCCACTTACGGGAAGAGCAATCACATCCGATGCTGTTCCGTCGAGAACTTGTTGCTTCATTTGGTGTACGATAATGCTGTGTTTAGCCCATATTACCGTATTACACCCGACCTAGTGAAAATCAATAAAATAACTAAAAATAATGGAATATTAAGCTCTTGACAAATTTGTGTCAAGGAGGGAAAATTTAGGATTCATAAAAAAAAACAATGTCAAAGCCTGCAAGTGAGAGTTCTACTATCTGTGACAAACATTGTTGTAATTCAATAGGCACTTGCATCCCTACTTAACAAATTTTGATAATTCAATACATGTAGAAGAAGGCTTGAAAAATATCTCGATTCACTGCAAAATAAAATATAATTGTTGATTAATACTTTCAAATAATGTTTTAAGACTGCGTAGATAAATTCAAAAGGTCCCATTCTCTCACGTCATTTATCCATCACCAATTCAGCTCAACGATGTTGAGTAAAGATCCAGTTCGCAGTGTTGTATAAGAGTTTTGGTGACTTGTTGCAACTTTTCATACGAAATGATATACGTACTCGTATAAGTAGATTTTGTAATGAAAATTGGGCAATTTTCTATTTCGGAGTACATACATATCATCCCACCAATTTCCTGCTAAGGTAGGCAGATAAGAACACAGCAAGACTTTCCTATCTCAAAACACATATTTTGCCTCTTCCACATACACCTTCTAATACAGCTCCTATGATTTCTCTTCTTTCAAAATATCATTCACTTGATCGAATCATCTTCCTTGGTTTTTCTATTTTATATTTTCATCATAAGATAACATTTCTAACCAAACATACTTGAGAATATTTAAAATTTGATAATTTTCATTTTAATTCTAAAGTGTAAAAATACTCAATAGAAAAAATTCAGTACATCATATTTTGTGACATAGCTTGTGAACTTTCAAATTCAGTAATGAAAAAATAGATGATTCTTATTAAAACTACCTAAATGCCAAATACGAAATAAAAACTAACTTTATTATGAAATTCATTTAACACGTTCACTGCGTCGAACATGCCTCCCGTGTCCATACAAATATTTTGTATGGACACGGGAATCCTTGAATGTTTAGTGCACTCATAAATGTCTCCCGATAAGGATTCATTGCCAGTTTCATGTGTTTTGAAGACACGAAGGAATACATTTGTATATGATGTTTCAATAGAAAGTAGAATTTGAATTTTAACAAAGTTACGAGTTTTCAAAAATTTGCGAATTTTCAGCATCTCTGTATGACATTAAGTATTTTATATGCAGTGAACATGTTAAAGGTGTTTCATATGGTTTTAATATATTGAGTGTATTGGAGATTTCAGATATGAAATCAATCTTAGCTGATGCATTATTTAAAAGAGTTTAAGAGATTATTCAAATGCTGTATGACTTTAAAGAAGTATTTTAAATCAATTTTAAATTTGTGGCAATCAGTTGTTGTAATTCTAAAAAACTGCCGACGAACAATCCATTTCTATGATCAAATTTGAATATATTCACATTCTTCAATAAACAAATATTTATGGAAATCTTTTCTAGTGACATTTTTCCCCTAGGTGAAAATTTTGGTCACTATATATATTTACATGAATAATTTCTATTTTATAACAGTTAAATATAAAAAATATATCTCTCAAAACAAACACTTTCAAAACAAAACATAAGCAGTAAAAAGAGCAATACTAACAGTCAGTTCTATTTCTGAAGATGCTTTGGAATATTTCTTTTTGGTTTCAGTAGATCCCGACATAAGTACATCGTGGTCATCATTGTCTTTGGATGCTTCGTGAGGTTGGATAACAAAATTACTCTGAAAAGACAAAATATTGTAATTGTACTTTCCAGTATTGCCTGGGATAATATTACACATTAGTTTAATATAGTACAGTCGAAAAAATAAGTGATTAGAGTTCATTTTTAGTGCATTTATAAATAATAAAAAAATATCAAATATTTTAAAACCTAACAAACATAAAAACTTGACATGGTATTATGAAAAAAAATAAAGTAAATCAAATTTAAAAATATTTTTGTTTAGAAACATTAGATTATAGATCGATTTTTTAAATTTTGAAGTTTAATCAGTTGAAGCTTTAAATCATCTAAAAATTATTTTTTAACATAATTTTCATATCGACTCCCTCATAATTGAATTTTTGACTTTAACGACGAAAGCACAAATCAACATAATGTGGGTGAATTGCCCGTATAAAAAAATAATTAAACTCATTTCAGGATTACCATTAAGACGCCTTAAAGGGCATCAAAAATCACATAGAATTGATAAAACAAATAAGAACGGAATTGATACTACTTGCTGGAAAATATTATTGTTAATTTTCAATGGATTCATGCTTACATTAGTACAAAGGAAACGAAAGAACTGATGAATTGGTGAATTAAGCAAATAATTCTTTAATATGTTTTTGACGGATGTTTGGAGGAGGTTGTAACACATCGATTAATAAGTCCCAGGACTAACCAACAGATGGCCCCTCTATTAACAAATCCATACCATTCTCAGTTAGTACCCACCTTTAGAAGTTACGTGTCAAACTTTCACAACATTCTGTCATTGAGTTACAGTGGTTTTAGTGACGCTACTTTTGCTATTTTCAAAACAATGGAAAAAACCGAATTTTGTGTGTTGATAAAACATTGCTTTTTAATGGGAAAAAATACCGTTTAAACTCAGCGATGGCTTGAAAAGTGTTATCCAGGCTCTGCTCCGCCAAAAACAACCATTTGTCGGTGGTATGCTGATTTCAAATGCGGTCGTACAGACACAAATGATGGTGAACGCTCTGGTTGTCCAAATGAGGCTGTTACACCAGAAAACATAAAAAAAACCCTTAAAATCATGATGGGAAATCGCAAAGTAAAGTTGCGTGAAATAGCTGATATCCTGAAGATATCATTTGGTAGTGTTTACAGTATTTTGCATGAACATTTGATCATGAAAAAGCTTTTTTCGAAATTCTCCAGATTTAGCCCCCAGCGACTATTGGCTGTTCGCAGGCCTCAAAAAGATGCTCCAGGGAAAGAGATTTGGCTCCAATGAAGAAGTGATTGCCGAAACTAACGCCTATTTTGAAACCAAAGATAAATCGTTCTACACGGCTGGCATAGAAAAGTTAGGAAAGCGTTAGAATGAATGTATCGCTCTTGAAGGAGACTATGTTGATGAATAAAGAAGAATTTTGGCAAACAAATGTTGTTTTAGTAGTTAGTCCCGGGACTTAGTGTTATGTTATCATCTACCTTTTTTATGTTAAAACATTTTTTTTTTGGAAAATAAACAGTTTTTTTTTTATTTGATATTAATATAAATCTTTATTTTTACGACCGCGTTTAAAATCAGCATACCACCGACAAATGGTTGATTTCGACGGAGCTGAGCCCGGATAACACTTTTCAAGGCATCGCCGAGTTTGAACGGTATTTTATCCCATTAAAAAGCAATGTTTTATCAACACACAAAATTCGTTTTTTTTTTATTGTTTTGAAAATAGCAAAAGTAGCATCAATAAAACCACTGTAACTCAATGACAAAATGTCGGAATGTCATGAAAGTTTGATACGTAACTTCTAAAGGTTGGTACTAACTGATAATGGTATAGATTTGTTATTAGAGGCGCCATCTATTGGTTTGTCCCGGGACTTATTGATCGATGTGTTATTTAAAATGAATTACTCGCTAAAATGATTACTCATTGGAATTGTACATGAAATCAAGAAATAATTATATGTTACCTAAAAGCTGGGCTTTAATTGGACTCATTTTGGGAGCGGACAAACTTCCTAAAGTTTAAAATTTAAAAGATTTTTTAATTTAACAGAAAAAAAAGTTAATTAAAATAAACTTAAGTTTGGTGTGAACAGACCTTATTTCTGAAAAAAATACAGAAATGTTTTACATATAATACGGAAAAGTAGATTACTCTATTATAATTATTTAATTTTCCGGTAAATAATTGTTAAATTAAAAAATAACACAAAAATTTGTTAACTTGTTCTGCGTATCCTTGAAACTTTCATAGAAATAAGTGTCAAAAATTCGAGGTTATTTTAATGACAGACCGTTCCATTGCTTAACCTCTCGAAGAGTAAGATATTTTAAAAATTTTAAAACATCGTTTGTTCAGTTGAGTTGGTACTCCAAATCCTGACATAATCTGGGAATATTCGAAAAATAATCACTGCGCCCCAACCGCGGGGCCATACGCTATCTGACTCAGTATATCATGGCCCCACGGTTGGGGCGGTACGCACGGAGAGGTTAAACAAATTTTCCGTAGTCAAAATAAGTTTGAAATGCAAATTTGCGATGTGTTAATGTGTTTGTTACCTGAAAAATGTGATTCTGCACATATGCATGCAATATTGTTTATATGTGTGGACATTATTTTCCTTCTATTTGTTGTGTTTTTGGAGAAAAAAGGATCACAAATTTGAGGCAATTATGGATTTTAGTGGGAACATAGATTTCGGTTCCCTCATCCATAATTACTAAGCAATGTAAGAGAAGAAAAAAAATATTTATTCAATTAGTTTACCATTATGGAATCTATTGTATTACGAGCTAAGAATTGATTAAAAAGAAATAGCGACACCTGATGAGATTTTTAGTTAACTGGATCATTAATTATTACAAAAAAAAGTTCACTCACATAATCTAATCCCATGAACTTAGAAATTTTAGCAATTGCATTCAATCTTTGCTTTGGCGTAATTTGTTGGAAGGGTTTACTAATGATGATGACTAGTCTGATTTCATCTTCCCCCATGTGGCACTGATGCTCTCCTCGAGTTCCAATCAGCGGCGAATCTCTCTTATCTTTCACCTGTATAAAATAAAAGACTATAAGTAATAATACCTTAAGCAACAGAATACCATACTAATAAATTTAAAGATCTTCGCTCACCACTATTTCAAACAATTAAAATTCAAAAGCACCAATTAGTTTTCTGATTCCAGCAGTTTGAACTATGAAAATTGAACAGAAGACCAGAATAGGGTAAAAAGTAACCCCCATATAATGGTGTCAATTTGCATCAAAATATATAAAAATTCTGTTATTGAAAAAAAAACATTCACCATTATTTATTACACATACTACCTTGATCAAAAAGTTTTAGGGCTTTATTCATAAAATCGAAAATATAAGTTTATTCATCAAAATCGATATGGTCCCATATTGGTTTGCATATTGCATCCCACTTGTTTTTATTGTAACTTTTCAATTAAAAATTTTTATTCTTGTCTTTTCAGGTTATTAAGAATCAACTGAATTTTTTTGGATGTATTGCAATACTTTTTAGGAGAGCGCTGCAATAGTTTTAATTTATGTCCGAAACAATGCGTTAATTGTCACAACACAACTATCATTTCGAAGGCAGTACGTTCAACAATCTGCGCCTACTGCTCAGACCATTCGACGGTGGCTAGTGGCTTGATTTGAGGAGATGGAAACCACTGGTGATCGGAGGCATACATGGAGGTTTCGAACAAGTCGGTCTTTGCAAAACATTGCGCGTGGGGATGAAAATGTGTAAGAAGCTCCAGAAACATCTCTAAGAAGATGATCCTCACATTTGGGTATCCCGAAATTGTCCCTGCAAAGAATACCCCGAACCGATTTACGTTTGTACCCTTATAAGATACAAGTGGTTCAAGAACTAAGTCTATTTAGTTACGAATAAGTATAAATTCTAATAATAAAAGGCTTGTAAGTATATCAGTGCAGAAATTAATCTGTTGGGTATGAAAAAATGGATGTCTGAGTGATGAATTTATGTTGTATTCCATTTTCATTATATACAGCACAACCATTGCTGGCTTATTGTAATGTAGCAATCTCGTTTTGACCAACCAGAAAGATGTTAAAGAGGCTTTAAGTGAAAACCGGATCAGAATCCAATGGGAATTGAATACGCACCCACGAGTTGGAAGACACCAACTAGGCCATGCAGGTCATTTAACTTGCATGATAACCCAGACTACAGGCACTGATAAGTCATAAATAATAAAATGAAAAAGATTGTAAATTATTAACCTCGATGGTGAAAACGTCAGTAGCATGATTGCAATGGCCCGGTTCGTTATGAGTGGGAACTGCAGTAACCCGCAATCGGTGTTCACCGCGGTCAGCTGGTCCCGGTACTCCGCGCAGAATCCCTCGGTGACTGTCCAACCACAACCAAGAGGGCAGAGGGCCCTCTGAACCTGTAGCCTATTAAAGAAAGAAAAAAACAAATTCATATTTATACGAGATTATTGTGCGAGTACAATTAATTTAATTAGAATGTATAAGGAAGGAATCGGAATTTCGGAAGGAATCTCGTTAAATTGTTGTGTCAAAACATAAATAATAGTAGATAATGACTTCTTTCATGCATATTATATAAATACATACCATTTCTCTGATGGAGTAGGCAGAGGAGAAATGCACAAATATGGTATGTCTCATTCATGTCCATACATATTCTCATGCATTCCTTCTATTTTTCTAATCATTTATTTTTGTTTCTTTCAAAATTTCATTCACTTGGTCTAACTATATTTTTCTCAGCCCTTCTCAACCATGATTTTCATTCGTGTTTGCACTTTTGATTTGTTAAGTAATTTTTCTACTGCACTAACAATATTATGATATCAGCATACAGCAATCCACCTACATTTCTCTTTGGCGTTTTAATGCTGCCCATCGATTTTGAGCTTTGGCGTTCTTAGTACACGAGTCTATGTATGTTAATATTGAATAACCACATTATTTTATTTAATTAAATGTTTAACTATAGATAAGAAGTAAACCAAACATACCTTGTACATGGCAACATTTCCAGAAAAAGCTTCTTTAGGAATATGCAGTTGAAACATACGTCCGATATATGCTGGCATATCTGGAACTCCCCATAATCTCTTCACTCGGCAATCTTCACGCTGAAACAAATTTACAAGGGTTCATTCACGATAATATGTTAAAAGTTTGAAGTTTTGAGGAATATATTCTGAAAAGTATTGAGAGGAAGTAACACAAGAAAAAAAAAATATTAATCACATTTGTTACCATTTTGAAACTTGTTACTATATTGCTTGTTATAGTACAGAATTGATTAAAAAGATATTGCGAACAGAAATTTTCTTTGAGATGATTTATTGACATTAGCTGATATTTGTAGTTAGCTGGTATATTTTGCAGCTGAATTTGAAATTAAAACACAAATATGGTTCTGAAATGATTCAACATAACAAACAATATCTTGGAGGTAATAATTTAAAATGAGTAAAATATAGCAAATTATTCAAATTTATACTGGAATAAATGAAATATTTAACAATGAGAAATATAGTACAAATATTGTACAGACTTTCGAATCTCATATTATTAATTTATAAAATAAGGAAAAGTCTTGGACATAAAATAATCTTTTACATACAAGAGGTGCATGGCCGCGCGGTAACGCGTTGGACTTCTGTGCGGAAGGTCGTCGGTATGAACCCCGCACTGTGCTACTCCCCTCGAACAACACAGGCACTTTTTTCCGCCTAGTGTTCGAGGGTATTAAGGATATCCATGACTTTGGTCATATTTATTCTTAAAAATATAACAATATAACAAAAAAAAACATTCAAGAAAAAGTAAGAAAGCCATTTTTGTGCAATTACAACTCATTATTGTTTAAAATAGACACTAAAGTTCGGTCAAAGTGGAATAAGCAAAATCAGGTATTTCCTATTTCCAGTCATTGATGTTATTTTTATTATTCATCAGGAACGCAGGGATGCCATAAAACGTTCAATACATGTCTATTCCAATTCTGAGGCGATCTACGGTTACTGTTATAGTTTATTTTATGAGATTAACCCAACAACCCTGAGGCCTGAGGAAAATACTAAGGAACAGTTCATCTTGGAGTTTAATTTGCAAATATTTGCCTCTCACAGACTATTGAAATAGAAGTTATATTCTCCTTGCCCAGCGACCCTACATTGATATTATACCAATCATTAATTGTGTTTGAATTAATTATGATTTTTAGTAACACCATAACATTTCTGGGTAATATCTATATAGGAAACATGTAATAGTTCTTAAAATCACTTTGATCAAGTTCCAGTCGACCTTAAATGAGAAGTGGAAAATAATAAAAAAATGATGTCAATGCAATCTATTACCTGTAACCCATCGCCATTGTCATCGAAAGCAAAATCATTTTCGTGGGTGACGGGGCTATCGTGGTGTAGACGGGAGTTGGTGTTGCCATGAGAGTATGGCAAGAGTAGGAGAAGTGCCAGCAAAAGGGTCGGCCGGGGCCCAAGCGTGATGGGAGCCATGCCTGCTCACTGGCTGGATATCACCGCCTCCTGTGTCCGAAAATAGTGTGTGTCGAACTCATAAATACATGTTGGAGTGCTCTGCAAATAAAAAAAAGAGTATATTAGAACACTTTTACACGGATTTAAAATTTTTTAAAAGATTATTGAAGCATTGTGAGATATAAGGTTGTCCAGACGAAAATTACGTATTTTACATGGACATTTTGGACCATCAGTTGTGTTCCAGTCGTTGGTCCTACAAGACGTGTTTTGTGTTCTATTCGTCAGTTGACATCTGGATAACGTTATTTTAGTGATTTTTTTTTTAACGTGGGTTAAGATGGAGAGTTATCTTATATACCTGACAAACAATTTATACAAAATTGCATGTTGTACGAATACGGTCAAAAAAATAATGCAACAACTGCAACTTAAAAAAAATGCGACACATTTTGAAAATGTTTAACTTTTCGCCAATGCCCAAAGGTGGTTTAAAAAATTTAAAAGTGGTGATTTTAATCTAAAAAATAATCCTCGAAGTGAAAGAGTAGTGAAAGTGGATGATGACGTATTGCGTACAGAAATCAAATCAAATCCAACACTGACTATACGACAATTAGCTGACAAGCTTGGATACTCAAAATCTAGTATGCAAGAACATCTGAAAAAAATCGGCAAGATTGTGAAGCAGGGCATACTATATGTATACCGTACGATTGAACGGATGAGACCAAAGCGGTACGCAAGTGAAGATTTAATTGAAAAAGAGATAAACACTCCGTTTTTACACCATTATTTATAGAGCAATACAACCAGAATATATTCATTGGAATTCATGGCCGAGTGAAATCAGCTGTCATTTAGCGGTACTAAGTAACAATTTGAATTGAATCAAATTATCACATTCAGTTGACTTGATTTGTCTTTTAGAGGGATCAACCAAATCAAACAGAATTAACTGATCTCAAGAGTCATAGAAAAGGCATTTACCATAATTTATTTTGCACAAGCACTTTCTTAGGATAACACTTAAGAAATGTTATGCAGTAAATATATCCCCACACTGTTACTTTGTCTTTAAAGCCTCTCTTAAGTTTATGTTTCTCTCGTACTTATCTCGTTTATTAATAATAAGTAGATTCTATTCCTAAACATAAACTTTGTCACATCCTGGTCTATATATACATCTAATCATAGATGCTTTTCCGTTTTTCATACTTCATACATTTTCCTGCGTTACAATTTCTCCAACTAGCTCCATCTTTTCTATACTATCTCTTCCTCGATCATCATTCATTTCAGACATAGACACATATGTTTTTTGTCTTTCACAACATTTTTTTCAATGTGGCCATCTCTAACAAATTGTTATCGTTCATTCCTTATAAGGCATTCCACTGTATTTATATCACTCTTCAATCAAGTCTTCCTATCACACTCAATAGATTGATAGTGCGATACTGACTACACTCCATACTAGAACCCTTTACTTCCCAAAGGGGAACTATAACCGACCTTCTTCAGTTTTTGGAAATGTACCCTTTGCTCAGCACCTATTGAAAAACTCAGAAATCCAAATAATCAGTCTTTCACCATCACATGAGACATGTAATTATTGTAATATAAACCCATTTTAACATATAGGGGGTTCCCTTGCAATTGACATAATATGTACTCGTATATTCATTAATTTGAGTCTTTGAAGTTCAAGTTTGGTTTACTCCGATTTTGTTTTAAAAAACTGAATCATAATATCAACCACCACATCAAAATCCTGTCCAATAACTCCTCATCACATGGTCAATATTCGGATTAGTCTTTCTCTCACATACCTATCATATGTGGAGACCTCCAAAAGGTCCTCACTTCTCGCTCTCACCCTGTCAAAACCCATCTAGTTAAGTATTTTTTTTAATTTAAAGGCGTGATATAATAAAAAATCACTTATCCCTCATGTATACATACACATACATTAATTACTTTAAAAAACTTAATACGAAGTTTACTCAATACTTTCACCGTGTAGAAATTTTGACAGAAAATGCATTGTAGTTATTTAACATAAAAAAACCCTTATGTATCTATTTAAGACACTTTTCAGTCGCTAATTATGACTGCCGAGTTATAAAAAAATTGATTTCGTGTAATAGCTTAAAACGTAATCAAAACTTGTGTTGACAAGTTTGCTCTTGTAAAAAAAATGAAATGGTTTGCCAACAATAACAAAATTATGAAGCTTAATTCATTACACACATGGTTAATTTTTTATTCGATTCAAACTTAGCCTGAGTCACCATAAATATATATCCTTTGTTGTATTATCAAAATTATACAGATAATGGGTAAAAAATACATATTGCTCAAGTTAACGATCAACCATGATAATTTAAACAATGTCAAAAATCATTGAAAGAAAAATAATTGATAGAGATGGCGAGATATGTTTCATAAACAATTACAAATTACCGTCAATTACTAACTTATGACGTTTTCGTTGAATTTAAAAATATTGATTTGATGCAATGTTTTTACTTAAGGGAAAATTTTCAATTAAATAACATTTTTACATGAGAAAGTATAATTTTCTTATTGGAATCCGGCAGCACAAACAACGGAAAAAATAATTAAGCTTTAAAACCACAAACAATAAAAAAGACAAAGTATACGGTAATTAAGTGCCAGCGTTTTTTTTTTCGAAATTTCGATTTGTGTAACCGTTGCCAGATTTGAAAAAAAAAAGAGAATTTAATACATAAATTTTATAAATTATACCCAAAAAAGCGTTCAAACGAATGATATTTCATAATAATAACATATAATGTAAAATAATGGAATTCTTTGCTAAAAATCTTTTAGGTAGGATTTTCACATGACCGCAGGCATGCTGTGAATTTACTTGCACACAATTCATAACGATCAACCAATGCCAAAAAAGCTTCAGATAAGTAACCTAGGAATTTGACTTAACACACCGTCAAAAAAAAGCGTGGTCTGATTAGATTCCCTCACGGTCAACCCAAATGCAGCTAGGTCATGAGCAATTCGCGGTATGATACTGGTCAAGTTGGACGGAGTTCAGCCCGAATCGGCAAAAGCCTTATTTATATTGACCATACACGAATTAGAAAGCTAGTTAAACAGTCTTTATTTTTTTTATTTCACCTGGTGAGTTTATTGCCATGTGGCAATCTCTTCCAACCGACCAGAAAGATGTTTTAATAGGCCCTAAGTGAAAACCAGTTTACTAAGTCTTTCGTAGTTTACTAAGTTTTGTGAGTAAAAATGCCTTTTACCGCGTTTTTATGGCACTGCAAACCACAACACATATACAAAAACAACCACATAAGTCTAAAATTTAATTGAGTAAGGCAATGATTGCGTGTAGTCGGATTCAAAATGAGCATCGAAGACGTTAAACATCGATACAACCTGTCGTTATAAAGCCCAGGTTACAATGTGGAAAAAAGGGACAGAAAAAGCAATCACGGCAACCAATGTGTTTTCATTTCGACTTGTATCTTATACATAACATACCATCATGTCAGACTTTCTTGTCTGGACACATATCCTTCGTCTCTTCTACATTCATACGCCTCCTCATACATTAAAATATCACTAGGTTTCTTTCTTTCAAAATGTCATTCACTTGATTCCACCATACTCACATTTGTACTATATATTTGTTTTATTAGTCTTTCTTCATTCATTCGTTCTACATGCCCAAACCATCTCAGTGTTCTGCTACGAGTACACCGTACTCAATACATCAGCTTTAAATTCACATTCGTCCTTAATCATTTATACAAGTATAAAACATTGAGTACGATTATGTGGAAGTAAAAACAAGAAAAAATATACAAGAATACAAAACAAGAAATTACTTTGATATCCCAAAATTGCCACTTAATCAACGCGACATGTGTTTCTACAAGATCTTACCTTCTATCCCGAAAATAGCCTCGGGATAGGAGGTATGAACAGTGTCACAGTGATTAAGTGTAATAACAAAGTAATTTCATGTATATTATGGAGTCCCACAATTCTAAAGCCGAAACTTTTGATAAAAAAAACATTAATTTTATATATACTTATAGTTAAAGCATTGACACTGTGGAGGTTTCAAGACATTGTAATTTGTTTAGTCAAACACTGTTTATTTCACTTTCTATTACGGTATAAACTACCGGTTTCAATGTTTTTACCTCACCATCAGGGGAGCACAAACAAGACTGGGTTGGTATAAACATCTAAGTATTTAGGAATAACTTCATTTTCCTTACAGCACTGGTTGAAATATATTTTGAGAGACGACATTCTATCTTTAAGTGTGCACTATTTATACATTTTGCCTTTTTGTGAAAATCTTGAATCCAGTAGGGTTATACTATATAAAGTGGAATAGACAGTGTTTGATTAAACGAATTATAAAGATTTATTTTAATTAAAGATTTTAGCCTATTCTTTTCCTTAGTCGCCTCTTAAAGGTCTTCCTGGTTGGTTGAAAAAGATTGCCAAATAGCAATATATACAACAAAAACGCAATAAAGTTTTTGAAATAATAATTTAAATTGAAATAAAAAAAATGAAAGGAGACTTTGAAACAAAATACTAGATATACCATACAGTTGAAAAGAAAAAAAAATAATAAAACATTTCAGATAAAAACTAAAGAATATATGAAAATTTGAGAATATTTATCAAATTTAACATGATTCTTATTCCGAGAATGTCTTATTTTCTTGGGTCGTTTTTAAGATTATTTCAGAAATAAATTATTCTGCGAGTTTTCGCAGATGCTCCAAACGTTTTCATTGAATGCCGAGTATTCTGGCCGGGCTGACATAAAGGGAAAGTAAACCCTGAACACTAAAAATATGTTTTCGTTTATTTTATCTTACATCAAAGGAGGCTTACAAGTTTCACCCTATACTGTCAGAATAAAAAAAACAGAAATATTTTGATATGTTGATGAATTATTTAGGATAAATACTATAGACCAAAGGATCTAAAGAAAGAGTTATTTTAAAAGCCAAAGATATTTAGTAGAAGACTTTCTTTTGATATATCTAATTAAACAAAATACTTTTAGTTAGCAGTCGTAGTCTAACGGGTAGCATTCACGCTAAGCAAGCGGGCGCCCCAGGTTTGTAGTCTAACGGTTAGCATTCACGTTTAGCAAGCAAGCGCCCCAGGTTCGTAGTCTAACGGTTAGCATTCACGCTAAGCAAGCGGGCGCCCCAGGTACGATTTCTAGCGGATTCACTTCTGGACCGACTTTACTCTTGGGCTGTTTCTGATTTGAATTTATCTTTTCCTGTAGCTTATACGCTGCTTATCATAAATTCTTATAACGCTTTAAGCAACGCTAAAATAGCGCTAAATAAAATTGCTTAGCAAAAGACTGCAGCAGATTTAACCTGCCGATTGTTTTGGAACTTGAATCTTCTTGTCATCGGAAATTTGGGTTTGATCTGTCAAGAACATGTGCTTGCTGAAGTGCAACAGCTTGCACACAATACACAAATATAATCATAGGCGTCTCCCATCTACAGGGTGGCTGGCAATAATTCTCGATTACGACGGATTACCTATCATGTCGCAGTATATCGCTTTAGTAATATGGAGAAAATCGCACTCCTCCGTGGCTTAGTTGGTAAGACGCTTGGCCTACAACTCGGGGGCTGCAGGTTCGATTTCCATTAGCACTATTTGTTTTTCAAGAAATCCCGTCTGGTTTCACTTTAGACCTCTTAAACCCGCATTTTCTGCCGATTGTCACTGAGTTTTTTAACAAATATGGCACGGAGGTCATGTACATTATTTGAAAAATTGCATGCGATTATTGGATTGTCTCTAGCAGCCAATAAAATTGACTCCGTAGAAATTCAATATTGTTTATCACAGGGATTTTATACGATTCACAACCTGATATTTGTTGATGTAACCTTAAGTCGAGTTACCAACCTTCGGAAACAGAGATCTAATAAAAAGAACTCGAAAATGAACGAAACCTCCGCATATAACCCGTGAGAAAGTTGCAAAGATTGGTATGGATATACCATATAAGTAGATCTCAGTTGATCACTATGCACGTTCACTAATATGATTGGCATGGATAGACAAAGATTGGCATGGATAGAGCATATAAGTAGATCTCAGTTGATCACTATGCAGGTTCACTAATATGAACGAAGATCACTTGGTAGACTGAGACAGAGGCTTTTAGATAATGTACAGCAGGAGCAGGCCGGGAGTGGAGGGAGACGGCGAGTGATCGATCGGTTCGGAGAAAAATCGTCCGGGAGGCTAAAGTTTTACATGAGTTCTGTGGCCAACTGAATTAGGTAGGTTTATTTATTTAATTTTATATTACGGCCCCATTAATCGAACCTTCGAGTTTAGAACCACTTGTGTAGGCATAAATTCGCGGTTCATCATCACATGTTTTGCCAAATACTACTCCAAACGTGACTCTGCATTGCACAAGAGGCAATAACATTCGCACACGTCTAGCGCTTGTGAGTATTGTTACCAGACGAACTTTATAATCAGACTTGAACTTTGATTTTTTTCGGGTAGTATCGGGAATCGAACCCAACAACGCCGGTTGGAAGTCAAACGTCTTACCAACTAGGTCACGGAGGCTATCAGGTAAGTATTCTTAGATCGGATTTAAACTTAAGACTAAAGCGAAAAATTTTAACGCAATAACTGTATTTAAAAAATCGTTTGCATTCTTCAAAATGGTGTTACATTTCGTTTTGTGATTGATAAGTTATTTGTATCAACTAAGTCTGAATTTTCACTAATAACGCAAAATTTACACAGTCCTTAAACCGAATAATCAGAAAAAGCACAAAGTAAATAAGGGGATTTTGATTTTATTCAAAGTTAGTCAATATTAACAAAAATGTTTTATTTCTCAAGTTGGAGCCGTTGAATTGGTCCGGCAGATGTCATATGTAAAAAAAGAATTGATTTGTCAGTGTCATTATTATTTGACAAAATAAAATTATCCAACCTGTGGTACGCATATAAGCGAACGTTTCATAATGAATATTTAATTTTTATCGAGTTTTTCATCTTCAGAAATTCTGTAAACATCAAACACAGAGTGATCGATTCAGATGATAGCCAAAAGTTAACTACGCGCTGCATCTAATCTTTCAAAATACCTTTCACTCGGTCCGACCATACATTTTTTGGTCATCCTATACTACGCCTTCTGCTCACATTCGCACTATTTGTCTTTCTACATTCATTCGTTCTACATGCCCAAAACGTCTCAGTTTTCTTAGTCAACACAGTCCTATGTTCGTTCATCTTCATCCCTAATCACTTCATTTCATATTATGTCATAAATTGTCACCTCATGCATTCTTCTCAGTGCACGCATTTCTACAGCATTTATTTGGGTCCTTTTAGTCTTTTCCACATCCATCAAAGTTGGTACTAAGATATTGTTGTGGACTATACTGTAGCCTTAGCAGATTTTGATACTGTCCGGTTCGAGTATATTCGTTTTAGTGCTCCATTAAATTTGTTTTCTATCGCTACACGCCGTTCGATATCCCGTTTAAAAATAATCCACACAAACCTGTAATATGTGCGCTAATAAAACTAAACTTTTCTGAAAACAGCTAAAAAGTGAGTTGCATCTATTTTAAATATACTCGTATATGTCCAAATAATCCTTTTCAATAACATGATATAAAACACTTCAAATATTCTGATCATAAACAAAAATACTAAACGATAGAAAAAATCACAGTCAGTTAAGTTCACCTAAGTAATTTGTGCGAGTCCAGCTCAAGTCAAACTTAGATCAGATCAAAAACAATCGTAAGTTAATGTAAATATATTCTTAGGTTTGAATCCCACTTTCAATTGTCATATCACGCGAACGTCATGACAATGGTCAAAAAGATACAGACATAACCTTACCAGTGGTTTTTGAACTTGGGTTGATTTGCTTATTTTTGTATGCCCTGTAGGATATGTTAAGCATGGGAATGTATATGTCAGCTCACGGTCGACCCAACAGGAGCTTTTGAACAGTTTGTGGTATGATCAAGTGGGAAAACAGTCTTATGCGTTTTAGACAGTACTCGTAAAATAACAAATAGCGAGAAATACTCGATTTTAACGATATTTTTACAACAATTATTGAAGAATCACATTTTTCTAAATTATGATTATATATCGAAAATATATTTGGTATTACAAAGTATGTTAGATGACCACATAAGGGACGACTATATATCGAAAATATATTTGGTATTACAAAGTATGTTAGATGACCACATAAGGGACGACTATATATCGAAAATATATTTGGTATTACAAAGTATGTTACATGACCACATAAGGGACGACTATATATCGAAAATATATTTGGTATTACAAAGTATGTTAGATGACCACATAAGGGACGACTATATATCGAAAATATATTTGGCATTACAAAGTATGTTAGATGACCACATAAGGGACGACTATATATCGAAAATATATTTGGTATTACAAAGTATGTTAGATGACCACATAAGGGATTACTATTTGTTAGAATCGGAAGTTATAAGTAGAAATCAAGAAATATATCTTAAGATGGTTTGGACATATCGAGAGGATGAGTAGTGAAAGAGTTACAAAACAAATATATATGTTTGAAATTAATGGCTTACGAATAAGAAGTAGGCCAAGGAAAGAATGTAAGGAAATAGTTTGAAATTTCGACTGAGAAGGTAAGAAGCATGAGAAATAGAATACCAAGTATGAGTGTGGACGAGGCAAAAACTGTTTGTGTGGATCGGTAGGCGCGGAAATCTTTTATCTCCGCTTACCCAAAAAGAGATATGGCGTTATGTTATGTATGTGTGTATATCAAAGATGATCGGTAATATCTCCTACTCTAAAAGTTACGACTTTGTCAGGGTGGATTAAATTAGTTTTTTTTTAGCTAAGATAAGATAAAAAAGACTAGCAAAAAATACATCATAAAAAATAAAAAATTAAAAACGAGTCACTGTGCATTCCCAGGAGATGTTCAAAGTATCGTATTGCACTATTGCTGTTAACATCAATATTATTTAAAAAAACAGATAGAACCTGTTGCCATATTGTCTGATATTTAAATTTAAAATCATGAATCAAAATTGATTTTTTTAATGAAGCAATCCATCTTACATAAGGGCGATTAATGTTGAGAGACTTTGCATATGTAAACATTGAGCACCCATCACCGTCCACCCCATTGGGATTGCCGCTGGGGGAAGCGAGATATGAATAATTACTATTACTTCCACGAAAGCTGCGCTGTTGACTTTGTAACGTTTTATCGTACTTTTTCAATCGTTGATCCATCGATATTTTGGCAGTTGTAATGGAGATATTTTACAGATATTCGAGATAAACGGAAATATGCGCATTTACCCATTAGTGTCAATATTGTTTTGATCAAATAAAATATTTGCCGTACAGGGTACGATTTTTTCAATCTGTATAATAAATTCTTAGATCGATCACTTTTGGATTAACCGGTATTACGACATAGTTCAATATGTTACATTTTTATTTAACATGCTGGACACCGATTTAAGACAATAAATTATTAAATCATAATTTCTCAAAAACTTTAGATAAATTGAGTATGGTGTATAATTAACATGGGACATTGAATGAAATAATATAATAACAACATCTGTGGTCTAGTTGGTATGTCTTCCAGCCCGGGGCTACAGGTTTGATTTCCGTTGACGCCCAATTTATTTTAAAAAGGGTTCCAGTCGGATTTTCACTAAAGACCTCCAACATCTTTCTAGTTTGCTGAAAGAAATTGTCACGTGGTAATTAGCCCATCAGGTTCTACTGCATAAAATAAAAGCATAATAAAATACAAAAAAAAAGAATATTTTGTTGGATGTACGAGTAGATACAAATGTTAATATTATGTTTTATATTATAACAAAAAAAATCTACAAATACACGTTATTTGGAATGTATTACACAAAGAAAAGTCCTTTAATTTGTTATTTTGGTAAATATTATAACTGTAACTTAAAAAAATGTAAAATAAGTCTTTAAGGTGATTCCATTTTGATGTAATAGTTGGCCGAAAAATAAATTACGATAAAAAATATTATTGTAATTTGAATATATAGAAATAGTGAATGAAAAAAACATCGATTCTAACCTCGAATTGATAAAGACATGTACTCGGGTATTGGTCTAATTATATTATACAAAAACGAAAATATTCTATGCGAGATGAGGAGATTCTAAACTCGAAATGATAAAGACATGTAGTCTGGTCTTGGTTTAATTATACATAAACAAAAATATTCTATGCGAGATGAGGAGATTCTAAACTCGAAACGATAAAGACATGTAGTCTGGTCTTGGTTTAATTATACATAAACGAAAATATTCTATGCGAGATGAGGAGATTCTAAACTCGAAACGATAAAGACATGTAGTCTGGTCTTGGTTTAATTATACATAAACGAAAATATTCTATGTGAGATGAGGAGATTCTAAACTCGAAATGATAAAGGCGTGTAGTCTGGATTTGGTCTAACGACACACATACGATATATCGTTATAAAATTAGTATTCTTATTTGGTAAACGTGGTATTATTTCAAATTTTGATAGCGAGAGATAACTATGCTGGTTACTGGCCTATTACTTGCTGGGAACACCCGACTTTGGGTCAATAGCCATTTAAAAAAAATTGAAACATTCCATCTCTATCTGTTTGTTATTTTTTTAAAGAACTTTTATCTGACGCTCTGCCTGATATTCAAGTACAAAAGATTTTTGTTTTAATAAATACGGTTTAATCATAATTCTCATGCTCAAACTATATAAAATCGGTTCTATTTACGTCCATAAGGATAGGTGTAGTCATAATTACGGTGTGATAATATTTTTTCGTTTGAATTATTAATATCATATTGGGTTGATGAAAGTTAATGAAGTTTTACACAGCCCTTGAGCAGCGACTTTTTCTAAACAGCATCCTTCATACTCTGTTACTTAAAACCTACTGATCATTTATTCATATTTCAGTAAAATTACCTTGCGGGTTAAACTTTCAACTTTGTGAAAGAAGTCAAAATAACCTTTGATGAGTTTTTTTTCGCTATAAAATATGAATATTTTTTTAGGGATGGGAATTATAAATTGACCTAAAGACGAGAAATATATATATATATATATATATATATATATATATATATATATATATATATATATATATATATATATATATATATATATATATATAAATATATAATATAAATTTTGTAATTGATTGATTTATCATTGTTCTTTTAAATTATTCAAGTCTTTGATTACTTAACAAAATGATAATAACTTTCGCATCAACCTTATAGTTTAGGGTTGAATATGATTAAAATTGTTGTTTCAAGTAAATAACTTATTGTTATACGGTTTAAATAAATAAAATAGAATGGATCCAAATGAAAAAAGAGTAAAGCGCGCTAAACATATGCGCAACAATTAGAGACAACAGAGGAAGAGACAAACACCAGAGAAAGCCAATGAGCGCTGCACATGCTTAACAAATGCTAAATTTTTAACAAGTGCAACAACGGTAAGAAACTGAAGAGGAAGACACCAAGCGTCGTGCTGTAGAATCATTGAACAAACGAATACGTAACTTTCGTCAACATTATTAGAGAAGAAGACTTGAAGTTCGCCATTATGACAATTTCGGAGAGAACATTACATTACAGAGAACATTACCAATTCTGCCATTCTCTCAATTTGGCAGCAGAGAGATCTTTTAAAAAAACATACAAATATTGGTGTCATAAAGGAACTGGCCTTCTTGAAGATGAAAATTAACCACGACGTAAGTTCCCTCAACTTTTGTTTTTCGAGCTACCGAAGACTTGAAAACAAACATTCGTTCTTAAAACTTTTTCAGCCTTTTTGATTTTTCAATCTTTAAGCTAAGCAAGTCAATTAACATTCCGTGATTTTTCACGGGTTACAGCTAGAAGTAGATATAAACAGAGTTGAATGTATGAGTAAACGCTTCTCGTGTAATTAATGAATGTGGTGCGAAGTTCCGTAATCAAGGCAAGTCTCAAGCCGGGCTCGCGATGAGCTCACTTGAGCGAAATGCTAATGTGGCGTGTAGCTCATCCGCGACCAAACGGCAACCCTCCCCCTCAGGCACTCCACAAAGACCTTAAGGTATAATTCTCGAACATTGTGCTTGGATTCAAGTCAAATGTAGCTTAATAAAAAATATTTTTCAAGCGATGCTATAACTATCGAAAACGATTTTATTGTGACAAGGTTGAAAGTTTCACTCCCAATATTGGTGTATGGGAGTGAAATGTAGACGTGGAAAATTAATTAAAGGAGCCGATTAAATGCAGTGGAAATTCGTGTATTTAGAAGAAAATGTGGCGCGTAAATGTATGACAGAACAAGAAATGAAATTTCAAAAAGTTTCAGCTTATGGGGCCTATATTTTATTTTTTATTTGATAGAACATTTAAAGGAAATCAATTTATGAATACACACAAAACTAATATTTTTTAAACAATACTAACGATTAAATTCCAATTACCAATCATCTCATGCAGATTAGTGAAAATATAATAATGTAGGTGGAGAGAAAAAAAAAACTAATTATTCCGTCAATTCAGCCACCATCCTTCTAAACCACCAAATATGTTCACATGCGAGTCAGCTATCGTATTGTACTATTTAGTCCCACTATTGGATTATAACATATCTACGAGTATATAAGCTTGTTTTCTTCCTAGTTCATATCAACTTTACAAGGTGTATAATTAATATAGAATAATTAATGTCTAATTAACAAATATTTACTTTATAAACTTCTGTACTCTTAGAAACAAACAGGCATGTAAGATTTTAACTGTATAATTACTTTTAGTTGAACTTATAAATAAATATTCTTCCCTGTATTTTAACCAGTTTACGAGGGCGAAATAAACTAAAACGGTCGCCATGAGGAGAATAATAAAGTAAATAGAACTTATATGTTATGAGTACTTCTGATTAAACATTGACTAGTATGTTAACTCTGACGTCCTATAGTCTAAATGCCGTTACATTAAATGAAATTTCAATATCAATGAATATGTACAGTATAATATTTCTGCTCCGAGACATAATTTTATATTTAACTTTTCAATAATTGATGAATTCCACTTAGCTAAAAAAAATAGATAACAAAATAAATAAAGGAGATGATATAAATAAAAAGCAAATATATAATTCGTTATAAATTGAAAATGACAAGAATTTAATACAGAGTCAACCGTTAAAAAGTCTCAAGACCCCTCTATCTACAATATAATTTCAAGTCATCACCGTTACGTCATGCCTCTGTTGGGGTAGGCAGAGATAGTAGATCTCCATAATAGATAATAGAGAGATAATAGATCTATTTTATCCTAGCATACATCTTTTGTTTCTACCCCGTTCATACACCTCGCTACGATTACTATTCTATTTAGGAGGCTTTCACCTTTCTTTTAGAATTTGTTTAATTTCGTCGTATCACGTTTTTCTAAGTTTTCTCAAACTTCTCGTACCTTCATAGTACTTGTAAAGATTATTTTTGCTAATCTTTAATCATTAATTTTTTCTACGTGGCCTAACCATTTCAACGCGCCTTTCTTCATCTTAAGCTTAAATTGTCTTCATTCCTTATTCTGTGATACATTGTTTTTCCTTACTTTTATCATTTTCGCCATGTCCAAGTTCGCTTGCATATCTTAATGTTGAGATCAAGATTGTACTGGGTAAGAGTACAAAACGGTAAAAAAATCAACGAGATTGTTGAATAAAAACATAATCTTCAAACCCCGCAAGCAACAATATAAATTTCAAGTCGAGGTGCTTAAAAATATTTAATGCTAAATAAACTCATTATAATTTTGAGTCGAAACAAGGTATAATAGGGAGGATTTGAGAAGTAAGTGTCGGAGAAGGAAAACGGTACGAAGAGGACCCGCTGAATATTTCCTTGACTAAATGAACAAGGTTCGAGATAACGTGCTTCAAGTAGGGTGTCCAAATGATACTTGACGCTGTAAACAATTATAATAAATCAATATCGTGTAATCTACACTGTGGCGTTCATTTCGTGAAATTCAATAAGTGAAATTTTAAATTGACTTATCGAGTTTAGAAAAAATCTTGTCTTAATGGGGTATTCTCATTTCATGGGCCGAAAAATCGACGATTTTTAAGTTTTTTTTTTCAATGAACGATTTTTTTTAAATTGTTGTTTTTTTAGACATATTTATTTATCTTTTAAGAACATTTTTATAAAATTTCATGATATTTTTTTTTTGTTATTAAGTCGGAAGTAAGGCCCCGCCCGTACATGGAGAGGGTCCATTATGACCATAATTGTGGCTGTTGTACAAGTCTGAAAATTTAAACAAAATTCTGTTTTACTCGGAAAGCATATGGCTATAGCCGGTACTAGAATAAATAAAAAATAATAATTAGAAAAAAATGGCGGCTTGTCGAAATTAAAAATTCATTTTTTTTTGTCTTTAGAGGAGTGAAAACATGAATCGATTGAAATAATTCTAGTACCGGCTATAGAGAGAGGTATAACAAAGAGAATAAGTAGTTATTCATTAAAATTGGTTACTTAGTTTTGGAGTAATTATGGGTAATAGTTCCAGGGCCATATAAACTTGTTCAAAAATCCCGAAAAACTAAATATCAATTCATCATTCCAAGAAATTCTATTGGACGATAATTCTTGGAAAATAAGGTTGCTGCCATAACAATAGACGACCCGAAAGCTGCGAAGCCCAGATCATTTTTCGCACGGCGCGCTCGACTATAAACTCTCATAACTTTTCAAATTTTCAAGATTTTTGAAAATTTCTTATTGAAAATGATTCAGAAAGGATTATAAAAAAATAAAATGAAAAAAAGAATCAATTTAAAAAAAAAACCCAAATGAGAATACCTCCTTAACAAGATTTTTTTCATTGTTTCGGTGAAAGTTTGTAGAATTTTATAATAATAGAAAAACGTATGTAGATTTTGCATACAACAGTTTCTTGTTATGTCACTGAAAACGTTTCTAGAAAACTATAATATTTTAATAGTAAATAATTTACATAATTTTGAAAAAAATAATTCCTTCCTTATCTTATATGTATGTATATAATTTCTCATCTGAATTTGAACTAATTGGTCTGTTAGAAAGTGTTTAGGGAAGGATAAAAAAAATGATACAGTAAGATAAATCGGAAATGTATTTTGATTTTAAATATTTGAACTTTAAAAAAAACTTTTGGTATGGAACTGAGAATAAGATTTTTCAAAGTTAATAAATAAAACAATTTTTATAAAAAAAACCATTATGAATCTAGACGTCAAAAATCACAACAAAAACACTTTTGTGTTTCTCGCAAATTTAGTTGTAACGCGTCTAAAGGATTCATATATGTGCGTAGTAAGGTCCAAAAGTTTCCGGCGAATAGGTAAAAAAAAAGTGAAAGAATAAAACTTTTTTTTAATTTTATAATATAGTCACCCTGTAGTTGACAATTTTTTAGAACGATGAATTTTTTTAATATCACTAAACATATATTCTGAATTTACGGGAGTGTGTGATTCTGTTAGTCTGCCTTGACGAGGGTTACCTTCAATAGATTGTCTGCCTAAGAGAAAAGGTTTAGCCTAATATTTCACTGCGTTACATGACGGAGAAGAATCTCCATATACAGCATCTAAACATCGTTTAATTTCTGCAGTGCTTTTGCATTTGTGCAGCTATCTTTTTATAAAACCAAAGTATACGGTATTGTTAAAAACATCCACCTACATTATATATGAGGATTAGGTCAAGTACTGCGCCCACCGTTAATTTCGAGATTCATATGTGGCCCCCCAGCTGGAAGGTTTACCAAGGCCTACTCTGACTTGTTCAGGTCGTAAACTTTGGATCTTACTATGTAGCTTCCTTTTCGGATTTGAAACCGGTAGACTCTTTATAAAGAAATGTGTGAGATAGAAATAATTTTACATATTCAATATCACCATAATAGGAAACGTTACTTCAAAAATAAAAAAAAGTTTTATTCGCCGAGTATTCACAATTAGCGAACATGTATCCAATCAAAGACAAGTCAATACACTTATAAGTGCTTAATGATCTCGTTCCAGCTTTGCCGAAACTTGTTTCCCGCTAGACAGAATCAAGCATGGAGAATTTGACCCGACTCGGGCGGGTAAGCAAATCCAATATGAAACGTGAGTGAAGATTGGCAGCAGCGGAGGTGCGCGACTAATCCCGCGGAAAAGCCAGCCGGGCTCGCGACGGGCGAGCAGTAGGACGGAAAATTGTACTTAAGTAAATACTTAAGCCGAGAGGTGACGTGAGAGATAAAATAAAGGAGGGTTGCGTTTAAACTGACAGATGATTAACTCTTCAGAGGTTTGTGACACTTTTAAAAGCTTAATAAACATAGAAATTAAAATTGTTTAATATTGTCTGATACTGCCAGTTTATCCAAACATTCACAATAAAAATAATGAATTGTTAACACATTGACTGCTGAATAATTTCTTTTAAATCACGATGGTGCTAAAAAATGCAATAATTCAAAATTTTCAGTACAAAGATGACAGTGGGTATTGCATAATTCATTGTAATTAATAATTCATTACGGACTCTATCAGCGTCGTTAGGATACTAGGCCTCACCGGTTTTTAAATATTTCAAAAGAAATTTGAAAAAGATCGGCGATAGGCGTTTTAGCACCCAGCAAAAGTTTAAATGAACACTTATAGATGATTTCAACACTGACCGTATTCAAGAAAGTTAAGTTGGACACTACACAAAATTAAGGCATTACAAAATTAAGTCGTAATTATAAGTTTTCAAATTACAAGTAAGAAGGTTTCAAGGAATAGTCAGTTAATGAATAATTTAAGTTAGAAATAAACCCAAAAAGAGAGGATTCGTTTACACAACGACCAGAAGTTAGACTTTCGCGTACTTACTTTATTCGGAAATGTCTTTTGAAGTCGCTCTAAGCATGAAGGCTGCAACGATTTCAAAACGTCGCCCATTATTTAAGCCAATTCAATACAGGAACAACTACTAAAAACAAACATTTTAAACTAGGCACTTTATTGTTTAATTCCCTTCTAATTTGGTTTTGTTCTATTTAATAATATATAAGCACATACAAAGCTCCAAGACATTTATACAATTACTAGTATCTCGGAAAAAGTAAAACGTGTGCTTGATCTTTTTTTGCATATTCACGTTTAGTTGTGATTTTATTTTGCTGTATTATTGATATTGTTGAATTGAACAATTTACTTTTTTATTTAATTTTGTTTCAGAGTACTGATATTATCATTTCCAGTACCGAGTTTAAATATTCGGTCTATACCGTATTGCACACATACAACCTCCGTGGCTTAATTAGTAACACAACTGTCATTCAGTCTAGGGGTTGCGGGTTTCCTAAAAATAATAAGAAGGTTTATTGTTTGGTTGTTACCTAATAGCCCTTCTTATTTTTTTTAAGTTCTCCTTAACGTCCCTGTGCTTGGATGTAAGAGATTGCCTTATGATAGTAAGCCGGCCAGGTTATACTGTATACATTATGATACAGTGGGCTATTTCTTGTATATACGAGTACACTAAACTTATAAAATACGTTTATTGAGATTGAACGAATGAATGAATGCATACGTATGGAAAATAGCAGATTATATCTTTATAGACAACAGGTAACCTTTATGATATTAAACAGTAATAGGCACAATGGATTCGCCATCTTAAATTGTTTTCAAACCTTCAGGGGAGCAAAGATCAAAGGATGTTTAATATTTTAGGTATCAGAAGGCTAGGGATGTCTGAAATGACAGTCAACGGTATATCTATTATGCTATTAATTTATTTTCGAGTTTCGTTTGTAAACTACCGTAATAATATCATCATTATCAAATAAAGCATCGTTTAACGTCCATTAAAGTAAACATCCGTGTAATTGGGTACAATACATCTATTATTTTATCTTGGATTAAGTTTGTTTTTAAATAAGTCAAATTATTTGAGATAAACATACATACTCGTATTGTACATATGTTTGAAGCGTTCTATTTGTTATATTAACACATTAACTGTACTATTATAATGTTAACATTCTTTTGTTAAATTAATTATTTTCAAACACTGTAAACATATGTATAATACATACTCGTATTATACATATGTTTACAGTGTTCTATTTGTTATATTAACACATTAACTGTACTATTATAATGTTAACATTCTTTTGTTAAAATTGTAATAGAACATATAACATTGTATATAATTAAATAAATAGGAGGGATAGGCAGAGAAAACCCATTTCTACATTTTTATGTCTAAGAATAATTTTGATGCTTATTCAATATTCAGAAATATCGTCATGCCTGTCATCTATTGTTTGTGCATAATTATATTTGTGTTAATAATACCTTTATTTAAATTACAATTTATTATTTTTTAACACTCATGCAAATACACCTAGCGGATTCATTTATTTAAAGGTATAAATTCCAAAATACCAGCTTTTATTTCAAATTATAATACTATTGATATCCACGATCGTGACTTACAACTTAGTAAATGAAAATAATATTTGATAAATAGTACCAAAGACTACAGTAAAAGATAAATCTCAAGGAATAAGGATGGGAATTATATGTAACGAAGAATATTTTATATATAATGCTTCTTTAGTTTTTTTTTAATATCGATACAGATGTAGGATATCTGGTTGAGCTAGGAAGATCGTTCCAAAGTCGAGCCAAGTCAACCGCAAAAGAATAAGTGTAATGTGTTGGTATACAAAGGATTTTACTGTAATAAGATCAGAGGGATACTACATACCAAAAAAAAATTAAAATTTTCACGCAGATAACGAAGACTGCTTGAATTATTCAATACTTCAAAAGGGTTGTAACAACGTGGAGTCTTTTTCGCTGTTTTATTTTAAACCATTGGAGTCTGGCACGATATGCGGATAATTATTTCTTGATTTGTCTTTACTACATAAACCACGTATTTAATACGTGTATATTAGTTTAATCACGTTTTTTCTTAAATCATATAAATATTTATGTTCTTTATCTTATTGTTAACAACATTGGCTTAGGAGTGATGAAAAAATGACTTCCAAACAACACATTGATTTCATTGTTTGCAAAATTTTCAAAACTTTAGCATTCATTTTCGAGCCACTAAAAATTTTCGTAAGACAGATTTCTTAAAAAATATTTTCAACTCCTGTGTTCGAACTGCCATACATATTCGTCCTGGATAGAAATCTGTCATAAAATTGTTTCACTGTCCAATAAAAGAGAAGTTATTGATCTACTACATCCAAAAGAAATCTTAACAGCTTGATCGATATTCCATTTCTGATGGCTGAGATTCAAGTCTAAGGTCTAAGTCCCTTCGAGACCACCAAGACTTAGCTGACTATCTCCCCCCCCCCCCCCCAAGTATTCCAGAACCAACATGCAATCGAACTTCATAAATCGGACCTGCATTTCTCACGATAGGTTAACCATAAAACGATCGCTGTTTGCATCGAACTTGGCCTCAGTGAGATACGAGTATCAAATGAAATCTATGTACCTTACCTAGAAACTTATATACATACCATCACACCATTTCCCTGTCGGAGCAGGTAGAGGACAGAGCGCCACTTTTCTATCTCGACATATATCCTTCGCATCTTCCACATCTTTCTCATACAACTCCTACGATTTCTCTGACTTTTTACGTTTCCTTCTTTCAAAATATTCACTTGATCCAATCATACATTCTTTAGTATTCTTTTACCACGTTTTCCACTGACATTTGCACCATATATTATAATGTTAGTTTTTCTTCATTCATTTGTTCTACGTGCCCAAACCATCTCAAAATGCTCTTCTTCGTCTTTCTCATCAGCCTTAAGTTCACATTAATTCCGTATTCTGTCATACATTGTCATCCCATGTATTCTTCTCAGTTCACGCATTCATATATCATTTTATAATTTTAAGAAATTAACACTATCAAAGATAACAGCGCCTAGACATAACTTTACTTATCCCTTTCATTGAATTATTCCTTTCCCTTTCCCACCCTCTCTTAGTATTGTTAAAACAATTCCAAAGAAATAATGTAATTGGCTTTTATTTTATCTATGTACTTCTCGTATCGTATATTGTTCTTATTGAAAAATCTGCCTTATTTCTTAAATAAACAAACAAAATAAAAATATAAACATCCCTCCTCTTTTATTTATACATTGACATAATTAAAAGATTTCCGTGGTGTACGAATGTCTAGATAAATGATTTTACTTTTACGCTTCCTCTGCAAAGTCCATGTTCCATTTTCACACGACAGTGTGTACTCATATCGCATAAATGTGTATAGTTATTTTTTCTTCATTCGATATAAATAGACTTTTACTGTTATAATTAACACTTACGAGTAGCTTACCGTGTTTCGCCGTTCTCTTAGAAATATTCCTTAAAGCTCTCCCGTCACAAGTAAATACACTGTCTAGATAACAAAACTCGTAAAGTTGAACTAAGTATTTTTAAATACGTTTATTATATAATTACTCATTTTATGTTTTATTAAGCCTACGAAATACATTTCATTACACGCTTCTCTAAAGCAGGGGTTGGTAAACTTTAAAGTCGTAAGAAGAAAAATATGTTTCAAGATCCCTCATCCCTTTTATAAATAGACATGGTTAATTTCTCGCCAAAACGCTAAAATCAGAAATATGATATATTTGTATATCTTATTTTTCATTTTAATCTTACGAGACAGTGAAAATTAACCTTCTTTTTGAGGAAAATTGACTTGAAGAGATCATTTAAACTTGACAATTTTACTACCAAGCGTAATTTTAAGAGCGTCCAAATTTTAGCCATTTGTGATCATAAGCTTGACAACTTGTTCAAAGGCACTTGTTTAAAGATGTCAAAGAATAAGGGACTAGAAACCATTGAAAATTAACTCCAAAAGATCATTTAAACTTGACAATTTTACTACCAAGCGTGTTCTTAGCGAGCGTCCAAATCTTAGCAATTTGTCATTACAAGCTCGACATCTTGTATAAAGATGGTGTGGCACGGTGGGCAAGAAATCATTGTAAATTGACTCAAGGAGGTCATATGAATATATTTTTAATTACCAAGTGTGTTATAGTTTTATTGGGATGTCGGTCAAGTTCTCCATACTTCACTTATTTATTGACCAATTGTGCATACTTTGGGTTCATTTCAAGGTTATTATGACAAATAAGGATTGACGATGTACGCGTTTTAGAGATTTAAAAAAATTATATTTTTATTGCAGTATTGAAATGTGTTATTGATATTCATACCTCGTGCGGGCTGAATAATGTTTCTATAATTAATTGTATACGAGCAAATTAGCTGCCATTTCATAAACCTCATTGTAAATCTCTGTATTCACTCACAGTTGCCATTAAATAGCATAATATTTATCTCGTTCTTTAAATCATATTTTTTCTTGTTTTTTTTTCATTCACGCTGTTTTTCAGTCTAAATCAAGGGTACAGTTATATTTAATGAATATCATTTTAAAACTCTCCTCTAACATTTCAAATCGACCGCCATATTATGACAGGTGTAGAAGCACGCCCTGCCACAATGCAATATTCTGGAATACACCGGAGAACATTAATCCACCCCATGGCCACGTCTGACAGAAACATCGGAGAACACGCCGAGCTGGGTTGGGGTGAAGTGCTTTTAACCCTTTAATGTTGCGTGTAAATCACACACTGTACGAAGTTTTCCTCTTATTAAATAATGACACCTAAGTATATCCAGAGTATTTTTTTTGTCAAAAATGTACTTATTGTTCGTTGTTAAAATTCAGTGCATTCAGCAGTAGTTAGCATAAAGAAAATAAAAAATTTAAATATATGGTAAATTAAAGACGAAAAAATCAAAATAAATATCGAATGTGTATGGATGTATTTGAAACATGGGAGTCGAGTTAAAGAAGAAGAAACTACATTAGAAAGAGAGAAAAGAGATTATATAATATTAGGTCCTTACATATGAAATTGGCGTTTTGTTTGGGAGGAACATAAAGTTGATTTTTTTTTAATATAATATATTTATTTAATCAAAGTATGTACCATTGCTATCTATGCACTTTTGCCATCTCATAGGTAGTTCATCGATCCCTTTACTAAAAAAACCATTCGGACGGGAATCAATAAAATCTTTGAAGTCGGTTTGGACTGCCCCATCGGAGTTGAATTTTTTCCCTTGCAAGAAGTTATCAAAATTTCGAAAAAAATAGTAATCTGTTGGGGCAAGGTCCGGAGAGTACGGTGGATGTCTTAGACATTCCAATTGAAGCTCTTCTAATTTGGTAGCCGTCTGTTGTGCAGTGTGTGGTCTAGCGTTATCATGAAGCAGCAGTGGCCTAGAGCGATTAACCAGCCTCGGTTGTTTAGCAGCTAGCTTTTCCATCATGGTTTGCAGTTGCTGATAATAGACATCTGCCGTAATCGTCTGGCCAGATTTAAGAAAGCTGTAGTGAACGACACCAGCACTAGTCCACCAAACGCTCACAAGTAACTTTTTTGGAGTCAATTTTCGCTTGGGGCATGGTTTGGCTGGTTCGGCAGGGTTCAGCCATTGCGATGAGCGCTTCCGATTATCATACAGGATCCACTTTTCATCACAGGTAATGATTCGATTCAAAATCCCTTCATTATTGTGCCGGTTGAGTAATGCAACGCAGCAGTCAACGCGCGTTTGTTGATTTGCTTCACTCAATTCGTGAGGTACCCACCTTTCAAGCTTTTTCACCTTCCCAATTTGCTTCAAGTGGATTAAAACAGTTTTATCACTAACACCGCAGCCTGCAGCTAACTCGGACGTGGTTTGCGATGGATCCGCTTCCACAATAGCCTTCAATTCTTCATTATCAACTTTGGTATCCGGCCATCCACGGGGCTTCTTCTGCAGGTCGAAATTTCCAGAACGAAAACGTTGGAACCAAAAACGCAATGTGTTTTCTTTTGCGGCACCGTCGCCATACACATCATTAATCTTTCGAGCCGTTTCTGCAGCACTGGTGCCACGGTGGAACTCGAAATCGTAAATAACGCGATATTGCAAGTTTTCCATTTTGTAAACTGAGTGACGCAAAGAAAAAAAACAATTGAGGAAAAAACAAATGAATTATAATTTTCAAAACACAAATACTTGAGTAAATAGCTGTATAAATTTTAATTTGGAATTCCTAACCAAAGAGAAGATATTTGAGATCAAAGTTGCCAGTACGGCAAAACGCCAATTTCATATGTAAGGACCTAATATTAAAAATAAGTCGCTCTGCTTTGAAAATGGAATTATTCAAGTCTACGCACCCACAACAAGTCACAGTGATGATGAAATTGAAAAATTCTACGATGCCCTTATGAGCCTCAATCGAAATAGGAAATACCATTTTAAAGTCATCATGGGGGATGTATGGATGTATTTGAAATATGGGAGTCAAGTTAAAGAAGAAGAAACTACATGACCAAAGAGAGAAAAGAGATTATATAATATTAAAAATAAGTCACTCTGCTTTGAAAATGGAATTATTCAAGTCTACGCGCCCACAACAAGTCACAGTGATGATGAAATTGAAAAATTCTACGATGACCTTACGAGTCTCAATCGAAATAGGAAATACAATTTTAAAATCATCATGGGGGACTTTAATGCAAAAATTGGACAAACCAGGAATGACGAAGAATTCACGGGAAATTTCGGTTACGAGGAAAGAAACGAAAGAGGAAATCGAATCATGGAATTTTCTCAAGCAGGAAAAATGTACATAGCAAACACGCTCTTTAAAAAGAGATCAGAGAGGAGATAGACGTGGAGAGGACCAAATGGTACATTAAATGAAATAGATTATATCCTAGTAAATAACAACAGAATGATAGAAGACTGTAAGGAAATTAACAGATTAACAATTATATATCATACATCAAGTGTGGCTATTAATGTTTATATATCATATGCCAAGTGTGGCTATTAATGTTTATATATCACCAAGTTTGGCTAATTTTTGTTTGTAATATGTTGCAATTATTGTTTTTTTTTTGTTCCTTAAACACTGTATTAAATGTTAATTTTATATTTTCCAGTGACGAGAGTACGTAATTGACACGAGTGATAAGCTGGTCAACTTGAAATAGGAATTTCTAGTTAGTCGGTCAGCAAGTCTTCGGTATCTGAGCATAAAAAATAAACATAATGAGGAGAAGGGGAACATATTTTTATGTGATTTTTTAAGTATATTTATGTTGTTTCCTACTTTTATTATTCCAATAGCTTTTCTTACCATGTAAAAAATAATGAATGTATAAAACAATATTTACGAGTATTTAAAAAAAATAAGATGATGTAGAAGCATGCATAATAATTTATTTAGTAAATATTTAATGATAAAAGTGTTTAAACAAGTGAAAACCCGCTTGGAACCCTTATTGAAAAATCTTGGATTTGAATCCGTAACCCCAGGGTTGGGAGACTAACGACTTACCAACTAGATCACGGAGGTCGTTACTATATGATATATGAATAAATTGGTCCGGGGGTGTTGAAATCGAATGCACCCTGTACAATAATTTTAAAATGTATTTTTTTATACAGTTTCAAAGCGAATGGTAGAAGCTCTATTTAGACAAGGAAGATGAAGAAATAAGAAAAGGCAGATTGTTTTGGACTGTAGGCAGTACTTGATTTGATTAAAAAAAAAAGAGGGCACATATACGCTTGAAAAAGAGACGACGGACGGTGCAGACAATACGAGAGAGAGAGAGATAAGAATTTGAAAGACCTTCTTTTGAAGAATGATCACCCTCAGAAAGAAACATGTAGAACTCTGGTTTGATGAGGTATGAGTGGCTAACCTACATCTAAAAAATATTTTACTATTTCAAAACTGTATCAAAATCTGGAGGAATTGTTGATATGTTGCAATCTCTTCCAACCAATCAGAACGATGTTAAAGATGCCTTAAGTGAAAACAAGAATGGATTCCTTTTCAAAGAATCTGGGTTCAGATTGAAATCGAACCCTCAACGTTAGAAAAAAGACGTCTTGCCAACTAAGTGATGGAAGTCGTTTTATAATTATGGGGTCAATAAAAATATATATTTATTTTCACAAAAGTTAAAAACTGTATGGTATATAAATGAATCAGATCATCCTAAAACAAAATGGTGGATATGATTTGGAGTAATAAATGTTTTTTTAAATTTTAACTTGAATAATTTAATGATCATGGTGGAGATTTCAGATTAACAGGATACAGAAAAAAAGTTTAGCGCCCACAGTGCTGCACATGTGCTGGATTTGTTAATTGAAAATGGAGTAAAAAAATGTGAACTGAAACAAAAAATGTACGGCTAAAAAGTATACTCGTACATTATTTATTCGTAGTCGTATAATAATAAGCGTTGAAAAACAAAATGTTTCAAAAGTATTTTTGTTCATACGTGGAATTCTGTAACTCGTTTATGATAAATTGCAAATAACTCGACAGAAATAATCGTAAACCAGACTTCATACAAACCAATGATGCCGAACTTTAATTTGCAAAGTAAATTTGCTATTTAACAGAGTCGATAAATTTATCAAGCGGATTTTATATTTACATTTATCGTCCGATTAGTGTTTTAAATAATAGGTTAGTCAAAAAGTTTTGAAAGTGACATCTATGGAGCAGTAGAATAACCAAAATTTCTACGCCATTTTAATATTTCATCTTTCATAAGAACGTAATCAAAATTTCATTTCGATCTGTCAATTCATTCTTTGTTTACAAGCCATTTGAAGTTGACGTGTCAGTGTATTTTTTAACAATGGAAAAATTCGAATATCGTGCAGTGATTAAATTCTTTGTTTTGGAAGGTTTATCGGCTACTGAGATCCATGCAAAGATGGTGAAAGTATTAAAGGAGTCTTCTCCTTCATTTCCAACCGTTCACCGATGGGTTTTGGAGTTTAAGCGTGGCCGTACAAGCGTTGAAGACGATCCACGCTCAGGACGTCCAAAAAGTGCATCAACACCAGAAATCATAGCGAAAATACAGGATATGGTTTTGGAAGATCATCGATCGACTGTGGATGTGATAGCTGACACCATAGGCATCTCACATGGAACAACATGGCATATTTTGGCTGAAGTTTTGGGTTTCAAAAAACTGTGTGCCCAATGGGTGCCGCATTTGCTAACAATGCAACAAAAACACGTTCGAATGCGACTTTCTGAGCAACATTTGGAGCAATTTCGAAAGGATAAAAAGGATTTTCTGCGTCGATTCATCACTATGGATGAGACTTGGGTCTACCACCATGATCCTGAATCAAAACAAGAGGCTAAGGAGTGGTGTGAACCTGCACTTTGGCTCCGAAGCGAGTTCGTGTCCAGAAATCGGCCAAGAAGGTGTTAGCGTCAGTTTTTTGGGATGCAAAAAGAATTTTATTGATAGATTATCTCCAAACTGGTAAGACAATCAACTCTGATTATTATTGTGACCTTTTGGACCAGTTGGATGAAAAAAATTGTGAAAAAAGACCCGGTTTGCAGAAGAAAAAAATCATTTTTCATCAAGACAATGCACCTGTTCACACAGCTCAAAAAACCATCGCAAAAATCAATGAATTGGGGTACGAATTGTTGCAGCATCCACCCTACTCGTCAGATTTAGCTCCCTCTGACTTCTGGCTGTTCTCACACCTCAAAAAATTCCTTCGTGGAAAGCATTTTTCATCAAACGAAGAGGTTATAGCCGTCGTAGAGGAGTATTTTGCAGGCCTTCCAGAAAGTCACTTCCGTGATGGGACAACAAAGTTGGAAGATCGTTGGACCAAGTGTATTGATCTTATGGGAGACTATACTGAGCAATAAAAGTGATTTCCCCCCAAAAAAAATGTATTTTCATTTCCGCTTTCAAAACTTTTTGACTAACCTAGTATATATATTTTTTGACGAGAATATTTTTTTACTCCGATATAAAAAAAGGGAACAAATTATTTGGAGATTTCTAAAATATTTTTTTAGAAGATATAAACTCTTTAATTTTCACTTGTCACTGTGTCATACACAATTATTTTAACTTTGTCGTTACAAATGTATTATGATGAAATGATAAAAGGAACAACAAATACATTTACAACACCAAACTATGTCCTTTTGTGGAGTCAGATAAGACAGATCGCCACATCTTTCTATGTGCACATTTATTCTCCATAACTAAGAATCTTGCCCTACACGTTCTTTTCTATTTATCTATGATTTCACCGTCCCCTAAGTCAAAATTGACCAAACTCTCCCCTTTACTTCTTTCTTTGGTCTTCTCTGACTCGATATATTTCAGACATTTACTTAAACTAGAACCTTTTGAAATGAGGAGCTATAGAAGAATGTTGAGAGTATCATGGGTTGATAATATTTATTATGATGCTATATTGAAACAGATGAATAAAGATAGAGAAGTATTCATCATCGTCAAAAGGAGAATGTCAATGCGAGGAGAAAAATATGACATCCTTCAAGTGATATTGCAGGACAAAATTCAAGGCAGAAGTGCGGGAAGAAGACGCATATTCTGGTTAAAGAACTGACGGGAGTGGTTTTACTGCAGTGCTTCATCCTTCGTCCAGAGCTGTTGCCTCAAAGGTCAAGATAATCATGGTGATCACCAACCTCCGAAGAGGAGAGGAACTTTAAAGAACAAGAAAGTAAACATGTGTTATGCAAGTCTTTCACAACTTGGAAAAGTAGGTAATAAAATACATACAAATAAAAAATTGTAACTTCTTTAAAAATTAACAAAGCAATTTGCGTTTTACGTTAAAGACATTTTTCACAGCATTTAAACACTCTCAAGCGAGCAACCCAGGAGCATTGAGAAACTCCAACCTCCAAGAAACACACCCTCAATCCGGCAAATTTCCCTCGAATCATTATGATACCACGCCACACTTCACAGTAACAAATGTATCATTTCTGAAACTCTGCGTTACTTTATAACATCGTTTTATTTTTTTCACTTACGGTTTCTCTTCTTTCGAGTGACATTGAGGAATGTTTTTGACACATTCTCGTTTATATCGAGGGGAAACATACGGAATGTTCTACGGGGTGGATTCATAAGATGTTCATTTATATGATAGTAGTTGTATGAATATATGAGAGAATAGTTAGTCTTTCTTTTGTGTTTTTCTTTTTCACTTCTGACAGTTATGTATGTGTATTATACATATGCTAGCAATTCATTGTGTTCTGTCTGAAAAAAATAAAATAAACACAAGCATGCGAATACAACATTTTTTAATCATAAAAAAGGTAATCAAAATAAACACAAGCATGCGAATACAACATTTTTTAACCATAAAAAAGGTAATCTTCTTTCTGAGAGCTAATCCATTTCATAAGAGACAAGAGTAGTCCCCATATTTTTCTTCATGTAACATTAGTGAAAATTTTTATTAAGTCAAGTAATTGCATTTAAACCGATACATTTAGCTTACATGTAATGGTACAGGTATTAGTCGACTTACGACCGCACTCGGTTCCGATAAACAGGTCGTAAGTTGATCTGACCGTAAGTCGGCTTATGCAATAATTTCCGTAAATATGTAAATTATAGTGCGTAAGGATATTTTAAGACTGTTTTCTATGTTCTTGTTATAATCAGTGTATCATCAGTGTCATTTATCGCGTTTCTCTATGGTTTTTTTAAAATTATTTTTCGAGTTTGTCTTTGTTTTCTTTATCATATCATATCAGCATGCAGCTGATATTCGAATATCTTTCCGTATTACTTTGTTTTTTATTTTTACATTTGTTAGGATTAAGTAAAAAATTATGCTTCAGGAAAATTGGTTAAATATTATTTTAATAAAACATGAAAATACAAAATACAGGTGTTTGTTATACATATCAGCTTTTTATTGACCGCTTGTTTATTTTTTTGCATAAACATGGTGAGCTTTGTCTGGATTGTTTCTTTCTTCTTCTCCTCGTATATTTCACGACATGGGCGAAACACATCGTGTGCCATCCGTTCAATCCTCGCAAATCGTTCGATATTTGGGTCCATTTCTTCAAAATATGCAAGAAGTTTATTCAGAAGATGTAAACCTTCGGATAGTTCCTTAACGGTGAATTTTATTTCTGACTCCTTCTCCTGTTCTTTTTCTGTTTCTCTTCTTTCTTCTTCCGCTACTTTTTCTTCTTCCAATTCGATAAGGTCTTCATTCGTAAGTGCTGCAGACTCATGATCTAATAATTCCTCGATGTCCTCTACCTCACACTCTAAAGACAAAAAAATTTGCTCGGGTAGATACCATTCAGCCGTAATTATTTTATCAAGATTATCAACAAAGTTTCGAGTTCCTCCTTTGTCTGCACTCGCTGCTTCTGCAGTCACTCGAACATCATGCAACTGGAATCTTTTCTTGAATCTCTTGAACCAGCCAGTACTTGCTACAAATTCTTGACTATAGTCGTCTCCGGCACGGTCCTTCAAAGTCCCAAATAAACTTCTAGCCTTCGTCTGCACAATAAAAAGAGATAACGGTGTGCATTTTTAAATTTGATCTTTCATCCAAATATGCAACAGTTTCTCCATTCTGTGGATGGGACCAATTCGTTGCTTGGTTATAACTGTCGACTGCATAGGTGCGGAATCAATCACAGCTTCACGAATCCTTTCTTTGTCCTTCAGAATTGTCGACACAGTAGAGTGTGATAGCATCAAATCACTCGCAATGGCATTCACTTTTTTTCCTCCTTCGTACTGTTTACTTACCATAATTTTTGTTTTCAAATCAATAACTTTTCTTTGCTTCTTGGCTGGTTGAGAAATTGACAATTGAGGGTTTGAGTCCCGTTTTTTTAAAGGGGTTCGGCTTGGTTTTCACTTAAGGCCGGTTATAGTGAGAATAAATAAAAATAAACATTTAAACTCTCATCTATTCTAATAAAACTGAATATTTCATGGAATCAATTAGGACCATAACACGAAAAAGCAACTAGCCTAAAATTTGATCCTTCCAACTATATCAGAAATTCCAAGCCATAAAATATTTCCCTCTCAATAATTAGAAAATGAGAATCATGTAGCTCCTGTGGTCTGTTGACATCCTCCGTGGCTTAGTTGGCAAGACACTTGACTTCCACCAGAGGGTTTTGGGTTCGATTAACGGTGGTGCCCGAAAAGTAAATAAAAAAAAGGGCCCAGTGTAGTAAAAGTTCGTCTGGTAACAATACTCATAAGCGCTCGATGTGTGAGAATGGTGTTTTTTCACGTGTGGTAGTATTGCTAATACGAGTAATTACGAACAATGAGTTCCGTGCCTACTACAGTGGTTCTAAACCCGAAAACTAGATGTATGGGGTTAGGAGACAATGTTGTACCCCGGTTCCCACGCTCCTTCATTTGTCTGAATCAACGATACGGATAACATGAGGGGTACCATACGATGAATGAAAAATGTGGTCTATTACTCGTAGTTGAAAGCCTAACTGGATGTCTTAGATCAATTCCAATGGAAAATGTTTACATACTTGCTGGGATATTTCTTCCAGACATTCCCCACAATATTGCCTGCAGGAGTGAGAAATTCAAATAACTTAGTGGCCCCTAACACTTTATGTATGGCCAGATACGAACTGTGCGATACAGTCACGGGATACGAAATAAAAATATGGTATACAGCCATGAGTAAAATCCATAATCTTTGTTATAAAGGTGTCGCAGAAATCTCTTTTGAACTCGTTTTAACTATCACAGAATTCTAGATTCCTTTCGGGTTCCCAATGATTGAGCCGCACTCTAATCTACTCGGAACCAGTGAATTATAAAGAGATCTCATAACAGCGCCACCATTAAATGCCCAAGAGACTCTTATTACAAATCCCAGAACTTTATTGGCAGACAAACGCATCAGCCTTAAGTAATATGTATGACCAAATACGAATATAGCCAAGACTGAGATCTCGTAGGAATTTTATGACCACCCACAACTCCGTAGAAGGATCTCAAATAATGACTTTGTTGATTCTTAGAGAGCTAGAATTGAAAGCCTGTGGATATGGATGCAGCAGTCGGAGTTCCTGCCGGGACTCCATCTAACATACCATGGGCCGTATGGAGATTTCTTAATCGACTATGCACCCACGTGGGTAGATCAAAAGAAAATATCTTCAGACGGAATATTGAAACAGAGAATCCACTACTATACATTCAATCAATGTCACACGTGATGGCTTGTTCACTGTGCTCCGTTAGTTGCTCGGAAGAAGACTTGCTGAAAGGAAGCCCCGATGCCACCCATCACAGTTGCATCTTTCTGGTCTGATAACGATATATTAAAAATATGGTATTGTCAATACGATTGGAATGAAAGTTGAAGGCACGGTAAAAGCGAAATATTATAAAATAAAAAGTAATAAGGGCACAAATAATTTTTCGTTTCGTCTCCTTATAAGATCCAAATAATCAAGATAACACTGGAGCCAGTATTGTGAGTTGCAATTGTCTGATGGATATAGATGTTAAAACAAATGTTTTCTTCTTGTTCTTGCTGTGGATATTGGATCTGTTTTGTTGCGAAAATTATTACCAGGAGTTACAGCCCCAGTTGCTTCTCAACCTGTTAGGCGACCTTCTTGACATGCGATGTTCAGCAGGGATCTCGTGTGCTGCTATATAAGGAGTTCCGTCACTGCCCATCCTGTTTACGAGAATATGGTTACGCCAGTACCGCCTTTACTTCATGTTCCATCTGACTATGTCGTCTGTATTGCACGTCTGGCCAAATTCAGTTTTTTGACGCTATTTCTAAGAGATTTTCTCGCGATTATTTGAAGTATTCTCATCACGGATGATCGAAGCAGGTTCATTGTTTTACTTGCGTCGGCTCTGGTTTCGAGTCATGATCAGCCTCACACAGGTTATATAAATTGGAACTTTGCTATTTGCTATATGCTATGCGCAAGCCTCTTTTTTTACAGGCAATATCCCTTAAACAATTTGCATTTATTTTCTTAAATTTTCATAAAGGTTAGTTAACAAAAGTTTTACATCCATATGCATTTAATCAGTACGATAAATAGTTACGGAAAACCCTGATTTTTCCACGCATAGTTTATTTTATTGTTAGATGGTTTTGAGATCGGTCTAATTTCACACAAGTATCGCATTTCAGATCGGTATGATATGAAGGTGAGATATACCAGTGAAGCATTGAGTTGGCAAGGCGTAAAGAAAAAATGAAGGATTGAAACGAAACTGATAATTATTATGTACTTTTATAGTATACCATCCCTTATCTGACTATAGTACATTCGTGCGAATTTAATCCGGATGTAAAATAATCTAATTAAAAATTATGATTTAATTTAAAATGCAATAAACGTTGCTTGAAAAGAAATTCCGAGCGAGTACGTTATAAATTAACACCACCAGCGGTCTGTCTGGTCAGACAAAAATTAATTTGTAAATTATTTACAGTAAAAGGCTTAATATTTACAGCACATGTGAGTTAGTTGGTAAGATGCTTTTCTTCCACCAGGAGATTTCGAGTTCGATTTCCGATAGTAGCAACAAATGGTCTGGTCTAAGAGTGCGTCTGCTAATAATATTCACACGTGCTAGACGTGTGCCAGTGTTGTTGCTTGTACACATTAGATAGTATTTTCAAAACGTACGATGGCGAACTACGAGCTACGTGCCTACTCTACTGGTTCTAAACTCGGAGACTGGACTATTTGAGCCAAACACGATATTGACTCCCAGCCACGCACTTCAAAATGTCCGCATTATCAATTCGGATATGTTGAGGAGTAGCATACGAATAAATAATTATATTACATAGATTTTTTGTAATATAATATATAATATTAAAGACGTAAATTGATACAACGAGTAGTGAATGAGACATGAATATTGATAAACTTTTAATCTCCACTCACACCAACTACGAATATATTGTGCGAGCTATCTTCGAGAAAGAGATGACTATATTGTGTATAGTAAATATAAAGATAAATACTTCATATACATAATATTTCTTCAATATATTAAAAATGGAACTCTTTCAAATGTTATAAAATGATGTTCTAGGTTTATGTGTAAGAGTATAAACAGCTCTTTTTATATCATGGTATTTTTCAATAAAAATGAGGAAACGGAAGCGAGGCGGAAGATGGTTCCCCTTTGATAAATATAGATTCCCTGTGGCATTCCTCGCTGTCAGCAGTCACTCTCTTCCTTTTCCTCTACTGGGACGTGTTCAATTTAGGATGGAGCTGTCCTTCATATAAAAATCTTTCAGTTTTATATTTTGATATGTTCTTCAAATTTATATATTCAGCAAAAACACACATTTTATTTACAAGTCTATCGGCGGCCGTGGTCTAACAGCATTCACGCAAAGCAAGCGGGCACCCCAGGTTCGATTCCTTGCGGATTCCCTTTTTATTCTTAGACCGTTTTAAATATGAATTTATGTTATTGTTGTTTAAATATTTCATTTCATTATTTGTTACGAGTATAGCACTGTAAAGCAACGCAAAAATAGCGAAAATCTCGAAAGGCAGATTAAAAGGTCGCTTAATTTAGGTCTTAGTTGATTAGAAGATATTGGAAATAAACTCACAATCTAACTTACATTTCCCATTATATGTGTGTGAGAGTGTTGCCATAATGAAAACTGAACTTACCTGTTTGAGTCACAGCAGTTATAATTTCACTTAATTTATACTTAAATGCGTACTTCTTCATTTTTACCCTTTTTGTGCTACTTTACCCTTGTACCTCGACCACTGCTCAAAAATGTGAATATATCAGAGGAAATGTAATAATATAATACTTTTATTAGGTTTCACGATTTGCTTACAAAATAATCTAAAAAATAAAACAGTTAATTTTAATTTTAAACCAATGTTCGGTCTTTTGTCGATCATTTAAAAAGGTTACAAAAGCAATACCTAAATTAGAATTTAGTGTGCGCGTGAATATAAATTGATGAATATAAATACAACTTGTCACAAAAAAATATAAACATTTAGATGAGTCATATATAAAATAATATCAAAGAGCAGTACGCACACGCATACCACTTACCACACATAAAATACAAACTTGAGATAGGCCAAGGCTCAGGTAATCAAAGGCCCTAACAAAGAAAAGATAATATAAAAAATATGATACGTATAATTAATCCACTCCAATATACTAAAAAAATAAACACACATTGAAACATCGACATACGAGTATTTACAGATACATCGAAAAGTTTGAGAGAAACAAAGTCAGCGAAAAGTTTGAGAGAAACAAAGTCAACGAAAAGTATGAGAGAAACAAAAGTCAACGAAAAGAAAGAGAGTTATGCCGTGGCGCGATATTCATATTATCTAACCCGCATAAACTTTTATTTTCTAATTTGGCTATTTTGTGATTACTTAGTTTAGTGTGCACATCCATCATATCAGTCAATGAAAAAAAACTATATTTTCGTAAAAAAAAACTATATTTTCGTAAAAAAAAAACTATATTTTCGTTAAAAAAATAAGTGAAAAATATCATTCATCAACTTTTTTCACAAATGTTGACAAGGAATATAGTACAAAAGCAAATTTACAGGCTTTCAAAAACGTAAATTGAAACAAGTTTGAAGTGGTGCTTGTGTATGGGATAATCGACACAACATTGCGTGTATTACAATAGATAATGTCGCCACATACTCGTATTCGGGTGAGATGGGCCAACTTGTTTCCATAATATTCTTTTATATGCCTGTCTGGTTTATATAAACCTTTGTAAATATTTTCACATTATATTTCACGTTAAAACACTTTTTTTTAATATTTGTTCTGTATATTTAAAATTTGCGCAATGTTTATGTCACTAATCGCGTTCTTTCTTATTATTAATAAAGAGTTGAAAAAAAATATATTTGGTATTTCACAAAAAGAATTTTAGTAATAAACGAAATAAATAAGCTTAAAGGTGTCAAATAGAAAAAAATATATACTCGTATATATGATTTAGTTGACTGGGTTCTGTAAACAGTTATTTATTAATTTGCAACCACTTTATGCAATCTTTTTTTATTATTATAATTTTTATTATTATAAAATAAAATGCATAGTAAAAAAAACAATATAAAAAAATAATAACAATGCGATAGGCTATCTCGTGATCGAGTATGATTCTGTGAGTAAGAGACGCCTGTGATTGTATTGATTTATGGTTGTTGCACTTTAGCAAGTCTTCATAGTCCGAAACCAAAGTTCCGATGGCAAGAGAATTAACGTTCCAAAAAGATCGGTATGATTATATCGATTTATATTATATAGATTTTTAGAAAAAATAACGCTTTCTTACTATGGGGGTGTGTTGTCGAATGGGAGCACAAGGCGTCAAAATACCTCATTATGACTCTGTGATATGCAGTAGTAAGTGTGTTCATGTGAACTATAAAATTTCAACAAATATTACATTTATATTAATGCGAAAAGGGGCAGTGGTGTTCATTGATTCAAAATTAAAACAATTTTACTTGGTACCCATTACCTACTTTATTTCTATGATAACTTCTAATAAATCAAAAACATTGGCAGCCGCCACCTTCCTATCCTTACATTCATCTTATTTTATTGATTGTATTATATTTAATTTTCAATAAGAGTGAGTTTAAGCCCGAGTTAGAACGCCCTTGACGTCTTTTGTTTGGCAGATTTAAAAAAAAAGTGTTAAAAGATTTTATTATAAGCAGCAAATAAGCTACATAAAAAAAATCAGATGTAAAACAATCTAAAAGTAAAATAAGTTCGGAAGTGAATTCGTCAATAATCAAACCTGGGGCGCCTGCTTGCTTAGCGTGAATGCTAACCGATAGATCACGGCCGCCGACAATATAAACCATGATTACTTATGTTTAATTGTGAAGGGACTTAGTTATGCCTTCTAAGAAACTCAATCCTCAATTTATCCACCAGATATGGAAGATATCTAAATAAAAAAATTGTTCAATAAGGTCATTCCGTGTGCTAGTGATGACGCTTTAAATAGCTCAGTTTGTGGATACGGGCATAGAGAAAAATCTTAGTTCACGAAAGCATAAAATAATTATTGTTACGTACTCGGATATTAAAAATATGTCAATCAACAAGTAGTTTGTTATTTTAGTAATTTGTATATGTAAAAACAGGTTCGTAGATCTCTTCTAACGCTTAAACAGTAATAGCAAAATATACGCATTAAATCGTACGCGGTAAAATCCGTATTACCTGAAAAACGTGTATAGGAAGATATGGTTAAAACAAAGAAATAAAAAGGTTCAAATTATTTAAGTAGAATACAGAATATTAAAACTGAAAATAATATCGTTATCCTTTGCCGAAAACTTATGAAATAAATTTCCAAGAAACTGACCGTTTAGCCTTTACCCCCATAAAAAATGGTTAAAAAAAATTATACAAATACATTTCGAGATCTCTCCACGAAATGCGCCATCGCCGGCAAGGAACCCCCACATTGCCTGTCCCGTAAGGCAGCGGTATAATACAGCGACTGTTATAAATTTTGTTAGAAAAGTGGAATACACACCATAGAAAATATTTTCCGGTTTCATTTACCTTTGAATTTATTCATGTTATGTATTGGAAGAGCGCGGTTTCATCGTGCGATCTAAAACGATACAAAATATTTGAATAGGATGTAACGTGTATTGTTACGGGGGAATTTTTGAGTATACGTGATTTGAGTAAGTGTATGCTGAGCGGAATATAAAAACAAAAAGGAAAAAATCACAGCAAAAAGTATAAAAAAAATAAAATGTAAAGCTATATGTGTTTTTTTATGATAAACAATCTTTCGAATCCGATTATTGTATTACTATTTTGTTGTACCATCTAGAGTTAGACTAACATCCTTTATACTAATAATTTGTATTGCGCTTTTCTGTATTAAAGCTCACAAATATTATAAAATTAAAACACTTTTTAAAATTAAATTTCACTTCTTGCAAATCACGACGCATTTCAACATTCGTTGTGCCATCATCAAGTGAGTTGTTAAGAACTGATACTTCATCGGGATGTAAAAGTATCTATACTATTTGTTGTTTATAGTACTAAAGGGAAATAAGGTTAGAAGCGAAGAAGAGGATATATTTGATAGATTATTTATGATACTTTTGTTTTGTTTGCTTGCCTTATGTATTAATTCGTGTAAATGAAGTTAAATAAAATATTAGAGCAACAAAAAACAACAATTGTTCGCGAAACACCTAAGAACACATGATCACTCGTTTTTACACCCAATAAATACAAAAATATAACACATATTACACAAACTATTGAAATACATAAGACAAACAAACCAAAAAAAAATTATGAATAATCAATTTAATTCATCCTCTTTTTCGCTTCTAACCCCTTCCCCCTTAGTACCATAATCAACAAATAGTATACCATAGACACTCTTACTCCATTTTATCGTGAACAACACACATAATCGTGTAGTTGATACATACTTCAGTTCCTGACAACACACCTGATAATGACACAGCGAGTGTTGAAATGCATTCTGATTTGCAATAAATACAGTGGAATAAAACGAAGTAACCGTGTTTTAATTTTATATTAAGTATGAAGTTCCACAAAGTCACGCTAGAGTTATTTAAACAACTCACAAATATTATTTACTTATATTATTCAACTCAGTGTTCAAAACTTGGCAAGTAAAAGAAGAAAGATTTTTTTTTCTTCATTATATTTGTTAAATTATGTTGTAATCTGAAATCTGTAAATGTTATCGTAAAATGTTTCTGTCATATTTCAGGAAAGATTATGATTCCCTAATAAAACTTAACGTACGTTCGTGCAAATTTAATATTGCGTGTTAAGAGGTAATATGCTGCGTCAATTCCTTACAATTGGCTTTAGTTCAAATTCAAGCGCAGATCCGAAAATACTATTATAATGTTGGAAAACGATAACTCTGTGTATTGTTATGATATCTAGACTTGAATTACTCAAAAATAATATGCTGTGTATTTGTTTATTCGAATATCGTGAATCATATAGTTATCAGAAGACTTGTCAAATCGAATACAATTTTAACTAGTACAATATACAAAGGTTAACAAAACTATTTGAATTTTGTATCAACATTGTTACATAAAATTGTTGGTATTTTAAACGACTAAATAAAATAAAATAATACCTATAAACAAAATAAATATATTGTAATTTATTTTTAACAAACACTGTTTATTCCACTTTTTTATGACGGTATAACCCTACCGGTTTCAAGGCTTTCACCTCATCTTCAGGGGAGCGCAAACATGTTTGCGCTCCCCTGAAGATGAGGTGAAAGCCTTGAAACCGGTAGGGTTATACCGTCATAAAAAAGTGGAATAAACAGTGTTTGTTAAAAATAAATTACAATGTCTTTAAACCTCCACAACGTTAATGCCTTAACTATAAACAACACAAAATAAATATAGTTAATTTAAACTAAGTCAACAACTAACTTGATGCAACCTATGGATAACTACATTAAAAACGCATACATTTTATCTTAGCACTTAATTTATGTAAGCTTTTCCAACTTTTATTACCATTTTAAGTTGTTTATTTGTATTCAATTATGTCATTAATGGTTTGTACCATTTATCACTGGTCTATGAGTACAAGAGAGCTATAATTAACATTGCGTGTTTTCATTAAACTTTGACTTATTTTTTTGCTTTATAAGTCTCAAATAAAAAACGCAATAATATATTTTTATTTTTGTTTTGATTAGAGTTCAAGTTTTTATATTTTTCCAATTTTGTTGTTGTTTTAAATTTTGTTACGTGATATGTTTTTTAGTTTGCTGTTCTGATTTAAATAATTTTTTTTTCGCTCAATTTGTGTTAAAATTAGATTTTTGTAAAGGAGGCGGCCTAAAATAAATATATATTGTAAATAAATAGAAATCAGCCAAATGATTGTGCTTCGGAGCTGAAGATTGACAGACAATACACATACATATCATTACGCCATATTTTTGTGTGGTTAGGCAGATGACAGAGCGCCAGACATACTTATCTCGACACACATCCTTAACGTCTTCCATATCCATACAACTTTTACAATTTCTTTGATTTTCTACAGTTCCATCTTTCAAAATATCATTCACTTGATCCAACCATGCTTTCCTTGATCTTCCTCTCACACGTTTTCCGCTCATATTTGTACAACATATTTGTTTCCTTAGTCTTTCATTCGTTCCACATGCTCAAATCATTTTAGCGTGCTCTTCTTCATCTTAATCAACACATCAGCCTTAAGTTCAAATTCATCCATAATCACTTAATTCCGTATTCTATCATACATTGTCACCTTGTGTATACATCTCAATGCACGCATTTCTACAGCATTTATCTATAGCAGCTCCTATCAGCTATTTTCCACGTCTACGTTTCACTTCCATACATCAAAATTGGCACCAAAATATAAAATATTGTGAACTATCATCTCAGCAAATTTTGAAATTGTTCGGTTCGAATATATATGTTCTAGTGCCCCATTGATTTTGATTTCTATCGCTACATCGGCCGCTTCGTATCCCTCTTAACAGTTTTATCATCTGAGAAAATACTACCCAAATAGCAGAATTTCTGAACATGCGCCAATTTTTCATTATTTATCCATATATCGCATTTGCTCTTCCTTTCACATTTTTCTATCACCATGACTTACGATTTCGTAACATTCCTCCTCAGATCTTTCTCTTCGCATCTCTCATACAATGTATTTATCAAACAATACAATATGAAAATAAAAAAAAAACATAAATTACGAATAAAACTTACAATTTGATCGTTGCAAGCTATACACGTTTCAGGATTCTTATTAATAGCGAAGAGCTGATCTTAAGAGAGAAGTTACCGTTCGGATAAAAATAAGCATAAATAAAAGTACTCGTACCAGTCAGTTTAAGCTGAGCTAAAACAAATGTTCTTACTTTAATCCTTGTCCAAAAAGTTCAGCGGCGGAGTTTGAGTCTCATCTAATGTTATTTTTGTGATAAAAAAGCAGCCGCGAATTTGGGAGCAAATTAGGTCGGGACCCAATCCCATTAAGGCCCGTGCCCATAACGAATCAAAACTTAGATTGCGCGAGGAAATCGCTCCGAGTTGACTTCAGACATGCAAATTTAGGTGATAAAAATAATTTGACGGATTGATCGAACGGACAGTAAATAAACTTTTTTTTCAAATATAAAGGAACACTGACATTTTAGTAGAACATGTCATTTTTATATTGTATAATATAATACTTCAGTTGTATACAGTACAACCTGACAGTTATTGCTATGTGGCCATTTCTTCCAGCCAATCCGAAATATGTTAAAGAGCTCGAAAGAGAAATAAGTAAAAACCATACACAAATCCTTTTTTTTTAAATATGGGTACAAACTGAAATTTAACCCGCCACCCTCGGGTTGGAAGACAGGCATCTTTCCAAAATGGCCATGGAGGTCATAATTATCATAATTGATTCCCAACTTATTATGGTTTCATATTCAAACCTTTTTTCACATGGGCTCATAATATTGATGAAGCACTGAAATGAAGTACACGTGCGTTTTAACCGTTTTACTGCTGAACATTTTTTTCAATACTATAAAATGTCTATATATATAGAGTCTCAGCATTCGAACGGTTAAGGTCTTACGTATCATTCTGATATAAACATCATGAGTTACTTATAATTCGGATATAAATATTATGAGTAGAGATTGGGGCTGTCCAAGCATAAGTACCGATGAAGGCGGAGAACAAAGGTTACATTCTAACAGGCAGGTTTATTACCATATAGAAATTTCTTCCAGCCAATCACAAGTATGCTAGAGCACGTGAGTGTAAACCAGACTTAACCCGTACATCCTTTTTTGAAAAACATCGTATCCGAGCGCAGATTAGCTGCAAGTACTGAAGCTCCAAGCCTTATACTCGTATGCAACAGGATATATCTATCACAAATTGGCTTACACTGTCATCTTCGATGGCACTTGTGACAAGTATTCTAATTCGAAACTTTTTACTATGCTTTCTTTTATACTTTTCACTGCTCAGCTGTTTTTTTTATTTATTTTTATCCACTTTGCATGGATTTTTCCTGTTACAAAAAGAGGGCCTGCGTCTAGAGTTAGTAAATATATCCAGTGCATTTTACAGAAATATAAATTTATTTAACATTTATTGTTTTAAAGCTATTTCTTTCAATCAACCTGCTTTTGCTTCTTAATAGCAATATCATAGATATTAATGGCCGTCCTTTAAACATAGTAAAATAAAATACTATTGTAAAAATAGAACCATAAATTAATTGTACAGTACCCGGTGGTAAGTAATACGCATCGGGTTTAAGAAAGAGACTGTCGGCTAACTTCTGCTTTGTCGAGCGTCGTATCTGTCGCACGCAAATCGCGACGGAACACGTGTATGAATGACAGAGACGACGCTCTACAAAGCCGAAGTTAGTTGATTATGACAGACAGTCTCTTTCTTAAGCCCTGTGTGTATTATGTACTTACCGCCGGGTACTGTACACGAGTTAAGGACGAGGAATTCCCTTTCTCTGAATATCGATAAGGATGAAATATATCTGATTCAGCCAGGAAGATTGTTCTCAAGTCGAGCCGAGTGAACGCAAAATATACACATATGTATAATAATGTGTGATACGTTAGTAGACAGAGGAAGGAATTGGTAAGAATAACAAAGCATTATTTATTAATAGAAGAATGGTTTGACTTGTTGAGGCTTTAAATAGAAAGGTGAAAATAAAGAGAATTGGAAGTAGGATATTTATAGCCTGCCGGGTCACAGAACCGAGGATGTGCGGATGTTGCGCAACAATACGGGGTGCATTAGGACAGGGGAGCCAAATATAATATTACGAGCACAAATTTCGAAGGTAATTCGTTATTGTTATTTATGGTAGCTTTCCATGAGACTGAGTTAAGCATAATAAATATATAAACGTTATAATTACACTTGATATTTTTTTAAGTGGAAAAAGCAGTCAAAACATCTATGAATTTGGAATGAAATCACTGTACGTTATAGGATCCTTAAAATAATAAGACTCATTGTTATCGATTTAATTCCAAAATCATAGATGTAAAAATATACGACCAACCAAAAATATGTAAATTAAGCCTTAAGTGCAAGAGTTCCCAAAGTGGTCGATATCGACCCCCTGGGGTCGATTTGATTTTTCTAGGGGTCGATAGTTTCAATAAAAAAATTGGAGGTCAACGACAGCAAAAATAGACCCCCTTACTACTTATATTTGTTTGTTACTTCAAAATATCAATGATATGATTCCAATGGGTACCTAATTAAAAATATTTGTATATACTTATTTTGAATTTACATATTTATTTCATAAATGTCAAAAATTTAAAAAAACTCTGCTCGTATTTTTTTGCTGCTATTTTCGCCAGTGCACATTTCAATATTAAATGTTGCACAAGATAATGTCATAATCTGTAGTCCTTTTATCGTTTTCAATCCTTAATTACAAGTGATCAAAATGAAAAGATTGATATCTAGTGAAATATTTAATATCGAGCACTGTACAAAGTTATTAATTTGAGTAAGTTAAGTAAATTACTAGGGGGTCGACGGTTTTAAAAGTTTTTGGTTAAGTAGTCCACGGCCGAAAAAAATTTGGGAACTCCTGCTTTAGTGCATTGTTTCTAACCTTTTTTTAGCTTTGCGAACCTCTAAAATAAAATAAAAACTGTCCTGTAAAAAAATTAAAAAAAAGTGTAAGGTGTACGCGATGCTTAAATGAAAATTAGACTGACTCTTAAAAAAAAAATGAATATCAACAGAAATCGAACTTGGAACACCCGAGTCAAGCGTTATACGAACAAGATCAAAATAGTAATGTGATGTTTTTTTCTCTAATTTTTGGCGTTATGTAAAATAATTTAATGGAAATGAGGTTGGCGTCTGGTTCAGAATTATTGGAGCAGGGATGTACTTGATTGTCAAATCGTCATGTGAAAACATTTCTGCATGGAGAGATGGCAATCATCTCGTTAACGGACGTTTAGCAAGATTGGAACCTTTTGGTTTTTTTAGGTACAGTCGGGAATCTAACCTCCGAATGGAAGATACGCGTCTTACCGAACGGACTCAATATGACAAATAATAGACGATTAACCCGTTCCATGGACGATTTCAGACAATTAAACGGTTATGTTATATAAAAGTACTTGAATATAAAATATTTACGGGATTTACTACTTACTTCTTGCATAAATACATTGCATATCAATTTTTCAAATAAAATCTCGCATTAAACATAACAATACGGCCCCGACACATCACTAACAGCTAATGTCAAAACTATAAAATCTTCATTCGCGAATGTTACTTAGCACTGCATCACAACGTGGGAGTAACAATAAATTATTTGAATTTTATAAATGAATTATTTACAAAAGAAAAAATAGTGTTAAAATCTGGTACTAAAAATCAGAACTATCTAAATTATACATACATACTTACTATCACCCCGTTTCCCTGTTTGGGTAGTCAGAGAGAACAGATCGCCATACATTTCTAGCTCGTCATACATCTTTAGCCTCTTCCACATCCATTCACCATCTCATACAACCTTTATGATTTCTCTGGTTTTCTACTTTTTCTTCATTCAGAATATCATTCACTTGATCTAATCATACTTTCCTTGATCTTGCTCTCGTACGCTTTCCACTCACATTTGCACTGCATACGTGTTTTGATAATCTTTCTTCATTCATTCGTTCTACATGTCTTAACTGTATTAACGCACTCTTACTCATCTTATTAAACACACCAGCCTTAAGTTCACATTCATCCCTTATCGCTTAATTTCGTATTCTGTCATTCATACATCGTCACTCCATATATTCTTCTCAATGCACACATCTCTACAGAATTTGTTCAGCTCCTTTAATTGTTTTTCCACGTCCAAGTTTCATTCCCATACATAAAAATTGACACAAAATATTGTAGACTATAATCTTAGCAGATATGTTACTATCCGGTTCGAGTACATAATATATCGTAACTATTATGGACAGTAATGTGCTATTTGGGCAATATGTTTTAGATTCTACATTTTTTTCGCTTCGGATGAACTTCAGAGCGTTTCAGATAGATCTAGGTGTTTACAATTATTAAATATGCTGTAATCGATAACAATACATTATTGTATCTAAGACAGTTTAGATGTATTGAATATGCTGTAATCGATAACAATATATTATTGTATCTAAGACAGTCTAAATGTGTTGAATATACTGTAATCGATAACAATACATTATTGTATCTAAGACAGTCTAAATGTATTGAATAACTGCAAATAAATTAAAATGGTGTCTGCCCCTGGATAAGCTAACATAAAATGAATATTTCAAGTCCATTTCGTTGAGCAACCAGTATCACACAATGTCGATATTCTTCAAGTACACAGTTAACTCGACTACCATATTTATAACACAATCTAAACTAGTATATCCTCACATGTTCCAAACAGGAAGAAAACGGCGAGCGCTGGTGATTGATGAACACAAATGGATGGGGAGGGCATGGGATGAAACCAAACTTGCCTCCATGGTATGGGGGATGGTGAACACTTTATTCCATAGGTTGTAACAATGTGACAAAACGACAACTTCCGTAACAGCGGAAGACTAGATGAATGCTTTCCGCTAAAGTTGCGTCTATGTGAAAGGGTCCAATGCGCTTTAAAAAGGCAATTAGACGATATAATATGGAGTTAAACTAGGCATTTGAAAGGAGTGTAGAGGAAATTCTTATGAAAAAGAGAAAAAGGAATGCATTATTATAAGTTTAAAATTGAAAATTCATGTATGGCTTTATTGGGTTCAGTCAAGGAGTTTCACATTTCTCGGATATACGAGTATGAAGTTAGGGCAAGATTTTCGTAGCTAACTTCATTCCAAATGTGCTAAATGTATATTATTTTGAAAGGTTCAGTGCGTTTTGGACATTGTTGAACCAAATTTATAGTGTTTTTTGGAGTAATTTTGAAGATGGAATTTTTGGAGTGATTTTGAAGAGGAGTTTTTTCGGTGCTTCTAGCTTTTTTTACTAACGCAAAGGAAAAAAATAGAATAAAACTAAAAAAAGATATATAAAGTGTATGTTGACGATTCATTACACGACCGTGTGTGTTAGATGTGATTTAAAAAATACCTTAATGGCGATACGACACATAAAGGTGGCGTCAGCTCTGGAAGATCGATTACCACGGATGACGACCAAATCATTACGACACGAGATATTGCTGAGGCACTTAAAATATCGATAACCAGCGTCAACCGTGAAGTTTGTTTACGTGAATCACTACGAATCTGATCTAAAAATACGAAATGACTTTCCGGAAAACCGAATATTTTGCATTAAAAGTATTGTTGTGTTGTAATTTTACTATTTCCAGATTTTTAAATGTCAATTTGTGTAAATATTTATTAATGTGGGTAAAGAGTTTTATTATCTCATTTTATTAAATTATTTATTGATATTTTTTTCATTATCAGGGTTCAATTCAATTCATGTTATGATGAGGATTTGTTTGTTTGTGTAGAAGCTATAATTGGTCTGTGAAGAAAAAAAAGAAGTGTGTGCGATATATGAGTATAAGTGTTAATGAAGCACATAATATTAAGTGTGGTTTAGTTGGTAAGACGCTTGTCTCACGGCCCGGGGGTTGCGTGTTCGATTGCCGATATTAACTAAAGGATTCTTTAACATAACAGAAAACCTAACAAGAGAAGACAAATTACAAAAAAAAACCTTTGTAGATCTTTCGATATGTGATAATAATACATTAAGACTGATGAGGTATGTAGTGTATGTGTAAGAACATACATTTTGACAAGAACTCCCAAAAAGGGTAGCTTGCAAGTACTTCCTTAATTGCACACGCCATCCATATCTCGAATACTTAAAGTCAGATGTAACGGGACCAGCAACATTAAAACCGAAAGCCTGTTGGATCGATTCCGAACAATTAATTTATTCGACGAAGATTAGATCGACCACAAAGTTCTGTTCCTTTCCGAACCAACATCACCACTCGAGAAACTAAATAATTAAAAAAATACTGATAAAAATAAATAAATAAAAAATTAAAAGGTACCTTTTAATGTTGCAAAGAGATGGCCTTCGTGAGCTGTTGTGAAAAATGGTGATCATAGTTACTGTACATAAATTTATTTATTTATTATTACACATGACAAGAAATATACACAATTTGAGAAAAACAACAGATAATTTGATTTGGACATACAATTTTAATGGATCTGGGTTTGTTGCCTTTCATTTGTCGTATCCCCAGTAAACTAGGCTTTTGCCTGTATCTCACTGAGGATATTTAGCATGAAAAAAAGAAATCGATACTTCTTTCCGATTTTTGATTACACAAAAACAAAACCCCGCTGCACACTCTCATCAAATATATTTCATAAATGAAAAAATATGTTTTGTTACTGTGTTATACTCTGAAAATATTTCTCGGTATTAAAATGGAAATTGAAATAATGTTTTTCAATTTCGCATTGATGGAACCCAACCCCCCAAGGTTTAAAGAATTTCGTAATAAAAACGAAAAGTTTGATTGAAATTAAAGCGTGAATGGAAAACCGATGCCGCAAGATAATGAAACTTTGATCGATTACAGTAACACGAATTCAAATCTCGAAATGGGCAAAGAGGATATCGTTTTTCTATAGTTAATTAAATCAAATCTGGTAGGAAATTACGATATAAAAATCGTGGGTTATACTTTACAAAAACCGTTTTACAAAACAGAAGGTGAACGGAATAGAACTGAATAAAATAAACGGCCAAATATGAGATTTTATCCAAGGTTTTTCGGCTTTAACTTTGTATTAGAAAATTTAACAATTAATTAATTTATTCTACTAATTATATTAATCCTCGCTACACGGGTTTATACCTTCTATCCCTAGATTCTATTCAGGCGGAATGATCCCCATTCGTTATGAGAGCAATGATAAAGTCAGGCTGGTGTCATGCTACATCGGAAGTGTGTGAGACCTATTGAACCAAAGGAAAAATGTTTAAGAGGGTGAAATCTTTTGCATTTTTGGTTATTCACTCCTTTTTGTTTTTGTTTATGACTTTGTGTATCACTAATATTTCTAAATTCATTGTTCTAATCATTCCGCCTGAAGAGAGCCTAGGGATAAGAGGTAGAAACCCGTGCAGTGGTGATTAATTTAATGAGTGTTATAACAAAGTAATTTATTGTTTAATATTCTAAAATTGAAAGGGATCTGAATATAAATAACCTCGGAGATTATACTCGTATATAATCTCGGTGGTCTAGTAGGTAAAAAAATTTGTTGGTACCTTGATTTTATTTTATTATTCCAGTCCGGTTTTAACTTGAGGCCTTTTAACGTATTTCTTGTTGGTGGAAACGAAACATATTGCCGCATAACATAACAATAAGCCCGCCAGGCTGTACTGTATATACTAGGTTTCACGAAACGGAATAAATTCTTCCTTTCATCAATGCAATGAGCTTGCATTTGAACACGAGTGCGACAAAACGTCAAATTCAGAAATATAATTAACACTCATTATGAGTATTTTCTTAGTCTGAAGTCCTTTCATGTCCCAAAGGGATTGATAACTTAATTTTAATTAAGAGAAACATTAGCACTAATACGTTACATTACCACTAAAACATAGCACTAATACGTTGTTGTAACCAATATTTTGGTAGGTCTTGAAGTTACGTGGTTTGGCTATATGCCTTTTAGCGCCCCATTGAATTTGTATCCTGTTATACTGAGATGATATCAAATGATTCAGTTGTCTATATTAATAAAATATGTTGTCTTACGAAATAATTTTTAAATGATTTCCACAAGCTTCCGTGTTTCTGGCGGTTTGTTTCCAATTTCTCCCAGCTATTTTAAAATATCCTCCAAGTATTTTGCCATAGATCTCCTGATTTAAGTTTTTCCGTCACCTCAATCACTTCGTTGAAGAAATTCTTTATATATTGTTCAAACAAACAGCATTTTAAGCGGAAACCATATAGAATTGGTATCCAAGGGCAAAAAATAAACATTGTTTGTCGGAATCAAAACAAATATAGGAAAATGGGTAAGTGCACCTTCTCTCGGGAATTTCGCAATCTAGCGACTGAAGAAGATATAAATGTCCAGGGGATGAAAACTAAATAGAACGGGAAAGGGTGCATAATGCTCTCTAAGCAAATATTTAGCAAGCCCCAATACATGCTGTCAAGTGTTATTGCTGTTGACAGGAGAGGGATGGTGTCAGACAGGATTTTCAGTAAATACACTGTCAATTTATGTGAAGCGCAATGTAAGTTAAGTACATGAAATACTCGTCGTAAATACGATTCCTGAAATAACAAGTACAGCAATCTCCCCATTTACGCAGTTTATATTTAAGCCAATGAACCTTAACACGGTTTATTCTATTTTAAATACCTCTAAAGTCACATATAATAAGTAATAATTTAGCTTCTAGATCGATATTTTATATGTTATAACTGCAAGAGCAACAAAAGTAACAACTGAAGATGCATTCAGCGAGAACAATTTTGAATGAGTACAGCAAATTGTTCTGTATTTTTTTAGTTCGTAAACATACATCATATAGCTCTTATCAAAATGTGTACACTTATTAAAAAAATTGCTTAAGTTTTTTTAAAAACTAAGTAAGCTTGAATATCTAGAAATATGCCAAAGATAATCTATTCTACACACCATCAAATGGCTCTATTAAGGCAATTTTCATTTGTGCAACGTTCTCTTGGAACCAATTATCCGGGAAAATGGAGGGATTACTGTTTATAAAGATGTCTATGGAGGATTAAAACTTTTTTTTTAGAATTTAAGTTTGAACCTCAATAACAATTATGAATAAAGTTAAAATAACAAAACATTATTAAATTTTATAATTATATATGAACACTACAAACATACACCACACTACATCTAAAGCAGAATGTGTTACAACCACATATCGAAAGATCCACAAAGGTTTCATAGTTCTTGAGTGAGTTTTCTTTCTAAATATAATTTTGTACACATATGAATATTCGGGAAAGTACCTAATCTAATGCCTGTGAATCCTTAGTTAGAGCACCCACGAGGAGAGTCTGCTCTGTAAACGGCGCTATATTTTTTTCCTTTTAGATCGTCCGAGTATCGACACTCTATCTCATTTCACGATCTAATCCAAAGTGTGAACGTGAGAAGATGTGACATGAGAAGACCAAGTAAGGTATGGTTAGACCAATTGACACGGAGGCCCGATATCATTCATACTAAGAATTCTTAATACGTAAGACGAATGAAAATCGCTTTATTACAATAATTTGGGAAATTAATTTACATTATGATTCTAGTTTAATTTTCTGAAGTCTGTATTGTTTTACGCGTAAAAGAATAAAAAAAACTATGGAAAGAAGTACAGAGTGCGACAGAATTACTTCCCGGATTTGTCACCGCCGCTGTTCAGGCGTTAGTTGTGTGGGGTGAGGTTGAGTTATGTTTTTGAGTTGTACATACCTCACCATTGCAGTCGCCGTCATGGCATGGAGTTGTGACAATTGTGCAACCGTGACTGCAATTTATTTTAAAAAGCCAATTTCGATATTGTAACGCAGCGATTATTTCGTAAGCACTTCAGGCTAGGTCAAAACGTAACCGTTCCTGACAGGAAGACCACACTGTTATGGGTTGCAAATTTTAGTGCCATAGATTTGGCTTTAAAAAATAAAGCGCCTGATAGATCTCGAAGCGTTCGAATATTAAAAAAAACGTCTAAATAATGAGATAGGCCGTTACTCAATCTCCATAAGCATGCTGCCGCTATGGGAAAATCCGATCAGAGTGTGAGGAGAATTTTACACCAGACCTTCTGTTCCATCCACATAACCGTAGTGTATTTTGTCCGGCTGAAAGCTGCTATCCGGCACAAAATCGGGGCAACAACACTATAAATGTCCAGGAGAGAATGCATTTTTCAGGGTAAGGCTTCAGATGTGTAAAGAAAATGAAGATCGGCAGTTGAATATTATTTTTAAAACAAATAAAAAAATAGCCAACATTGTTCCCTCTGATTCTAAAATAAAATTATGCAGAACATCTAAGATGCAATTTTTATTTACCTTTTAAAACAGAGTTATTTCTGCTGCACACTGTACTTTGCTGCTCAAATCTCTGAATTATCTGGCGCAGCAGTACATGACAGAAATATGCGTTATGAATATGTGTGGTATGAGCACATGCAGTAAGGCTATTGGGTATGTGCTACACTAAGTCGAGGTTCAGAGCAGTCAGCATTGCTTTATTGGAAATGTTCCGGTCATTAAAGGCAAATTTAAAAAGATTTGCAAAATTAATCCGGACAAAAAGTCTTAGACAGCTTTATGTTCCTCGAGACGTTGAGTATAAAATTAACAATAGACATGAAACTAAAAACAATTTAAACCTCATAAGAAACATTTATGTTTGATATTGAATATGGATTTTTATGGTTAATTAAAATTGTACAAACTCCTTTTAGATTTAACTTACTCTCTGAAAGCAGAGTCTACTTTAATAAAACCACAGAAATCAATTTGCGGTTGATTTCACATTTTGTAAATGGGAAGTTTTCGGGAGTTGAAAGGAATTCATATCTTGTTCAAACAAGGGAGTGAATGTCATGTTATGTTAAAACATTTTCGTGGATTGATTAATTTGAAAATGAACAGTTTCATAAAGTTAGTTAAACTAAATCAATAGCTTAATTGGAATCGATGCTTACACGCTGTGTAAGTAATACTTAAAAAATAAAACTCCTTCAACTGTACTGTATCACTCCTATACTCTTAAAAGGTTTAATTAGACGAACTTATTGCATAAACCTCAACTCTCAACCAACATGAAAGTAGTCAATAGACTGACTGCATTTTTTTCTTTCGTATGGTAAGGTCTTCAACATATCCGAGTTGGTGAATTGAAAAAAATAAAGAGCTTGGCTGGAAGACAATATTGTCATATATATATAACATCACGCCATTTCCCTGCTGGGGTAGGTAGATAGGTCATATCGCTAGATTTTCTTATGTCAACATACATTATTCGTATTTTCCACATCCATACACCTTCTCATACAACTCATACGATTTCTTTGACTTTAAACGTTTCCTTCTTTCAAAATATCATTCGCTTGATCAAGTCGTACTTCCTTGGTCTTCCTCTCCCACATTTTTCACTGACATTTGCGCTACACAGCTTTACATTTTTTGTTAGTATTCTTCATTCTTTCATTTTCCACGTCCACGCTATCCCAGAGTGCTCTTCTTCATCTTACTCAACACATCAGCCTTAAGTTCACATTCATCCTATAACTTCATTCCGTATTTTATCTTGTCTTCAGAATATTGTCTTCAGCCGCAATAATCGAGCTTTCGAGTTAAGAGCCACTGAAGTAGGCACGGAACTCGCAGTTCGTCATTGCACATGTTGGAACTCGGCGCCTGCTCTTTTTATGACATCCGAATCCCCCCTTTAAATCAACGGGGTTGTTAAAAAATCCCAATATTTAAAATTCTAAAAAAAATGTTAGTAGGGTGATTAATTTAATAGTTTCATACCCTTATAAACACTACCAGTACCGTAAAATCACTCCGGGATAACTTGTATTTCATCCAAAATTATTACATTTTGAGTATCAAGCAAAAGTTTGTAGGAACATCTAAAGGCGTTATCAATAATGTACATGTTGAATATTCTCCAATACAAATAGGCTTATATAACAATCTATGGGCGCTATGTCTCAGATAATTACTCGACCATATAAACCTCGACTGCTCAAGCCATCTCTCTTGACCTTAAAAGTTCAAGAGTACCCTTAAAAAAGGTGGACACTAAATCTAAGAGATCTTCCAATCTCTAATGATCTATAGTTAACCGTGCTCCATAAGAAAACACTAGGATAAAGCTAGGGATAATATCCATACTCTCTCATATGAAGATAATGGAGAAGTATTTTCTGAACTCTCAAATATAAAACTTCTTCGTTTTATCCGTCATAGACAGTCGTTGGCCATCTATTAAGATAACAAAAATAATTAGTTCCTCGTGCTTCTGCAAATGAAACAAGAAAACATCTTGAGACGCTAAAGAAGTGTGCGGTACGGGTGCTACATTCATATATAACATATACTATGGATGTTTCCTGAAGTTTCATACTAATTAACGCTCGTTATTTTTAGGAAAACATTGTGATCGTCTGCAAATAATGAAACATTTGAGCGTGTTATACCATTTTTCATATCGTTTATCAAATCAAGAAAAAGCATTGGCCCCAAATTATATCCCTGAGGAACACCTGAGTTGACATGGAATTGATCAGATATAATATATATAGCCTATATGAAATAAATTATTTCCGCTTTCGAAAATAGACAGTGAATATCTTTAAAAGTGGTAAATCACAGTCAAACTTTTTTGATTTTTGGGGAAGTAAATCGTGATTCATTTTATCGAATGCCTATTGTGTTGGCCTCTTATTATTTCAGAAATATATGAAAGTGAACAATTAGTATATCGCTTATATTTTCAATAAAACAATTTAGATATTTGATAATCCACAACATTATGAAATAAATTTCCAATTCATATATTGAACAATGACGCACTACTTTGTGAAGCTAATTTGAAAAGTTGGTATATTCAAATTGAAATTATCATGGAATTTTTATTGGATCGGGCGTTGAAAAGAAAGGTGCCGTTAAAATTGGTTCAAATACCTTCGATGGCGATACACAAAATGTTTTTATAAACAAAAGCAACAATGGTGAAGTGTGTGTATTTAGGGTAATATATTCATAAAGCATACCCTCTATTGTGATCACCCAAAATTTTTGAGGGCCTTGAAAAACAACAAAGCTTCGGTTACGAGCTCAGGGCCTCGCTTTAGGGTTCCCCATTGACTCGGTGCATGAATGTGATGAAAAGAAAACCATAAACTGGCATTTGATGGCTCACAAATGAAGGAGAAATAATAAAATATAACGAGTTAAAGATTTATTCAAAAACCGACCGAGTTATTATCGTGACCGTGAATATTATGAAATGAAAAAGATTAAAAAAATATTTGTCGCGGCTTATATTGTTATCAAATTTCGTTTGTTATAGAGGTTTTGAGTTACGAATGGAGCTCTAAAAATACAAATTAGTTTAGGGGAAAATCATATATGTACTCGTATGTTACACATCATGTATTTAAATAATTTGGTTTACCTAACATATTTAACGGTCACATATGGAATTATGAATAAATAGAAAAATGTCTTAATGTATCAATTGGACAATTTAATATTCAGGTCAATTTAATATCCAGTCAGGAAGCATGTTCACATGAAGACATCGAGTCCCGCAGTAGTTGTAAAAAATTACAAATGTAATGTTCATCAGTATCATTACCATCACCTCACGTGGATATTGAGGTAACATAGGCAGACAGAAAAAAATCCACTTCATTCTATCCTGGCACACATATTTTGCTTCTGACAAATTATAAAGGCTTTTCACGCTTCCCTCTTTCGAAATTTGGTCATGCCACTTTTTTCTAGATCTTCTCAAACTTCTCGTCTCTTCTATACTATTCGCATATACATATGTTTTATTTATCAATCATTTTTTCTACAAATGTCGTAATGCTCCTTTCATCTTAATCACTGCATCTTCCTTCAAAGTCGTATTCTTTCCTAATGTCCTCATTCCTTACTCTGTCGTTCAAGATACACTATTTTCAGTCCAGTTCGAAGTACAGTACTTTTTATATGTATGTACTAAAAATAAAAGTAGTACTCGTAAAGTAAGTTCACACATATAAGTTAAAATAACTTGAAACTACTAAGGAACTTAATAAGATTAAAAGTTGAAAATGTCTCGTTTTGGAAGAAGATGATTGATTTCAGCAGTTGTCACACGTCGTTCATCGTCTCCTTTGAAATTTTCTTTATATTGCGGTAAGAATGGGTGGGATGTTATGATGGATGCTCAAATGCATCCATTTCGTTAGGTAACAATGTCAATAAATCAACATTCCAACGATAACGAAGGGAAAATGGAAGGGAGATCTTTCTGTGTTGTTGAATCCAGAAATGTGTCCGATATTTTTTGTGTATTATAAGAAACCTATAATAATGTGAAACACGGTATTGTAAATTATATGTCATGTTTTCAGAATCCAACAAACTACGCGATTGTCTGTGTCTCAATGGGTATCTTTAAATAAATATTTTAGTTTCAATATATGGTTCCGGTACAATACCTTTTAAATTTAATCAAACAATTTTCACATAAATTAATCAAAAAACACAAAGGAAATACGCAAACATAAAACAAAATATAATAAAACAACATAAATGCCATCACGCCCTTTCTCCGTTAAGGTACGCAGAGAGGAAAGAGAGAGGATCAATCGAAACACGCATTTTTCGTCTCTCCTTCATCAATACGATACAGTATCAAGTAAGATACACGTAAAAGCTAAGTTTAATGGGGACATGACAAATAAAAGGCAACAAACCTAGACCTGTATAATTTGTGTGTTCATTCTAACTTACCTGTTGTTTTTACATAAATTCTGTAGTAATAAAATTCCTTATCATGAGTAAATAAATACTTCTTTCAAACTCCGCAAATCTTGTGAAAGACAAGAGACACTAATATTGAATTGAAAGAAGAGTAGCAGTAGGTAATAAGAATGAATAGCGGGTAGAATAATACAATGCGTTAACCGATTGCAACGCTTCAAAACAAACAAAGCTGGTTGCTCATAATGTAACCCAGACACTAACTTAAAATATACAAGCGAAAATTGGACGCGGCAAATAAGTAATGAAAGTAAGATAAATGCGTAGAAATAACAGCCTTGTGTAGAATTTTATTTATTATTGATTAATTTGTGGAAAAAAAGCTGTATGATAAAATAATAAAGGTTTGTTCAACACCGTTCTGGTTGGTTGGAAGACATTGCCACATGGCGATACACTCGCAAAATGCAATATATGGAACGAAGTGGAATACAATAAATTAATGAAAAAAATGAAGATATGTAAAAATTAACCATAAATTGTAATACCATCTAGGGTATGGAATTAATTAAATACATATTTAAATGTGAAATATTTTACAAAAATGTTATATGTATTATATAATCAGAATTTAGACTTACATTTAAATATAGTCGAGTCGGTGTATTTTTAACCAATCTGAAAAGAAAAAAAAAGTTAAACATATAATAAAATAACCAGCATTAATGATAATGAAAACATAAAAAAATACCAATGAAAATCATAAATGTCTTTAAAAAATAATGTCTGAATTTAGATGAGAGAATGAGAATGCAAACAAGACAGAAGTCAATTGAGAAAAGTAGCTAATATTAAGCAAATATTCAGAACGCTTTCTTAGTATACTTAATTCCACGAGGAAATCTGCTGTACAAATTAATATTTAGTTCTCTTGAGATTCATTCGCTAGATATGGATGATTGCAAAAATATAAGAATTTACTTTAAAAGAGACTTGAGTGGGAGACAAGTTTTGTGTATTTTTTCTTTTTATTAATACCATCAAGTAATTTCCCTGCTGGGGTAGGCAGAGACGACAGAGTGTCTGACTTTCATATCTCGACAAACATATTTCGTCAATTTGACATCGATACCGTTTCTTATACATTTCCTTCCTTCAAAATATTATTAATTTAGTCCAACCACACTTTCCTTGGTTTATCTTTACCACGCCCTTCATTGTAAATTATTTTGTCTTTCTTCATTCATTCGCTCTACTCTACATGCCCAAACCATCTCACGAGTGCTCTTCTCCATTTTATTCCACACATTAGCATTAAGTTCACATTCATCCCTTATCAATTTAATCTGTCATACATTGCCACTCCATGTTATTTTCTAATTACACGCATTTCTACAGCATTTATTAGTTTGTTTTCAGTCATCTTCACGTCCACGTTTCACTAATATACATTCAAGTTGGTACTAAAGTACTGCTGTAGACTTTTTTTATCTTAGCAGATTTTGATACTGTCCGGTTGGAATTCATGTTTTTAGGACCATCAACTTTGATTCCTATCGCTACAAGCCGTTCGATATCCCTTGTAACTCTTTCGTCATCTGAGAAAATACTACCTGAATAGCAGAATTATTAAACTTGCTTTAATCTTTCAGTATTTACCCATATATCGCATTTACGTTTCAGTTTTTACACATATATCGCACTTACGTTTCAGTTTTTACCCATATATCGCATTTACATTTCAGTATTTACCCTTATATCGCATTTACGTTTCAGTATTTACTCATATATATAATAGCTTTTACGTTTTAGTATTTACCCACATATCGCATTTACGATTTCCTCTCACACATTTCTATCACTATGACATTTCATTAATAATATTGTATTTTAAGAAATCCAACATGTATATCATATCATAAGGTAAGCTTTTTCATTTCAGTGTTGGACACATAAAAGTTTATTGCAAATATTATATTTGGACTTAGAACAAAAATATACTCCATATACACGGAGGCTAAAAAGCAGGCGTATCACAATTTTTTATCTATATTTGAATTCTTAAATAGGCCAAACTAGATAAAATGAGTAAAACTAATAAATTCAACAATGATTATATATAACAAATACGTTAATATTAAACAAAGGTGAAAACAATGTTTGATATAATAATATGTTATTATTTCCATTATATGTTATTGCATTACACTATCGATATACAATGTGCCCAGTACAAACCCGGAGGATTTATTGCCATGCGGCGCCGTCTTCCAATCAACAAAATGTTAAATAAGGCGATCTTTACTTTTCTAAATTGTCTTTATAACATATGTAATTTATTTCTAGCTGTTTTGAGCCGAATAATACTGTTCCAATGCTTTAGTTTCCATTAACTGAGTACGGTGATCTATACTGGTTGGATGCCAACGAGGAAATTTTAGATAAGTTGGATATACTACAGAATATTTGAATTCGATTTAGAAGTATGAACCTATTTTAGAGTTTCGAAACAGATTTCAATGCTTTGAAATCCGACAGCGAAGGAAACTTCACGTTTTGTCTACATTATTTGGCGTACTTAATAATTCCAACTCTCCTTCACATCTTCGCAAAAATCCATTATTTTTCAGAAAACGAAACGTTGTCATCGATTGGGCGATGAGTTAGATATACGAGTGACGTGTGCAGCTTTGGAAAGAATTTTTTTTTGAGAGATCTTATCAAAATTTATGATGTTATATGAACACTAAACCTAAAGTCGAACGTGTAACTATCACATATCGGAAGATCTACAAAGGTTTCTTTGTAGTCCGTCTTCCTTTTGTAAGTTTTCTTCTTTACATATCAACACACCACACCTCATTTGGCACATATTCATTTGCGGTTCACTTGGCACGACTGCGGAATGAACTTCCTCAAGTTAATAGAAGTGCACCATCCTTAGTCACGATCGAGAGAGAATTGAAACAATATTATATTGCTGAGAATAAAGACCCTTTAATCCCCATTTTTCATCGTCCTCCCTTCTTTATCCTTGTATGAATCCTTTTCCTCTAGTCCTACCATTATTGTTCAGAGGTTAACATTTCTTTTTTTCTTGAATCTAAATAAATGTTTTCTTTCTTTCGCAAAATCTGTCATGTATTAAAACAACTTGACGTAATCCAGGTAAATAAATAAATAAATACAGGTTTATTGATAGCACTATAGTATGTACATAATACATTTAGACACATTAAAAAGAGAATACATTAAAAAACAGAAGCTATCAAAAGGTCTGGGCTCATCAAATAACATCCTCCCGGCAAAGATACACCCCACCAATATAGGGCGAGCCCAGCCACGGGGACACCAGATGTTTTCAGCCCACACCCTTGAACATGTAATAAGAAGAAGAAAAAAACAGAAAATAAATAAATGACAAAAAAATACATTCAAAGCGAGAAGACATTAAAAGGTCCGGGCTCATCTCACAAACATTCCCCGGCCGAGATACACCCCATCAATGTAGGACGAGCCCGACCGCAAGGGCATCGGGGGGTTTCCAGTCCACACCCCCGCATATCTAGATTAAAAAATAAATAAAAAACAAAACCGTATGGCAGAAAACAAAATAAAAAGTAAACCCACATATACCACCTCAGGTTAACTGTCAGCAAGAACGAAAAAAAATAAAAGCCTCAAAGGAGTCCAAATTTTATAAAAGTAGAATGACAAATGGGAAATGAAATAGTTGAAACAACATTGAAATAGTTAGGCAGTACATAATACATTGAAATAGTTAAGCAGTTTTAAAAGAATGAATGAGAAGATAACCCACAAACACGCACGCACAATCCCCGACTCACTACCAGCGAAAAGAGAGAAAATAAAGAAAAAGCAAATAAGAGACCCATTAACCACTAAGAAACCTATTAACCACCCAGAAGATAACACTTTAGAGCATATCTGAAGGTACAACTATTCACCCGCTCCTTTAAGGCCTGGGTAAGCTGGTTGGTTAGAATAAATTGCTGTAAAGCAATAAGCTAACTAGATGTACCGTGTATATTAAAGATTAAAATACATAAATAAAAATATAAAAATCCAATTGAACTTTTTTCGAAAAAAATTGGTTATCAGGGGAAATCGAATGCACCATTTCCCAGGTTGAAAGATATACGTTTTACCAACTAGAACACGGAGATCATCGTAGTAGAAAAAAATAAAAGCAAAGAAATAAAGATCTCTCTTTCTCTTTTCTCTTCCATAATCACTTGTTGTTGTCTGGTTGGTTGGAAGAGATTGCCGCCTGGCAATAAGCCCGCCAGATTGTATTTGCAATAAAAGTGTTAAATAAATAAATACTTGTGGGTCAGCTGTCCTCGCACGTTAGCGCCAGATTGGTCTTTCCTGTCGACTTGGAAAAAGCCTTCAAGATATTTTCCAAGTCGAACAACCCAATATAATGGTTTGTGTCCAGTTCAAACAAAAATCGATAATGGTTCAACATGGTCCCACTCAGACATACATATATTGAAAATTAATAGTGTAGCAATTTTATAAAAAGCAATTTGCTAAAATAGAAATAAAACTTGACTGAATATCAAAAATGTCTGGAATCATGCAAATATGCCAAAAGTTATTTAGTTGCGGTCTGGTCACGCAACCATAAAAATAACTTAAAGTGTAAACTTCTAAGTGCCCAGCTTATTGAGTAAGCATATGTGAATCCAAAAACGAAGCTGTGAGGTGCTATTTTATTACGAAATAGTGGTACACAAGTCGTCTATTTGTTCTCTGAATAAAATACAAAATATAGCATTGTTTATCTATTGTAAATATTTAGTTTAATTCTTCGAATATATAGTATCAAATACTGATTGTATCTTGATTTCATTGCATACATGATGCATCTGAGGTGCATAATCAGATCGAGCAATTATGATTGACTGAGCAAACCAAAGCTACCGCCATTGAGAAGCAATCAGAACGGAACGGACACGCTGGCGCACGTTTCTATTTGTAAAACGTGTCGGCGCTTTGTATCTACATTAGGTATATTATAACAAGTTGGAAGACTTCAATCACATCGAGAGATACTATAGACATCACCATAAAGATAATATTCAATGATGCAGAAATTTAGATAGTTAAAATATGAGATGTTTAAATCCAAATGTTGATACCGCCAGAAAAATAAAATTAAGGGTTTTAATATATATTATTATCATTATAACCAAATGTTGATACCGCTAGAAAAATAAAATTAAGGGCTTTAATGCATATTATTATTATCATTATAAAAAAATTTTGATACAGCTAGAAAAATACAATTAAGGGTTTTAATGTGTATTATTATTATTATTATTATTATTATTATCATTATCATTATAACCAAATGTTGATACCACCAGAAAAATAAAATTAAGGGTTTAAATGTGTAATATAATTATTATCATTATAATTAAATGTTGATACCGCCAGAAAAATTAAATTTAGAATTTTTAATGTAAGTTATTATTATTATTATAAACAGGCAGCATATCGTATATGCTGTTAATATATATTTAGTTTAACCGTCAAATGTTTATGAAGAAAACAAAACAGTGCTTTGGATTTGTGTACAGAAACTTCCTATACGGTTTTTAAACTTGTTCAGTATCACAACACTAACTAGATTATTTGGCAGTTTTATCAAGATTCCACAACTCGGTTAGCAAAACAATGTTTCCTTGGGTTCTTGTGGAATTAAGTTTTAGAAAGTTTTAACTGGTGTTCTCTCTAATCATACTACTTAAGATCTAATTACGAATACTACCTTGATCAAAACATTTTAGGACCGGCCACCATGTGGCGCTGTCAGTCACCCGATTGGAATTCTTTTTTTTTTGCTAGGTTACCACATCTGTCATTGACATTTCTCTGCAAATTTCAGCGTCAAAGCTTGACATTTGTAAAAGTTACGCTGTACAGAGTACATCTACCTTTGTGCGTGTTTTCGATTTTTTACAAGTTTGAAAATGACATCAACTGTGCATCAACGAGTTTGCATTAAATTTTGTGTGAAAAACGGATTTAACGGTCCTCAGACCTTGGAAATGTTTCGGCAACGATACTCTTTCGAGATCAAACGTTTTTCGGTGGCACGAACGCTTCAGAAGTGGTCGTGAGTCGGTCGAGGATGACGAACGCATTGTCAGGCCGTCGACGTCGAAAACCGATGAAAACACCGATAAAATCAAAGAAATGTTGGCCAAAATCAAAGACATCAAGCGAGTGAATGGCGTGCACCGAATGAGCCGAGACCGTAAAAACCACGTCGTTTTCAGTCAAAAAAGAAGGCGATGCTCACGGTTTTCATGAATTACAACGGTGTTGTGCATCATGAATTCTTGCCAGAAAAACAGACCGTCAACAAAGAGTATTATTTGGGCGTTATGAGACATTTGCGTGAAGTAATTCGCCAAAAAAGACCGGATTTGTGGGCAAACAACTCGTGGATTTTGCACCACGATAACGCACCATCGCACAATGCGATCCTTATCCGTGAGTTTTTGACCAAAAACAACACGAATACTATCCAGCAGCCTTTGAATTCACCTGATCTGGCTCCCTGCGACTTTTTCCTGTTCAACCGACTTAAAAAACCGCTTCGCAGAACGCGTTACAGCACCCGAAAGGATGTCATGAAAATATCGAAGACGGCTCTGATGAACATACCAAAAATTGAGTACCAGCGGTGTTTCGAAGATTGAATCAAGCGCTGGCGTAAGTGCGTTGCAGTCGATGGGGAGTACTTTGAAGAGGACCATATCGATTTTGATGAATAAACTTGTATTTTCGATTTTATGAATAAAGTCCTAAAACTTTTTGATCAAGGTAGTACATTCAATTAAGTATCACTTTGTTGCTGATTCCGCAACTTCAATATACGAGTCTATCTTCATAAGTCAGACATCTTGGAATTTTTGTTTCCCGTCTTTAAACCCTTTGAAGAGGTTTAATGTCCTTTATACGAGTATAATAAAGGTTTCACATATTTGGTAACCTTATTATAGCAAAGGTCTAACATAGGTCTTATGTTAGGACCTTTGCCATAACACAAAAATTTGTAGTATTATCCGACCGAAAGTTTTCTTTCTAATGCAGAGTAGTGTATTGGCATTTTTTACAATATCAGTGATACGTTCGCTCCACTTCAGGTCCTTAGAATTTATAAATATTGGGTTCGAAAATACATTCGAAATAGTCTTCAAAAGAAAACTAATGTTTTAGTTCGAAACATAAAGGGAGGCTGGAGTTGTGTGATCATCTGAGGTGGTAATTGTGAGGTAAAAAGAAGACAGGAATAATTAGACGATTTAATTCTAACAAATATAACAATTTCATCTGTGGTTATGGGATAGGAGAGGATGTTGAGAAAGATGGAAGAACCAGGAAACACGCTACGTTACTGAAGAGAAAAATAATGGTTTTTGAGTCGCTGTTTGAAACACACAAACAACAGAGCGTATCTTATGTTAGTTGACAGCTGGTTCCACGTTCTTGTTGAGGTGATTCGAGTCAACAGGTACTAATATCTTGATCGAGAAATTCGATTGGCCAGCCCTATAACATGGAAATAACCTTCCTTCGGGGTGCTGGGAGGTTGAACACATAAGAGGCTTTAGAAGGGCTTTTAACCTTTTTAGAGATAATGAAGTGAAACAATGCCTACCTTAGAGTGACGTCGACTATTAAACGTTTTAAAAATATACGAGTACATTATTTTATATTAATTTAGATTAAACAGATTAGGTAATCGCATAATTTGACTTAGAGTAGAATTGAATTATAACGCTTTCATGTAAATACATCTGGCGAATTTATCGCTTCAAAGCAATTTCTTACGATCAATCAGCTTTTGTTTTATAATTATTAATGGTATCCGTGATGGTGTATTTCACTTAAAAATATATTTGAGCAAAAACACAAAAATTACAATAAATGAAAAAATTCAAAGAAAAAAGCGATAAGGATGAGAATTGTTAAGGACGAGGAATATTTCCAGATAAATAATGATTCTTTATAGTTCGGAAATTCTAGGATGAGTCCTGTGACAGCTCACAAATTTGCCCCAATACAACCTTATGTAATGTATTTACCTAAATAACTTGCTTTTTATTAGAATTGAGGCTTATATTAAAGTTGATAAAATAATTAAAATTACTAAACATAGTTACAAGGTTGTATTGGGGCCAATTTGTGAGCTGTCACAGGACTCATCCTAGAATTTCCGAACTTTAGATTATACCTAAATATCGCCAAGGATGAAGCACAATTGATTGAGCTAGAAGAATGCCTGTTCTCAAAATAGGACGTTTCGGTTTTTATTTCCGGTAGAGCCTTAAATATAGGTTTCAGACTGGTTTAAGACAGTAGGGTTTTTAATATATTTCTGGTTGATTGTTATTTAAATCTCCTCATTGCAATATTCTGCCAAGTTGTACAAAAAAATCAGCACGAAAAATTCATAAAATTTATAAAAAATAGAAATAAAACGTTTAAATTAGTATACGCCAAGTATATAAAAAACAGCATCGCGTATGTTAGAGGAAACATTATAAAATGAAATAGTAAAGCCACAGTTGGGAGGAGCGAAAGAGCGAAAAGACGAAGCATGCAGATGAATACGGGATGGTAAAATGTACCTGGAACTGGGAGACACAATGGGCCGGAAACAAACCGCAAGAATGACAATCATACACGACCAAGTGATGAATGCTGGCTAATTACCAGACAACAATGCCAGCCAGCGACTATCTTATGCAAATATCGTATGTCGGGGGAGCGGAACGAACATCTCAGCAGCACACGAGATCTGGATTGGAGAAGAACATACAATTTTTTTGTTCTTCAAATACGTATACAGATACTAAAAATGTATCGAAGGATATGAAGAGATTTACATACTTTTCTAACCAAACCCACAGCTTTCGCTTTTTCAACACTTATGTACGTCATGTATAATCTACACTTATGTACGTCATGCATAATCTACACTTATGTACGTCATGCATAATCTACACTTATGTTATGTACATCATGCATAATCTAATATTACTCGAGATTCTCAGTTTATCTTCTTTCAAACTACAATATATTTTACATTTCTTAGGTCTACATCTTTCATGGACTTTTGATTTCTATTATGTATTCGTTTAGTCATTCTTTCGCCATATATTCTCTAAATATGTCCAAACTATCTTAACATTTATTAGGTGTATTATGATTTTTGGTTTTAAAGGATCTTTGATTGTTTCCAGTCTTTAAGTTAAACAGTTTGTGCACAAAGCGCTCTCGCCAGAATGAATTTCGTTAGCAAAATAATAAATAACATACGTGAGCAAAGAATTAAAAAAAATAAGGACGCGGTAGATAAATCGAAGATGTCATTTATTTTGTTGATATTGTCGTTTCAAAATATTCGTGAGTCTTTTTAACGTTATATACGAATTTCCGTGACGGATCATTCTTGGCAACGGATGAAGGCGGACGTCACCTAAACTCGAGTGTTGACCCTTACCAAAAATGATAATGCTGGACTTTCAGATCCAACGATCGATATGAGTTGTATTCATATTATCATTTCCGATCCCGGTTCATTAATTGTTAATTATACCACGTGTTTTCAGTAGGAGGCAATAAAGATCACCCTATCATATGAACCAATTCATTAATTCTATTATTTTCGTGTCCAGATCATCAATTGTCAATTATACCACGTGTTTTCAATAGGAGGCAACATAGATCGCCTTATCACTCGCATCAATTAATGCGTTCTGTAGTTTCCGTATCCGGGTCATCAATTGTTAATAATGCCATGTGTTTCCAGTAGGAGGCAACAGAGATCGCACTATCATTCGCATCAATCAGATTTTGACCCGAGCATGTAGTCTCGATGTTTAGACAAGTTAGCATGTGTTGTGAGTTTTGTAGTCTCACTATCACATTCAACGTTTCTTTCATTGAACAAACCCCATCTCTATATATTCATGTAGTCACCCCCACTCGGAGCTTTCCAAGCATTGCATTATGTTTTAATTGTATACACTATAACCTGGAGGCTGTACTGACATATGACAATCACTTACAATCGACTAGAAAACTGTTAAAGAGGCCTTAAGAGAAATACAAACTATACCCTTTTCAAATAACGAAAGTTAAAGGGATTCGAACCCGCAACCAATGAGTCGAGAGACAGGTGTTTTACAATCTGTTTTCCGTTGGTTACTATTTAGGGTCCCAGATTGAAGTTATCTTTACCACTAGCCATTGATTTTCATATATTTAAAACCATGAACTTGTTGATATTGTTTATTTTTGAGCTGCTGTAAAACTTGAAATTTAGACTTTGCCTATTAAAAATAATTGAAAATATATTTTATCTAATACACCTTAAGAAAACAAATTGCTATTTATTTAAATAATAAATAAGCGCTTGAAATTTAACACAAGTTTCTCATTTTGTCGGAACATTGTGAAAATAATCATTAAATTTCGTCTCGACAAACTGTGAGGAATAACACAGCTTGTTAACAACAAATGGCGTTGTGTTAAAATACAAAGTAAGTTATTTCAAATTTAAATTGTAATTGATTTCAAGTCACAAAATAATCAGACACACAAAGAAAAATAATACAATAAAACAAGCATTTACTTAATATACCAACGCCTATAAAGGTGATTTAGAAAGGGAGCGTAAAAATGCGATGCGAGGATATTCGTCAACAATTTGATACTTAATTGCGTGTTATGTTTGAGTACCGAAAAAAGCCTTTAAGAAATTAACATAAATTTGAATAAACCTTTCTGACATTAAATACCTTACTAGAGGAAATAAAGTCCACGTTAAAAATCACTAGCATGTGTTGTTTACAGGCTGAAGAAACTGAATATGTGTTTGCAAAACAAGATGAAATTTGAGTCAATGTTTATTTATGACGCTTGTTATTATTGCGTTACAAGTATTGTATAATAATATATATGGTTATTCCTTGTAGAACCTTGGTTAGAATTAATAAACATAGTATTATCACGCCGTGTTTCTTGCGAGGTAAGCAGAGATAACAAATTTCCAAACTTTTCTATCCAAGCACACAACTTTCGTATTGTGCACATTAATACAATCTCTCGTCATGCGCAATCTTCTATTATTCATATTTCTCACTTTACCTTCTGCTTAAATCAGACCCATTTGCTTCTAGTCATGCTTTTCTCGATCTACTTCTTCCACGCACACCTATTTCTGAATTGTAAGCTCGCGTATTCATTCTTTCTAGATGGAAGTAAAAATCGCTTGAAAGTAAAACATCCATTATATACATGCATTCATTTCTGATCACTTCATTCCGACTTCTTTCATAAATTGACCCTCCACTATCTTTCCTTAGTGTACGCATCTCTACACCATATATAGTATATCTTACTCGTATCTTTCATCTGCCAAGTTAAAGTTTTACTTCCATACGTCGAGGTTAGCACCATTACACTTTTACGTATTGTATTTTTTGCTACTGTTGATATTGCGCGGTTGTTGTATATAACATTATGTGCTCCGTTTACCTTGTTTCTGTTGCTACCCTTCTTTCAATGTCCCTTTCAACTAGCCCAATATATGTAAATAAACTGCCCAGACAACAGAACTCATTAACCTTCTTGTTTTTCTGTATTAACCAATAAATTACGCACACTTTTAAGCACACTTCTTTCTTAAACCATAACCTTTGATTTCGCTGCATTTATTTCCAAACCTTTCATATACTCGTAGCTCACTTACCATATCTCTTAAACCGCCTTCCTTTTCAGCAAGCATAACCATATAATCTACATACAGAAATCTACATACATACTTCACTTATTCTTTAAAATCTCCCATCATCCTTTAAACCGCGCATACATGAATTTATATATATATATTAAACAAGCAATGTGACATCACATATCCTTGCTTTACGCCTTTCGTAATTTCAAACCACTCACTTAGTTCTACATTTAATCTTACACATGCACTACGGTCATCATACAGCGAGGTAATTTCACTTAGTCATTTATCATTTACGCCATATTCTCAATAATTTCCACAATTTTCCCTTTTTATATGATCATACGCTTTTTCTTATTCTTCAAATGCATAAAATGCATTTTCACCTCTTTCCAAACATTTTTCATATGTCTCATAACGCAAAAATCGATATTTCGCGATGTAAAGCGCACATTAAGGGTCATCCAGGCGATAGTCTTCACACGTTTTTTTTCTTTTTTTACATGCATACATACCATCGCGCCATTTCCCCGTCGAGGAAAGTAGGGGCAGAGTGCCAGAATTGGTAAACATCCGTTGCCTCTTCTACATTCATACACCGTCTCATACCCAGATTTGGCCATAAGCCCACGGGTTGCACTGTACACAACGAAAGTGTAAAACAATTATTTAAACATAAAATAAAAACACTAATCAGAGCCAACATTTGCAGATTATGCATAGGAAATTCTACTGTTTCCATTGAAAAGCATTATTGTAAATATTTAATGTCAATAGATATTTTATTAAACATACAAAAATATTTTCAAAAAAGACTACATTTCCTCCTATAATACGACCTTTCACGACCTCCGTGATCTAATTTCTAATAAGCATCCCTCTTAACCCAGGAATGCAGGTTCTATTACTGTTGGTACAATTTTTTTTTGAAGTATCGTTAAAACCTTGCTGATTGGTCGGAAGAGATTTCTACATGGCAATAAGTCCGATTCGTTGAACTACATGGCAGACATGAAATATGTGTGTTAGGATAGAATGAGGTGGAGATATGTACTGTCTGCTAGCCCCAATAGGTACATGACGTGATGACAATGATGATAATGAAAAGAAACAAAAAAAACTTACTCACTTTAAGGTACACAATGTTATTTCAAAAACATTCAACATGAATCGATCGTTTCACAACACAAACGTCTTGACGAGAAGAGTGTCGAAAAATTAATGAAGCAATAAGCATTACAGATGTGATAAGACAATCTAATATATAAATTAATATAAACGTTATTTAAGATTCCTGCTGACAGCGTGGCTAAACGTCTGTATACTATTTAATATGAATCCTCACGTCCAGTATGTAAAATATAGACGCAAATCTGTCTGCCCGGCGCCATTTCGAGATGAGGTACCATCATACATTAGTCACTGAGTTTTGGGATCGAACATATTGTATTGAATTACACTTCAGTCGTACATAGTACAGCTTGGTGGGCTTATTGACATGTGACAATATCTTCCAACCAGAAACGTGTTGAAACAATACTTAAGGGAAAACTAGATTGAAACATTTTTTTAATACAAAATCTTGGTTCCAACGGAAATCGAACCCATAACTCCCCGGCTCGGAAAACAAATGTTTGATCAACTAGGCCGCAGATCTGTGATGACTGTTATTGCTATGGGGGTTTCGTTGCTGGGCCTCAGAGTCGATGATCCCCGCGCCATTTCAACATAATTATGGAACTGCTCTGCGTCTTACAGTCTGTTTGACAAGAGCGTGTACGGTTACATTTTTTCCTGGAAATCGTTAGAGGGTAGATTTAAACGCGAGCAGGTGCAGGACCCTTCCCCCAAGATGCTTTATATAGAAAAACACAGTTGTCGTTCGACCTTGGTTACACAAGAATACATTTCACAAGAAGTGCCGCGTACGCATCACGTAGGCCGCGTACGCATCACGAAGCCGCGTTTCTGTGTACACATCCGAAAGAACCGAAAATGTCGTACGGAGCCGCTGCTTAATACATGAGAAAGTCGAAGACATGTGTAAGTAAGTGGGCGAAACGCTATTCCGACGAAAAAAACGTCGATGACCTACCAGATCGTGGCAATGCACAGAAAACGATGAAAAAGGAGGACAGAGTGACTTTACGGGTGTTTGAGAAGAATCCTTGTCTATAATTGCGTAGCGGACAGGCCGTTTTGCGTGAAAAGGGTCTAATTGTGTCATGTGACACTATAAGACGTTTACTTGCTCATGGAGCGAAATTTCGAAGCACGGTGAAGCAACCACTACTGTCCGAAATATAAGTCGAAAAAAGACTTACTTGGGCGAAAGAAAATTTAGACTACGATTGGGACAACGTAATTATTTTGGATGAAGCGTTTTTTTGGGCACGTTCTTCCGTTAATCATAACTGGTGTACCCGCACTAATAAACTCATCCAGCGGACCGTTAAACACCCGGTAAAACTCCACGTCTGGGGCTGTTTCTCAAAGCAGAGATTTGGCACTTTGCACATCTTCACAAATAATTTGAACGCTGTCAAAATGGTTAAAATATCATATATCAGAGGGCTGTATTACCGTCTACCCAAAGGTGGTTTATAAGAAAAAAATAAAATTGGCTACTGCAAGAGGACAATGACCTAAAACGTAATGGATTGGCCGTCGCACTCACCAGATGCAAATCCCATAGAAAATGTTTGGGCACTGATGAAGTTCAAGCTCCGAGGGAAAAACATCTGGAACATTTCGAAAGATTCGACTTATATGGAAGTCTTTGCCCCTAGATTAAGCTATAAAATGAGTAGAAAGTATGCCTGTGAGGTGCCGGGCAATTATGACTAGTGGAGGCGACTGGACAACTTATTACTAATAAAGCATCACGGTTTATATCATGTAGTATGTGTGTATTTTTTAATGCCTTATCCCAAATAGTTTTTCAGGTTTCGCTGTACATGTTATTGTCAAACAGACTATATGAGATTTCTTGTGGGAGAATAGTCTGATTCCCGATGTCCTAACTTTGACGTCGATGTCACACTCAGGACTTCCAATTAACTGCTTAATTCGACAAACCGATTTTCGGTTACTTTTATATCCAAGAAACCAGTGACCGGTTTTGCAAAAATGTTGTGAAAAGCAAATAAATGAAAAATATAAACTGTACTGTATTTAAAAATATATTAAATTGGTAAACCAATAAAAATACACATATCATGTGTTTTTGGAAGGATATTTAAATTGTTAGACGGATCAAAATAACACAAACGACAGAAACGAATGTAAACAATAAGATATAAATGGATACAATGAGCGAATAATGATACATGAATATTAATAAACCTCTAGTCGCCATTCACATAAATACAAAATAGACTGGGCGAGCTATCTTCGAGGAAGAGATGACCGTATGCAAGTGGATTTCCGGTCGAAGAACAATGTAAATGATGTAATTTAGTGCTGCGGTCACCATCTGAAGAAGCAGAAAAATAAAATATTTCGCAATCTAAACGGTGACTGTCGTTTAATGCGAAATATTTTAGTAAACTTCCGTTGCATACAGAAAAAAATGGTGAGCTTATTGTCATGAGGCAATCCCCTCCGAATAAAAAGAAAGATGATTGACGTCTTCAATGGTCTATTTGGCTAGATGTCTGTCTCCCAAATTCCGAGGTTGCAGGTTCAGTACCCATTTTTTGTTTTAAAATAGCTCCCTGTCTGCTTTTCACTTAACAGTTGTTTAATACAAATTTCTGGTTGGCATATGGCAAGGTTGTATTGTATATAACGAAAGTGTAATACAATAATAAAACACAATACAAATATGTGAGATGGAATGTGATGAAAAAAACAAACAATTAACTTGATCCCTATTGACTTAATAATATTGGGAAAATGAAACTCTCGAGTTAGAGAAAAGCAATTTATCAATTAGGTTATCTGTTTTTCATTGAAGATTTAAAACGCCCCTTTGAATAGCTTGAAACAATTGCATTCAATGATGATCTCCGTGGCCTAGTTGGTAAGAAATATGTTTTCAAACCCGGAGATTGCGGGTTTGTTTGTAAACGGTTTTTACTTAAGGTTTGTTTTATGCCTTTCTGGTAAGTTGGAAAATAATGTTATTTTTTATGATTTTACACTTTTTGGTTAATGTTGAATAATAATGTAAAGCAGAGATCGCAGGTGGCTACTCACGGATTAAAACAGAACGAAGCCTTAAAAAAACGTATGAAAAGCTTCACAAAGAAATTCAAACAAAAGATAGATTTTTATAACTAGAAAGGGTCAAAGAGCTTTTGTTTGGCTCTCGACGCCTTTGCATTTATATACGAGTATACGAGTATGAATGCTGATTTTGAAATATTTATGTTTCATGTTTTCTGAAAAACACTCAGAACTGAAACTAAAATACTGTTTCAAGACGAAGATAAGATGATCAAAACAATTATATTGATAAAAGATAATTGCTGACCTCGAAGCGGATTTTTACTTTTTCATCCTATACTCTTCAGTTCGATCCCACCTTCACCCACGCTGTTATGGGGGACAACATAAGTCCTCGTTCAGCGTGATCTATACCAGAAGATCGAAAAAATATTTATTTTTTTATGAGCGCGACATCACATAGTGACGAAGAAGGAACTGCTCAAAAGTACTCATTTTCCGGTGGCGACACATCTGAGTGTGAAAAGAATAGTAGTGACGACGGACTTATGGTCCGACATCACGGGAAAAGGGAAATGACACGCAGCGCAGTTTTTTTCCCTATCAAGTGGCTTAAGGCCTGGAGTTCAAACAGTTGAAACAGTCGAGTTTAATCCTATACTATAGCATTCTGCAATAATATTTGTATACTTTGACATTTGAAAAACACGAATTTAATCCTCTGTTCTTAAGGGTAGTCCATTCCATTCGTGACCATCACGTTTCTCCATAATTCTCCTCTTGTGTGAGCGTTTTTTTTTGCTTTATAACAAACTACATTAACATATTTGGAAATATGCACTAAAAAGGAACCAATGTTACTATCTGTTATTTGTCAGGTCGTATATAAAACATTGTCTTCTTTCCGATAATAACAGATCGGAAAGAAGACAATGTTATCATTTGGTGTTATTTATTCATTTTGAAAACTTAATATGCACGATCTGGTAATTAACAAGTCGGAAAGAAGACAATTTCATCATTTGGTGTTATTTATTCATTTTGAAAAATTCACATGCACGATCTAGTAATGACAGATCGGAAAGAAGACAATTTTATCATTTGGTGTTATTTTTTCTTTTTTGAAAACTTCATATGAACGATCTGATGAATATTCAATTTAAAGGACAATTTCATATAGCGACGTTCAGAGTTATTAAACAAATCATGTCTGGCAGCTATAGCAGCGCCTGAGCGAATTGTGTATAACCCTTTTTTGTAACAGTACAACCTTGTGGGATTATTGCCATGTGACAATTTCTTCCAACCAAACAGAAAGAGGTTTTTGAGGCTTAAGTGAAAACCAGACTGAAAAATCCCTTTTTCATTTAATCTGGATTCCAGCAGGAATCGAACCCGCAACCTCCGGGTCAGAAGACATGTGTCTTACCAACTAAGCCATGGAGGTTGTTGAAACTCTGAATAAAACGTCGGAAAGAAGATTATTTTATCATTTGGCGTTATTAATTTATTCAAAAACTTCAAACGGACGATTTGACGAATTACAGGTCGAAATATCTCTTTAAGCCCATCGGAAAATTGTTGAATATGGACAAAATTTAAAATATACATTGAGAATTGTCAACTAAGACGAAAGTCTAATTTTGTTATAAGAATGACATCCCATAAAAATCAATGCTTTGCTACTCCGTAGCATAAGTATCATCACGCCGTGTCCTTTTAGGGGTAGGTAGAGAGGAGATATCTAGATATATTTTATCCACACACACACACATTTGCCTCATTCACACTAAAAAATATTTTTTTGGTCATACCTTTCCCTCAGTCGAAATTTATCAATGAATTCTTCCCTCCGCCTACCACTTTCTCGTTCGCTATTTATTTCAGTTATATGAGTATATTTGTTAGATTGTCTTTCGGATATCATTCCCTAGATACGTCCAAACCATCTCAAGATTGATTTCTTTGTTCCACTAATAAGAGCTGACACTACTTAATAAATAACATTCCCTAGATACGTCCAAACCATCTCAAGATTGATTTCTTTGTTCCACTAATAAGAGCTGACACTACTTAATAAATAACATTCCCTAGATACGTCCAAACCATCTCAAGATTGATTTCTTTGTTCCACTAATAAGAGCTGACACTACTTAATAAATAACATTCCCTAGATACGTCCAAACCATCTCAAGATTGATTTCTTTGTTCCACTAATAAGAGCTGACACTACTTAATAAATAACATTCCCTAGATACGTCCAAACCATCTCAAGATTGATTTCTTTGTTCCACTAATAAGAGCTGACACTACTTAATAAATAACATTCCCTAGATACGTCCAAACCATCTCAAGATTGATTTCTTTGTTCCACTAATAAGAGCTGACACTACTTAATAAATAACATTCCCTAGATACGTCCAAACCATCTCAAGATTGATTTCTTTGTTCCACTAATAAGAGCTGACACTACTTAATAAATAACATTCCCTAGATACGTCCAAACCATCTCAAGATTGATTTCTTTGTTCCACTAATAAGAGCTGACACTACTTAATAAATAACATTCCCTAGATACGTCCAAACCATCCCAAGATTGATTTCTTTGTTCCACTAATAAGAGCTGACACTACTTAATAAATAACATTCCCTAGATACGTCCAAACCATCTCAAGATTGATTTCTTTGTTCCACTAATAAGAGCTGACACTACTTAATAAATAACATTCCCTAGATACGTCCAAACCATCTCAAGATTGATTTCTTTGTTCCACTAATAAGAGCTGACACTACTTAATAAATAACATTCCCTAGATACGTCCAAACCATCTCAAGATTGATTTCTTTGTTCCACTAATAAGAGCTGACACTACTTAATAAATAACATTCCCTAGATACGTCCAAACCATCTCAAGATTGATTTCTTTGTTCCACTAATAAGAGCTGACACTACTTAATAAATAACATTCCCTAGATACGTCCAAACCATCTCAAGATTGATTTCTTTGTTCCACTAATAAGAGCTGACACTACTTAATAAATAACATTGATATAATTAACACATGTTGATTTTTCTCATAAAATTTTAACTTGGCATATATAATATAAAATAGACTGCAAACAAAAAAAGAACATTACAAATATTGAAGTGGTAAATTTGTTGAAAAACAATATTGAATAAGAGAAGCGATTGTATACAGATACAGTGGAAAAAAAACGATCGACTAATCTCGGACTTTTGAAACCGATGAACCCAGACACATTGAATTCATGCAACGTATAAAGTGAACGTTGTTAGAATTTGCATTTGAATTATGAAACGTGCCTTGCAAATCCGACTCGTGTCTGGCGTTTGAACAAATATTTGATTGTATGCAAGGCTAAAATTTACACCCTTGTGCACAATCGAGTGTCGGCAATTTGTTTTGATCGTGATGGTGCTATGCAGACGGACTAAGTTTAAAAACATAAATTTAGCACTCATAAAATATTCATAATGTGTTAAAACGCAAACAAAAGCATGAAGATAACAATGACTAACCACTAGATTTCAATATATGTATAAATAAATCTTAGTTGATGTTTTTTTTTTAAGTTAATTGATTTGTGCGCATCGATAACAAACTTTAAATTTATAAGATCTACGAGTATATCAGGCCGATAATGACTTATAATGCCGGACACCAGAGCTAACTAACTTAAATAAAGATCCTTCTCCAATAATTCGAGATGAGAATACTACGAACCATCGCTTCGAGGTAGGGTCAGAAACTCTCACTTCCGAAAAGACCTGCATCACCTGGTATAATAAAATGAAGAAGATGCGGTAGTAGCGTGACCATTTGAATAGAATGGGTGAATCCATTACAAGTCAGGACACGAGATTCCCGCAGGACATCGCTAGCCAGGAAGGTCGTTCAAAAGGTGGAAAGATAGTTCCAGGAATAACTTTCACAATAAAACAGATCAAACAACTGCATCCACAATAATTAATTTGTGTACAAATATTGTGCTCCAAAGATAAAATTTTTGATACTACTCCGAAAAAATTCTTCAAAAGATAGAAGAACATCATCGGTTCTAATCACCACTTGTTCTCCTGATTGCAAATTTACTTATTAAAAGAAGCATAATTGAAACTGAAAATACAAGGCTTCACGAACATAGCGGAGGATGGAAACATTAGGAAAAAAATAGAAAAGGAAAATAACAAACGCATCGGTGTTATGCTCCCCCCGATTCAACAAATTTCTGTTTCTACACTATACGAGTACATGACAATACAGAATGAATAAAACGTTATAAATGCATTATTTATAGTTAAGACATAAACATTGTGGAGGTTTAAAGACATTGTAATTTGTTTTTTCAAACACTGTTTATTCTATTTTTGTAACGGTATAACCCTACCGGTTTCAAGGCTTTCTCATCATCACGTTATAAATGTATATAAATTGCGTGAACACAAATAACTATGGTCAACATTTTAAGTTTACCCAAAAACTTAAGCTGTTAATGTTTCTTTAAACTGTTGAATAAAACTAATATTTGAAAACAGAGAATAATTTTTTTATAATTTCCATTAGTTTACTTTAATCAGACCCTGTTACCGGCTACCGTTAGACTCTCTCATACTCGTACATTAGCTCGCTTCAAACAGCGACTGACTAAAATTACATCTCTCTTTGATACTGAAGTATGTTTGTACATGCTCTAATTTGATACTGAAGTATGTTTGTTCATGCTCTAATTTGATACTGAAGTATGTTTGTTTATGCTCTAATTTGAAAAAAAAAAGACATTTCTTTGGCGTTAACTTTCAGTTGTTTAAATAACTTTGGCGTCACTTTGTGGAACTCAGTAATTAATATAAAATTAAAACACAGTTAATTTTTCTTCCGAACAATAGGAATGTAACAAAGTAATCGTGTTTTGATTTTATATTAACTTTTAGACCTTATTTTTTCTTTACGTGATGGAAAACATATCGTGACCTTCCACCAGGGTGTTCCTCCCCAAACTCCGTGGCCATGACGCTTGACTTACGACCCGGGGGTTGTGGGTTCAATTTCAATTATCTGGTTGGTAAGAGAGGTGAATGGTCGCGCGGTAATGCACTAGACTTCCGTGCGGAAGGTCGCCGGTTCGAACCCCGCGTTGTGCTACTCCCGTCAAACGGTTTTGCCATTTTTTTCCGCCTAGTATACAAGGTAAGGTACAAGAATGCTATGACTTCCGTCATATTTATTCTTTCAAAAAAGAGAATAAAAAACATGTCGGTGTGCTCCGATCATCTCACTTCAGTGTGTCATTGGATCCAGTAAAGCGATGTGGTCGTTAAGTTTGCTGGTGTGCAACGGCTCACTCACTAAAATAAAAAAACTAGACGGTACAGCTTCGTTTTCCAACTGAATTGATGTCGGAATGGCGAGGGGATCCTCGACTACGAGTCCCGCCCGCCAGTTGTACTCTATACAACGAAAGTGTAATACAATACAATTGGCACGGATTTGTGTAACCATTGCCTGGTTGGTTGGAAAAGATTGCTGTATGGCAACACATTTTTCATTTGTTTGCTTCATAATTAAGTGTCGAATAAATAAATAAAAGATAGAACATCGGTGGAAATATCGTATAAGTTAAAATTACATTTATATGCTAAAAATAAATACACAACAAACAATGGAACACAATATCAACACAATTCGCAAAAGAAAAACAAAAGAAATGTGTGACCTGTCGGCATATCAAATATAAATTGTGTGTTATAAGCCTTGTTGATTTTTTCTTAGATCTAGAAAAAAAATATTTCTGTCAATTTTGTAAAAACCCAACTCTCTAATTTCGCTGAATCAATATAAAAATAAACAAGGCTGTTTGATTCAGGATTTTTAATACAGAAAAAAAGTTAATTAATCAAAATATACAGAATTAATGGGCGCCAAATTATTGAAGATTTGGAAATTTCAAAGAGTTTAACGAGGAAAAAGCTTAATTAATATTAATTAATGTTCAACGATTACCCAACTGGGAGAAGAATTCGGAAAATAAAATGTTGGAAATAACATTTCACATTTTGATTTGATAATAATTCAACACTTCAAAAGGCAAGCGGGATAGGAAAACTTTAGTTGTTACTGACAATCGACAAAAAATAATTTAAAACGATCCTTTCATAAGACATATATACTCGTCCTTTCCCTATCGGGATAGGCAGAGGGCATAGTGCCAGACATTCCTACAGTGACATACATCTTTGGCCTAATCCACATCCATACACCGTCTCATATCATTCCTACGATTTATTAGACTTTTTACGATTCGTTCTTTCTGAACATTTTTCACTTGACCCCACCATACTTTTCCTGGTTTTCCTCTACTACGCTTTCCCCTCACATTTGACAATTTTTTTGTTAGTATTTTATCATTCATTTGTCTTTGTCTACATACAACAGCGTACTAGTACCAACATTGATGTATGGAAGGAAAATGGGAAAGTGGAAATACATATAATGAAAGGATTCGAGCAAATGTGGTGGAAATGCGTACACTGAGAAGCATATTTGGAGAGTGGAAGAACGAAATAATAAGAAATGTAATTAATTATTAAGGATGAATGTGAGCTGATAACTGACTAATTAAAAAATATGAAAAAGCATGTTGAGGTGATTAGAACTTGTTGAAAGAATGGAAAACGAAAAATTGACAAAAGAAAATTTGTAACGCAAGCGTGAGTGGGAGTAACGGTGGAGGACGACCGATGTTTGGACTACGTGATTTTTTTCTTGAATCTTTGAAAGGACGTTTGTTTCACTTTGTGATGTCAATAAAAATAAATGTTTATGAATTTTCAATAAAATAAATAAAACATTATTTTGCATTCACCACTGTTTTATTTGAGTTCACTACCAATTTCAAGAACATCGTCTTCCTCGTCAGTCAGTTCAACTTCATCTGACGACGAAGACGGTGGTCTTTGAAACCGGTAGTGAACTCAAATAAAAGTGGTAAATATGCAAATAAAAAATGTTTTTTTATTTATTTTATTAAATAGTTATGTGAAATTAGTTTTAAAAGATGTATGAGAAACAGAAGCAACTGTATGATAATACGTATGATTGTGAAGGAGGCGAAATTGTTTCTGTCGTTACACATCATTCGATATCTTTCGTAACTCTCATAATTTGAGAAAATAATACCTAAATTGCAATATTCTTTAGAAGATATATGGAAAACGAATTCGTAGTATATTTGATCCAGCATCGAAAAAGAAAAAAACCTAATGAATTTAAGAAGACGATAAAAATTAAAATGCGCATTTTTAATGTTCGAACCCATCCGTTGAGAGTTAGGAACTGTTTTTAATCACTGAATATAATACGCAGTGTCCGAAATATATAAAATAATATATGGTCGTTATTATGCAAAAAGTACCTAAACCGCATTCAAGCATATTCTCAGATTATTGAGGAAATATCTCGCTGCTTTGTATTGACTTTGAATGAACAAAACCAATCAAGATGTAATTGAAACATTTCATTTACCTATTTCTCGTGATGATATTTTTGCATAAGCTTTTTCAATATTTCAAATAAACAAAAAGTGTTTTGTGGGTTGGATCCTTTTTCCATAATTATGCTCATGTTTAAATCAGTTCAAATCAAACATAACTAATTTTCTTTGACATCAAACTGAGAGAAAAAAACAGTTTTTCAAAAGTAGCTGGTTAGATCCAATAATAATGAATAAAACAAGGCTTTAGTGCTGAGTAAGATGATGGGCCCTGAGGTGGTTTGGACAAGTGGAACAAATGCATGAAGACATATTAACAAAACAAATATACAGTACAAATTGAGTGGAAGTCGTGGTAGAGGAAGACCAAGGAAAGCATGGTTGAATCAAGTGAATTATACTTAGAAATAAATAAGTTAAATCGTAGAAGTTGTATGTGAAGGATGTGGAAGAGGCGAAATATGTGTGTTGAGATAGGAAAGTCTGGCACTTCTTCCTCTCTGTCTACCCTAGCAGGGAAACAGCGTGATGGTAAGTATGTAATTTAACCATAAAATCCCATTTCACGTACTTGAACACACAGTATTGATCTATGTATAAGTTCCAAAATAATACATTTTTTAATAAGCTGATTCGATTTTTCTAGTTTGGCCTTTAATTGAGTCAAACAAGTTTGATTTGTTTATGTGTGTTTCATTAGATCTTTTGCGGGTTAAATGCATTACTGCATATTCGATGTTTATAATTTTAAGCGTTTTAATGAGAACATTTCAGTGGGATATTTTGCGTGAATTATTCTATCGTTATATTTAATTTTACTCAAGTACTTACGAAAACAAGCACGGGTTATTCCGGGGGATGTAAAACTTAACTTGTTCCACTTCTTGGGTAATCCCTCGGGTAGGCACAGAATTATTGTGTTAACAAGAGTTTTATTTATGAAAACTTCCGAAAGCTAGCAAATTGATCCTAGCTTCAAAACTTTTAAAAGACTAATATAATTTAACAAAAAAAAAACAAAAATAAGAAATGTGTACCCACAATTTCATATAATATTTAGCAAATATAAAATGAAATATACTCGAAACGAACTAGTGACCAGAACTGAGTACGTGTTAATACTGATATAAAACCAAATAAATCTTTGGATAATGTTTTGAACTACAATTTCCTTGAATAATTCTTTGAATCACAATCATGCTGAGTGATGTCAATTTTATAAATAGATATACCATATATGCATGATTAATAAATGCGTGTCACTTTTGTGCTAACAAGCAAGTTATTATTAGACTTATTATCATTAACATTACCACCCTCACGCCATGCCCCTATCTCTACTGAGGTAGGTAAATAAAACAGCTTTCCCCTTCATTCTATCCTGGAAAAAACCTTTCGCTTCAGTCACGTCCATATACCTCGTTATGCACACTCTCATATTATAAAGTTTTCACTCTTCCTTCCCTCTTTTAGAATTCGATTTATTTTGTCGTGTCACATTTTTTTAGGTTTCACAATTTTTTTCATACCTTCTATACAACATGTACACTTTCTATAATATTCCATTATTCGTTTTTTTCTACGTGGCCAAATCATCGATATATTTATTTATTTAACACTTTTATTGCAATACAATCTGGCGGGTTTATTGCCAGGTGGCAATCTCTTCCAACCAACCAGACAAAAGTAAATGAAGCAAGTTACGTGGTCGCATAACTCATTCAAATGACTATCCATCCCCACGAAATTCATAAACATATACGCGAGAACATGCCCACGAACCCCACAAAGACGGACAATCACCCGAACATTATTTTTCATATAAAGTGAGATATCATCAATCAAAAGGAAAGGAAATGATGGTGTAGAGGAAAAGAAAAATCAGGAATTAAACACGTTATTTTACTGACTAGAAATTAAGAGTTTTTTCAGTCGCTTCTTAAAGCATGCCAAGGACGGAGCGAGTCTTATATTGGTTTGTAACTGATTCCAGAGTCTCACTGCATGAACAGTAAAGGACGACGTAAAGAAAGAGGAGCGGTGAACTGGAAAGGCCAATAAACAATCTTTGTTTGAGCGTAGCGCTAATCCATGATTGGAAAGACGCTGAAAATTTTCGGCGAGATAAGAGGGTGCGGCGGGACAGTTAAAGATATTATACAATCGATCATAATATTCATCTCAAGTACTGTACCTTCTTTCGATCTGCATTCTTTCCAAATGTCCTCATTCCTTATTATAAATGCTTATTACAATAGTATAAATATGTTATATACGGACAAATATATAACTCAGTATTTAGTGTATAATAAAGAAATAACAGTTTGCAAGATAAAATGGCAATGGGCAGGACATGTAGCCAGAATATCAGATTTCTGATGGACATGGTAGTGAATGTACTTATTTTGTATTAAGAGTATATTTAATCAGCTAATACATAATAGTGGGTTCGAGTCCTGACTTGGAGAGCCCCTTGAGGAGAGTTTGTTGTCTAAATCAGTGTTCCCCAACTAGTGGTCCAGACTTTCTACCGGGCCGCAAACAGTATGTCAAATTTCAAGAAATTCACCATGCAAAAATATTAAATATAGGATTTTTTTTACTTGTACGTTGACTTGTATTTTTAGTAATTGTTAAATAAATATAATTGGTATGATAATGCGACACGATGGTCGCTGGTTTCCTCAGAATGGACAGTCATAAATCTTCTCAGATACACTTAGGGAGAACGGAAATATTTGCTGTTGGATAGGGAACTCGGATGCAAAACCCTACCTAAATATATTACAATTAAAATTGTTTAACTGTTATATGTATATTTGTTAATTATAGTTACATACGAGTATGTCCATCTGTCACAATATAAGATTAAAAAAATTAAATAAAAAAAAACATTTTTATTTCAGCATTAGTGGTCCGCGAATTTTTTTTCCTTTTTTTTACCGGTCCACAGGTCTAAAAAGGTTGGGGAACACTGGTCTAAATGACGCTGTATAATTGATCTTTTTATAATTATTATATGTTTAATTACAAATAATAAAACAAATATTAAAAACGTTATCGATAGTTATATTGAATCACCCTCGATTATTCTTGAAATAAAAATATAAAATTAAATATCTTCGGGAACTAAGTATTGGTTAAGTGTCAAACACAGCAAAATTGTAAAGAAAAGGGTTGATATTTACCTAAGATAACGAAGCGAATACTCGGCGTCATCTTTTTCAATACACCCAATAACGTGTGTGGAGATGAGGGACGGTCGTAGGGGCGAGAGCACCTTGGTCTGGAAGTTTCTTTATTCGAGTCCCGTAACGTCCATTAACGTGATCAGTCAGCGGTCCCTAACATATTCCCATAACATCAGGGGAAAGGAGGAGATTGAAATGGAAAGCCAACATATTTCCGGGGCAGGGGCGATCATTGTCGGAATTTTTATTGTCACATAGCTGTGATTACAGATATGTACGTACGTTATACATCGTAAGATTCCAACCCAACATATTCGTATGTTGTGGATCACGGTCAATACTTGCATACATCATCATATAAAGCGGAAAATAACTTACGTAATATCATGGAAAACTAATTTAGACGAAATTAGTTAACTTCAGTGTTTTGGGTTGTCCGCAATGTAAAAAATCGTATTTTTAGGTAAACTTCAAATGCAAAACTGCACCAAATGCTCGTCGACAGTTGTTTTTTTTTTAAATATTTTTAGTATTTTAACAATCTCTTGTGTTGTAGAACGTTGGTTATAGTCGATCAATGCCTTGATTTGGTAGTTATAAGTGGTAATCGGTCTCAGAGGGAATACATTTTTTTATGTTTCATTTCACCATTACGGATTTTTTAAACCTCATTTGAGACACACGATCGCTTAATGCGTTGTCGCCAAACACGGACATTTTTTATTTGGTTTGTGTTGCTTTTTTCCCTTGCGGTAGTAAAAACCGATAAAAAAACAGTTTATTTTGTTCTAACTTTAAAATGACGCTTAGAAATCCGCTCAAGCAATTCAGGTAAACAATGGTCAGAAAATGTGCTAAACTATTACTTTTCATAATAATATACATACATCACATTTGGAATGAAGTTAGCAACGACAATTATGTTCCAACGACATATATTCGAGAAATACAAAACTATTTTTCGGACAACACAGTATATGATATTTAGACCATGTCACGTTTAATACTCGTGTATATTGTCCTGCAAAGCGCTAAATAAGTTGTCCTGCAAAGCGCTAAATAATCTTTTTGTGAATCTGTGGTTTGATGAAATCACTGTACACAAGTGTAGAATATCACGAATGAAAACATTTATTATTTTTACACATTTACGAAAAATAAAAGCTATGGTACCTCATTCATTTAAATTTACAAAAGTAAAAACAATGGTAGCTCATTTATTTAAATTTATAATACAAAAAAATTTAAAAAAAAAACACTACCTCATATTTTTTTAAATTTACTGAAAATTGAACTTTGTGGAATTCCATAATGAGACTTCTCATTTAAAAATCTCATGTTCTACTCCAATTAAAGTCGAACGTATTCTATAATATATCGGGAGATGCATATCATAAAAGAGTTCTTTAGAGTTCGTTTTCCATTGGTAAGTATTCGCGGTTTTCTCACCAAATATACCATAGTTTCAAACATATGAAGATGAGGGAAAGTACCTAATCTAATGCTCGCAGCCATCATTTTCCTATTCTTGCACTCATCTTTTTGTTACATATATGCCATTACACCGTTTTTCTGCGGGGGAGAGGAAAGAGCGTAAGACTTTTTGCATCTTCTATATCCATTCAACTACGATTTCCTTGACTTTTAACATTTCCTTTTTTTCAAAATATCATTATCTTGTTCCAACCACATTTTCTTGGTCTTCCTTTACCATACTTTTTAAAACTTTTTTTTAAATATTTCAATGAAGTTATGAATTCCATGGACAGTAAGGCGAACTAACGCCTCCATTCTCAAAGAACTGAGAATCACCGACAGATTTTTGACAATATACCTTCAACGAGAGCTCCGACTCTTTGGTCACATTGCACATGGCTAAAGAGAGAGTTTGGAGAGGTTAGTGGTTACTGGAGGGACGATGTACAAGATGAAGAATCCCAATGCGTTGGATCGATAGAGTGAGAAACGCAACTGGACTACCCTTAAAAACTGCCCTTCGAGTCGCGAAGTGCTGGGATACATGGAGAGGAGTCGTCCGAGGCTGCCATGGGATAGATGGAAAGGAGTCGCCAGAGGACGGAATCTTTCAATAGTGGTTGGTTCGACTTCCAAGTTTCAGCGCTATTTCAGACATATAAATTGTCCTTTTATTATTATTATTTATCTACAATAAGTGAAATTCACAAAATACACCAATTTTTCATTATAACTAATTTATGATATGCAAGATTATATATCCATATGAAAATACAGGTTTATCATATAACATGTGTATGCTTTCGTTTCGGGGATATTTTCGAAACGTAATACGTTGTTGACAAAATTTTTCCGAGAAACGGTTTTTAATATTGTAATAATTCATTTTTCAAACATTACACTGATCCGTGAAAGGGGTTTACTATCAAAATATACCATTTATTAAATCTTGAAGGCCGAAGGCTTTCAAGATAATCGAAAATACAGGTAGACACATTCATTAGTTTCAATTGACGCATTTATTAGTTTCAATTTATAACTTTAGAAACATTTTCACAAGAATATGTTGGAACCATAAAATAATTAGACATAACCGACTTCTTCAATTTGTTACTGTAACGCTCAACTTAAGTTGTTATTTAAGTTGAGCGTTAGAATAACACACAATTTTAAAATGTAGAAATCGAATTAGACTCAACTACCCTCATTTCCTGTTCCACGTTGAAATTAGAACGATATTTACTTTTTTCTACAGCTAGCGCCGAAAATCCAGCATCGAAGAGGTAAGTCGCAGCAAATACAACCAGGATTAGATGAGCTTAAACACTCAGTAAAGGATATGCACCCTTTGCTGATACCCGAAATTTCATATCGACAAATTTTGTTTTTGGTGCACTTAGATTGCCTGGAATTAATCATAAAGTTAAGAATAATTTGTGAATTGATCGTGGAACCCCCTGGGGTTCCACGATCAATTCACAAATGCCGAAGTACACGCTTTGAATGCCTTTGGCTTAAGATACTGGAGGGTTTGATCCCGCGCTTTGGAGTTTGTAGACATGGTTATTGGCTAAAAATGTCGCCTTGGAATATAAGTACAGAAAACATAACATTTTTAATATCATATATTTTCATCTGGGATTGTATTTTTGCAAGACAACCCGCGTCCTCACAAAGCATGTTCAGCGGTGTTCAGCTTATTGGACTGTTTGTATAGGTAGTTTTCGACCATCCACCACACAGCCAAGACTTCGCACTGAGTGATATCTGATCCTTTAACATAATTAGTAACTTCAATCTAAGCGATTTGAAAACCACGATGAACTAACAAAGGGAGGGGTTCAACTGATAGAGGGTAAATTTTTATGATGAGAGTTTTAATAAATAAGTTGGTGCCTAGATATACCAGATGCTTAGAAGTCAGACGATAATGTAGATAAACTCCCTACACACAATGTGTCCTCTTCAGCCAAGTGAGCGTCTGGTGTTAGTTTTCAGGAAATGCTCAGAGTAAGCAGCTGTTGATGACGTGGTCCATATGGTTTGATTTTCCCCACACTCACAGAAAGATGACTATACTAGGCTTGTTTGTGAATAGTGTATGCAGTGCTACCAATTCCATGTCTGATCATCTTTAGAGTGCACCATTCCTTCTGAAGAAGTAAAAACAAGAAAACTCCGCGTTCGGTAGGGTCGCCCACAAGATGTCTCTGATCTTTACCACATACTCGGACCAACGAGACAGCCACTTGTTATCGATAGGCGTGTTATCGACATGCTCCTGAGTTTTGCAGATGAATTGACGAGAGGTGAGACCATTGTAATATAATGAAACCAAAATACTAGTGCTAAGGGTTGGAAATCAAGAGTTACGACTTGGCAGCAATTTTGATAAAGAGAACATATTAAATAAACAAAGCATGCCAGCATACTCGACTAAGGAAATACGAGTAGGTATTCCAAGTCGAGTCAACGACATTTCACCTTCGTAAATATGAAAAATTAAGGCACAAAATGGCGATTATACACAGAGTATCACGCCCATTCAGATAAAGTTAAGTTTTAAACCGAGACGTAAAAAGGAACGTTAAAAATAAAACAAGATCATATTAATCATTTTCAAAGCATTCGTGGGCGTGAAAAATGGTCTAAAATAAAAAAAGAATAAAATCGTTTGTAGATAAGATAAAATGAAAATTTTTATCTCTAAGACGTGCAATTAAAGAAACGAATTTTTCTTGCGTCAGCTAAAAACAACCACACACAAAATAGAGATTTAATCAGAACTGGTAATTAAGCTCAAGTTGTGATGGGGGTGTTGGATTGGGCAGAGGCGGGTTTGCTGAACCATTAAGGCCTACAAAGATTTTTTGAGAAATATTCCTAAGTTTAGAAAGAGCGAGATCTAACTAATTTAAAAAATTATACTTATGGTCGCGGTTAAATACAAAAAAAGGACTCTCAACAACAAACAATAAGTGAACAGTAGAATGGAGGTCCTCTAAGCATCGGAACATAAGATCCCTTGTAGTCAATAAGCTATTCTAGAGGAAAAAAACTCGCAAGTCAACACTACTTTGTTTCAAGGAGGTGAAAAAATCAGGACGAAATATATCTAGTGTACTTAAAATTTGTTAAAATATAAATTTTGACTAATGTTTTGTTTGAAATAGGAACTAAAATGAAAAATAAATAGCATTTAAACAAATTAAAGTTGTAAAAAATATTTTCGTTAAATCAAATTCTAATAAGGCGTCTTGTTTGCCTAAAAGTTTACTGCCTACGAATATTTGTAGAAAAAATCTCGAAAAAATAATTTACATCTAAAAATAAAAAATGGAAAACCTTAAATTAAAACCAAGAGTTTGGTAAGTTGTAATTTGATAAATTTCGACCAGAATTCAAAATCGATAACATATTGGGAGAGTATTCACGGCCTGAGCAATCATTTTTATAAAAGGTCAATCCGCTCCTGGACATTGGAGGGGTCGACGTACAAGAAACCAATTGTTGGGATGGAGAAGGAACAAGGATAAGGAAAAGCGAGTCGGGGCAAGGGTAGCGAGGACGAGGCAGGAATATCGATCAGAGGGTTGGAGAGGTTCGCGGTTAATCCTTCGGGAAGTGGTTACAATTTGGCATTACGCACAGGTAAATGTGCCATATCGGGAGTGCTCACGTTCAATATTACGACATGTGTCTCGTCTGGAACATATGGATGTACAAATTTGCCTTAATCTTTATTATATATCAGATGGGACGATACTGAGTGTGGAGGAAAGTTTCAAACTCAAGGTTAATCATTATTGAAGGTAAAATAAGACAGGGTGTAATTTAAAACATAACACTAAAGATAAGTCCACATTACGATGTTAGAGCTATCTATAGTAATTCGTATTTAGAATTGTATTATAAGATAAACAAAAAACGTTACCATCGACTTGTGACACGGTGCATTGTCCTGATTAAAGAGAACTTTTTTCTCCTTCATATGGGGCCGTTTTTTTGCAATTTCTGCCTTCAAACGCTCCAATAACGCTTTGTACTATTCGCTATTGATGGTTTTTCCCTTTTCAAGGCGATCGATGAATATTATACCATGCGCATCTCAAAATACGGAGTCCATAACCTTCCCGGCCGACTGTTGAGTCATTGAAACCATTGTAACTCAATGACACAATGTCGGAATGTTATGAAAGTTTGACACGTAACTTCTAAAGGTTTGTACTAACTGAGAATGGTATGGATTTGTTATCAGGGTCGCCATCTGTTGGTTAGTCCCGGGACTTATTGATCGATGTGTTAACATACATATACGTATGCTCTATTGTAATTTATTGTTCTATATATTCTGAAGATAATCTTCTCTCGGAGGTATCGATAATGTTGTCGCATCACCACCATTCGGGAGGTAAGATGTACAGATGAGGGAATTATCGAGAAGACTTATTGTGACATTCTATAAAGTTGCCAGCAGAGATAAGAAATATATGTACACGCTAAGTTTAAATACTCCTACTTGAATGAAGGACGGGCCTGGAAAATACGAGATCGCACGATATAAAAGGTATTAATTAATAAAACAAACTTCCTTTCTGTAGTTTTGAAATTCACGAAAGAACTAGCAACGAAGATATTTAATTGAACATGATTAAATAATTGTTCAATAAAGAAAACATTTAATATTATTAATAAGAGGAATGAAGAATGTATCATTTGATGAAGAATGTACCATCTAATATTATAAATAAGAGGAATGAAGAATGTATCATTTTATGAGAAAAATTTCTTTAATAACACGATTTCAAAATATAATAACAGAGGGAATTTAATTTTGAAATTTTGCGAAAATTGCGCATTTCAATGACAAGAAATTTACGGAGATGTTTGGAAAAGAAACATGGATACAAAAGCTAACAAAACGCACAGGTGGAAACAAAGAGTAGGGGAGACAAAACAATTTAAAACTTACACATTTTAATTCTTACTAGCTTTATATTGTCTGCTTTGCGTTCATTTCGATTACGTCAACTATAAGTATTGAACATTGAGAATTCTGCGCTTAATATATTTTTTCTCGAACATCACAAAACTGTTTTACAATTCAATTTATTGTTTTAATTTTTATTCCAATATTCAAGTTTTTCAGTTCACCGCTCTTTGTTTTTATGTCGTTCTTTATTGTCCATGGTATAAGACTCTGGAACCAGCTGCCGGCTAATAGAAGACTCGCACCATCGTTCTTCCTTTACTTCTCCTGGACATTGATGACTTTATACAATTTGTATTCGTTTTCTTATTTTTGCTGTATGTGTTGTTTATGAGATCAGTAATGTGACATAAAAATTCAGTTTAGACACGTTAATATTTTTTTCTATTATAACTACAATAACTTTGAAATTATTTGGATTTGATATTCCCGAATAGTTTTCGCATATTGCATTGATCGCATTCTTTAATAAGTTGCATTAAATACTAGCCAGTTTGTATTAAATTAAATACATACTATATATACATGTACATATATATCATTACGTCGTGTTTTCTGAGGAGTGGGCCAAGATAACAGATCTTCAAACTTTCTATTCAAGAACACAACTTTTGCCTCCTTCACATTAAAAAATCTCGTCATGCACAATTTTATATTATGCATACTTCTCACTTTACCTTCTTTTAAAATTTGATCCACTTGATCTAGCAACGTTTTCTACATCTTATACGCATATTTTACATTTCTGACTTAAATACGGTTGTCTCGTGTCATGCATGAGAGTTGTATGAAACAAAAGTAGCTTTATTTGATTCCTGATTAAAACTTTGAATTTCGTTTAAAACAGCGTAACATTATTTATCATTTGCGTCATTTTTTTTAAGAATTCTGCTGGTGTAGTAGGGCCATGGCCATAAAGATGTAATGAAAGTGCGAAAGTATGGTGTCATCAGTAAGGCGGGGAGGGGAGCACGGGCTTTTGGGAAAACTCGGAATGTGGTTATGTCCTCGTGGGATGTTGAGATACTAATTTCCTGGTCCGTATATCATCTGAAAGTGTGACGAAATGAATATTTTAAGCTCACATGGAAGCAAGACAAATATTTTTTTGGGGGAATAAAAATGTTCAAAATACAGACAGTATGAGAAAAATGTACACACATATGGTAAGTCGATTTACTCGTATGAAGTACCTTAACTCGTATATATGATATATAATACAAAAAGGATAAAATTGAAATGAGATTAAGATTTTGCATTATTTTATAAACTATTAAATTTTAATAACAATTTAAAACAGTGTCTCATTGACAAATTAATTCAGTCAAGTAAACCCAGAGTTTGCGTCCATTTATTACTGTAATTTTCAATTCATAATAAGGTTATAATAGTTCCTAATAAATTTGAATCATTTGTTCAATTTACAGAGCTATGTAATGTTTCAAACTTCCGCCCGGATGTGTAAAATTTGATTTCCCAAACTGATCAAGCAAAAATAACTCAGGCTAAAATATTTGTATTGTACTTATGTTGTTTACTGTGCCAACAGTGGGTTTATTGCCATTTGTTAATCTCTTATAACCAACCAGAAATATGTTAAAGAGGCCTGAAGAGAAAAAAAAATGTTCCAATACGAATCGTTCCCGTATCCCCCATGATGGCAGACAGGTGTGTTCTCAAGTAGGCCATGGAAGCCAGTATTCTGTACGTAAATTAATTCATTGTAATTTATTTTTAACAAACACTGTTTATTCCACTTTTTTTATGACGGTATAACCCTACCGGTTTCAAGGCTTTCACCTCATCTTCAGGGGAGCGTAAACAAGACTAAATGCTGTTCGGACTGGCACCGATATAGACACTTCAACGGTTGGAGGCGGGAGGGGTGAGAGGAAGGCTAGGTATAATTTCGGCCAAGAGCGGGGAGATTTTGGGGAAATAAGTATTCAGCAGATGCTCTGATCGGTATACTGACTTAGAAATTTCTAGGGCCTCCAATCTGTCCAATCTATTTCCGTTGTCGCTAATATGTAAGAATTTGGCATCATCGATAGAAAAAGTATGATTCTCACGGTGACAATGATTAGCCATTTCAGAATAAATTAGAGGATTTGTTAAAGCAGATTGGTGTTCACGAAATCTCTTTTCAAAAGATCTTCCTGTCTTTCCTATATAGAAATTATCACAGTCAGCACATAAAAGTTTATACACACCGCTGTTGTTAAGTATTCCATTTTTGCCTTTCCCATTAAATAAGAGTTTCCGGAGATTAAAGTTAGTGTAAAAAGCTGGCTTTATGTGACTTACTATAAACAACATAAATTAATTCAGTTATGTAAATCACAAGTTTGAAAGTAATGATTACTATAATTTTGAATTCACGATAAGGGGTTAGTTTGTGAATAAATTGGAGTCAATTGTACAATTTATAGATATATATTGTCTCAAACTTTCACTCAGATGTTTCGGGTTTGATTCCCCAAAGTGACCAAGCCAAAAACTTTTCGATTAGCCATAAATAACCCAGTCGAAAACTTTGCAATTGGTCGAAGAAGATTTCCAATAGAGAGAAAAGATCAATAAAAATTGTATCAACATATATTTATTTGATAATAAATGAAATAATAAACTGAAATACGTAATAAAATGCTAAAATTAAAGTATGAAAAACTAATATTTTTGAGGCGTAATATCGAAGAATTTTACATTTTTTAGGCAAACGTAAAGCTATCGAATCTCGTAACTTTATTAGAACTTTTTTTCCTCTTTTTGTTTGTTTTGCATTTCGTTTAGGTAAGAAAAACAACCCAATCTGAGACTGAAATAAACACCTTAAATTTAAATAAAATTGTAAAAAGGTCAACAAAAACAACACTTCGTCATCTTATTTAAAAAAAAAATAATAAAAGGAAAATTTATATATCACCGTTTAGAGAGCAAACTCTCATCAAGGGCGTAAATTTTCTCTCCCTCTTGACCATTAGGATTGAGATTATAGATTTATCATGGTTGTCCTTCAAGCGAGCCAATCTAAATCCTTCATGGCTTCCCATTGAGCGCTTCTTTTAACTTTTTTCGGTATACCATTATCTGACATTCCAAACACATGCCCCATCATCTGTGATATTATCATCATCCCGCCATGCCCCCTATTGTGGAAGGCAGTGAGAATAGATCTTCACTTCATTCCATTTTTCGCTTCTGCTAAATCCATACGTCTTGTTATGCGTACTCTCCTATTAAATAGGCTTTTTACTCTCTCAAATTTTGATTAATTTAGTCGTATCATGATTTCAAAGGTCTTCCCGAACTTCTATCATCAAATTCATCCACTGCACGATATAGGCCTCTCCAAGTTGTTTTCAAGAAATCCTGTCCTTAGCGCATAGCTGCTGCGTAATCGATGCTTGCTTACGTATCTTGTTCACCCAGCGTCCCTTTGGTCTTCTTACAGGCCTAGTTCTACCTATTGGGTACCATTGGATTACTTCACACGTCCAACAATGGTCCGTTGTTCGGGCGATGTGCCCAGCCTACTTCCACTTCAGTATTTTGGCGACTTCTATAACATCGTCAACTTTTGTTTGGCCGCATATCCATCATTGCGTTTGTGGTCTCTCCTGTTATAACTAAGCATGCACCTCTCCATGCCGCGTTGTGCCTGGAGTTTTTGCCTCATTCGTACAGAGAGTCCATGTTTTGCTACCATATGTTAGTACTGGTAAGACGCATTGGTGAAATGTGTCTGGTGTTCCCGTGGCTGGGCTCGCCCTATATTGGTGGGATGTGTCTTGGCCGAGGGGATGTTATTAGATGAGCCCAGACCTTTTGATAGCTTCTGTCTTAAATGTATTCTCTGCAATTTATGTGTTTTTGAAGTGTATTTTAAATATATTATGTACATACTATGTTGCTATCAATAAACCTATATTTATTATTATAATTATTTATAAATACCTTCCGTTCGATACCTTCCATAGTATTCATAAAGATAATTTTTGTAAATATTTTATAATTTATTCTTTCTACGTAGCCGAACCATTTTATGCTCCTGTCTTCATCTTAAACACCACATCTTCTTTCAATCCGCATTTTTTTATTCCTTATTCTATCATACACTGTTTTTCCATACTTTCTGCCATTGCGGTAATTCGTCAGTGTGGTGGACATATATCTATTTGATGATGTTTTTAATAAAAAAGTATTTTTTTTATTTTACACTTTTAATTTTAATATTCATATTTTAAAATATAAAGAATCCTTTATTTTTTGTACCTTAGAAAATTAATTAATAGAAAAATTGTATTTTTTGTAAGAAATATATATTCTTGAACATAATCATAAAAAATCTTTTTGGTAGCCAGAAATAAAATTTCAAAGCGAAATGTTAGGTATTTGAAACAATATATGACAAAATCAACTTATAATTACAACAAAAAGCAAATCATTTTAAAACTGTCAACCATAAGCGTCCACTTTAAAAAAAATATTCAAGCGTCTATTGCACATTTCTTACTCTATGATTTACGATTAGTTGATAACGTTTGGTAAAGATTAAGTTAAATGTAAAAACGTTAGAAAAAGAAAATGCAAAACCATTTTGTGATGATGTTTATCAAGTAGTATGTTTGGCATGGCTAAGTTGTATATTTCGAGAAAATACATTATGTCACACTATTAATAAGGTTTTTCTTGCAAGATGCTACGTTCTTTGAAATACTCTTTTGTTCTTATATCGATTATCCAATTCGCTGTCTTGTTAAAAAACTAACGAATAACTATCTAAAAATCTTAAAATTTAATATTGTGTAAAATATTTTAATTGTTTTAAATCGAATAAACAAATTGAAGAATACATTATATTACCTCAACAGCATCGAAGGTAGCTTTGGGAGGTCTTTTAAAATATAGTATAAATGAAAACTATACAATATGGCGTGATGGCATTTTCATTTATTTATATATGTTATGACAGGAAAGTTAATAAATTCACAATCTGTGAAAAAATCAACAGGTAATTTAATGTGGACACACTTTTATGGATTTGGGTTTGTTTTTCATTTGTCGTGTCCCCAGTAAACTAGGTTTTTGCCTGTATGAGTTTAGAAACTGTATAGATTTTTAGATAAGTGGTAAAATCTACAAATGTTTCTTTGTATAATAGTTCGGCTTCCTGTGACAAGTTTCATGCGGTTTTACTAAACATATTAGGCATGTTTTTAGCACATCCATTTTTCCCGCCTAATTTGAGGGTTTAAGGATACCCATGACTTCCGTCATATCTATTCTTTAAAAAAAGAGAAAAAGAAAATATGCCGGTGTGTTCCGACTGTCCCACTGCGGTTTAGCCGGTGTGCAACGGCTCACTCAAAGGAGGATATCCTTGACTACGAGACCCTAATTACGATGAATGATGACTTAACATAATAAACATATGCAGATAGAAGGTTCTGGAACGAACACGTATCCAGAATGGCGGAACCAAGAGCCGTAAGAATGGCCAGGGACAGTATCCCCCAAGCAAGCATACCTCCAGGACGACCTCCCAAAAGATGGAAAGACAGCTGGCAGTCGACGTCACAAGAGGCATACAATGATGCAGGACCATAATAGACCAACATGCCTAAAATAAGAAGAAGATAAGGGGAAGTACTTAATTTAACGGCCGTTGTCATCACCCTTCTATCCTTACAAGCAATATATTAATTTTTTTTAATATCTTCAATAAAAGTAAGTCCGATTCGCGAGTAACAGCGCCCTTGATAGTCTACTCTCGAAAGGGCGTTATGTTAATTGTCATTTTATTATTATCGACCGAGGCACAGCAAGCGTTGGTAACGGGTTCATAAAAACAATAGAGGAATATTGTTTTTATACTACCATATGTATTTTCATTATCCAAGTTCATTTCAGCTTATTCTAATGTTGATAAGTACAGAGGAAAAAAATATGTTCTGATGTATTGTTTGGTTCGCAATCCATTATTTGTTAAACGTACATTAAACCTACGGCTTCACGCAGTCTGTAAGCAGGAAATTCATAAGGATTTTTCTCTGACGAACTAGAAGCAATGCGAAGTCGTATACACATATCTAGGGGAGGTACTTGGGCATTCATCACAATCAGTTGTGGGGCTCCAAGTATTTTCACCCCATGTCAGATAACCAGACGAGACAATCAAGGGAGCGACCATGATTAAGAAAACACTCGAACAAACGTCTGCCAGAGAAGGGAAACGGAGTAAAATGCCTCGTCACACTTTCTCTTTTCCCGTCTCGACATTGAGATATGCCTATTTTTATTTCTGATACAAAAAAGAGTAAATAAAGGAAAAAATTAATATGTATAAAACTTCATTAAAAAATCGATGAAGAAACAATACACCTTTTAACACTAATAATGTAATACACTCTTTGAGGTTTTCGTGGTTCTTCGTATCAGTTGGATAAGGTTTTTCGAAATGTTTTACCGTCAGCTCTCCTCATCCTCAGGTTGTATGCTCTTCTGTCCCGGACTACGTCCCCCAGGCCGTGCCTCTGCATCAGGTTATCTTTTTGCACCCCCCATGAATTCTTTGGTCTTCCTCTGGTTGTTATTCGAGGAAGATCCATGGAGATTGCCTGGTTCACAATGTGATCGGGTGCTCTGCGTCCAACGTGCCCATACCATCTCAATCGCCTCTCCTCCATCTTACTGTTGATGTCTGTAACACCTAGGCTTCCACGAATGCGTGAACTTTTTATTTTGTCTCTTAGGGACACACCAGCTGACCATCTTAGCATGCGCATTTCAGCAGTTTTTTTTATTTATTTATTTTATGAAACTTACAAATACAGACTAAGCTCAATTATAATAAAGCTTAAAGAGAAATATTTACAGTAACAAGAATTGCAAATGAGCAAACAAGAAATATTTTTTAAGTCGAAACAACTAAAAGATATTACACAGAAAGCTCAAAATACTTTCTTCAAAAACGTTTTCTGAAATGTTGAAGATGTCAATATCCATGACCCTATTCAAAAAAGACAGCTCACATAACAAAGGAAGAGCATTAGGCAAGTTAGTTCTACTTATTGCCAGTATAAATAGATCAATACTGCTGTACCTCAAATAGTTGTCAGGAACATAAACCCGTATATTTTCCTATATATAGTAGTTGGATTAGATAGTGCTACCGTCAGCAACTTGAAGATATAAGAAGATAACCTCACACCCCTCCTCAAGCTGGAAAGGTAGTAACTCAACATACCTATAATAATTAAACCTGTCATCTCCGAGTTGAAAGACAGGCGTCTTCAGGTCACGACGGTCGTCAATTAGGTTATGAAATGCAGCCTACGGCAGCCGTTTGCACATCGCCGCTTATTTAAGGCGAGAGTAATAAATTGTAAAACGGTATCAGGATGACTAGTCGGCAGACCATTGTTAGCAGTTAGGGTCTCGTGTACGCGAAGAAATGAAAAGGAAAAGAGCCGGATCAATTAGAATGTACAGGTAAATAAGATAAAATTAGACGAAGAAAAGATATAACTCAAAGTTGAAAACATTTTCTTAAAAAGTGGGATATGTTTAACGGTCGAGAAATATGTTTTCATTTACTCAGTAACACATTGTGGAACCGATGCCCAGCTCGATATTGGGGAGAGCTAAAGAGAAATGTAACCTTCTATGCCATTTATTTATTAAGAAACCGAAATACGGTTAAGGAAGAAATAAATTTAAGGTAAAACCTACCCCAACGTAAACACGGAACATTTATCATGGAAAAAATGTGTTGTAAGAATAATATATTTTCTTGTATAATTCACTGAAATTGGAACAACATTTTTATACCCGAAATTGTAACATTATTTTAACATCCTCTACAAACCGTACGTTGAGAATAAATCAAGATTGTTTGCGTAAAGAAAACAAAAGTTTTGACAGAACTCGTGGAACCGAATAAAATTAATGTGGAACATTTGTATTGTCATTGCCTAATTTTATTAACTTTTAATATTCATATCTTTACTAAAAAGTGTACAGATACATACAAACCATTGCGCCGCTTCCCAGCTGGGGTAGGCAGAGAAGTTAGAGCGTCAGAATTTCCTATATCTTCCATATCCATACATCTTCTCACGCTGCTCCTGCAATTTCTCTTCATACTCATCCTTTTAAAATATCATTCACTTGATCTAATCATACCTTCCTTGGTATTCCTCTACCACACCTTTCACCCACATATCCCCTGTATTTATGTTCATATATTTTCAGTCATTTGTTCCATCTGCCCAAATCATCTCAGAGTGCTCTTCGTCATTTTACTCAACTTATCAGTACAAAATCAACACATCAGTCTCTAATCACTTCATGCTATAATTTGTCATACATTGTCACCATATATTCCCCAATGTACATGAATTTCTGAATTTTCACGAATCTGAGTACATGAATTTTTGATGGATTTTTCTGGCTTTTTTCACAATTTTTCTACGCCTACGTTTCATTCTTATACATTAAAGTTTGTACTAAAATACTGACGTGGATTATCATCTTAGCAGATTTTGATATTGCTCGGTTTGAGTAACATATTATGTTTTAGTGCTCCATTGAATTGTTTCCTATCGCTACATAACGTTTGATACTTCTTGTAACTCTTTCACCATCTGAAAAAATACTACCTTAATAGAAGAATGCTTCAACTAGTTCTAATCTTTCATTTCTCATATTTACATCGCATTTCCTTTTCCTTTTACACTTTTCTATCATCATGACAGAAAATCTGTCATATATGCACAGATTAATGTTAATGTTGACGACTTCTTTGGTCTATTTGGTAGGACGCTTGACTTCTATCCAAAGGACATTTCTTACAGGTTTCATTTCCGATAATACCAAAAAAAAAGTGTCGAAGTTGGTAAGAGTTCGTCAGGTAACAACACTCGCACGCGCCGAGTACATGTGCGAGTGTTGTTCCTTCACAGACAGTATTACCAACATGTGCTATGACGAACCGTGAAATTCTTGTTACTCAAGTAGTTCTAAATCCGAAGGTTCGATCACTGGGGCCAAAGATAATATTGTTTCTCAGTTATGTTCTTGACTATGTCCGATTCATAATTTCGGATACGTTGGGTGTTGCGTTGTATACAGTACAACTTGGCAGATTTGTTATCATGTGGAAATCTTATTTAACCTATCAGAAAGATGTTCAAGTGATCTTGAGTGAAAACCAGATTAGAATCCGTTAAAAAAAATCTCAGCAGGAGTCGAATCCGTAAACCCCGGGTTGGGAGACATGCGTCTTACCAATTAGGGCACGGAGGTTGTCAAGTCGGTAAGACGAGTACTATAGGAAATAAAAGTAATTCAGACATTATTAATATTTATTTTTCTTGGGAAGTTTTTAAAATAAATCATAGACTAAGAAAGACACCAAAAAAGAGAAAGTGAAATGTTGATAATTTAAATTATGCTACATATTTTTTTTAATCTTTCAAAACATTAGTTTATTTTGAAAGGCTGAGATGTTTTTTTAGTATACATTTAGCGAAGTGTTTATTTTGATAGGCTGAGATGTTTTTTTAGTATACATTTAGCGAAGTGTTTATTTTGATAGGCTGAGATGTTTTTTTTAGTATACATTTAGCGAAGTGTTTATTTTGATAGGCTGAGATGTTTTTTTAGTATACATTTAGGGAAGTGTTTGTTTTGATAGGTTGAGATGTTTTTTTTAATATATATTTAGCGGACTGTTTATTTTGTAATTATTTTGTTAATTTCACGAGGCAATGAGTTTTCAAAAATATCTTTATCAAGGATAAAATAATACGCGTCGACTGTGGAATTCAAATTTTAATAAAATAAAAAGCTCGTTACTGATAATAAAAAAAAATTTAGTGCTACCGAATTTAATTTGCGAAGGAAAGTTTATAAACACGATGGATATTTTTGGAATAAACACGAACACCCCAACCAGAGACGGTTTTTGTGAAAGAAATAAAAAGTTGTATGTTAGTGCTCACCTTGATGTATGGGAGTGAAGTCTGTGCTTTGAGTAGAATATCTGGAATTACAATGTATCATGATGGAGAGAGAGAAAGAGTAATGACCGGATAACTGTTCGTAAAAGTTGTATATTTTTATTAGAATTATGAAAGCAATCTAAGGATGATTTGAATATTTTTTTTGGAATCTTTCGTGATCGAGTATCAGACTTCTTTGGATAAAAGACGGCTGTATTTGTATGATTTATTGTGTGCAAGCTGTTGCACTTCAGAATCACAAAGTTTTGACGATCAAACTCAAAGTTCCGATAGCAAGGAGATCAAAGTTCCAAGAGGATCGGTAGTTTAAATCTTCTACAGCCTTTGGTCTGAGTTTTATGTAGCGCTATAAAAAAATATGAAAATCAGTATATATGCTTCACAAAAACATAAATTCAGATGTAAAACGGTCTAAGAGTAAAACTAATTCGGAACTGAATACATCAGCAATCGAACCTTGTATATATTGAGTAAACATCTTTGAAACGAATAGAAAGCGAGGAAGAAGTAAAATGAGAAAATAATGAAAGGAAATGGTGGGTGAAATTTTGATTGAGAGAAAGGTGAAAAGTTTGAGAAAGAAAGTGCATGTACGATTAAATGTTTGAGTATGGCCGAGACAAAGTCTGTGTACATTTTAAGAAAAGAGTTTGTAAGTTTTACTGAACATCGACAATCAAATTTTGACGAAAAATATGTGCTATGGTTTGGACACATTCAACGGATGGGTGACTAAAGACATATAAAACAAATTTACAGTGCAAGAATGAGAGGTGAGAGTGAAATGAATGGTTGAACCAAGCGAATAAAATTTTGGAAGAAGGAAAGGTACGGAGTAAGATAAATATAAGGAACTGTAGAATTGTATGGTAAACCAATTTACAGCGCCAAATGAGTGGTGAGAGTGAAATAATGGTTGGACCAAGTTAATAAAATTTTGGAAGAAGGAAATTCACGGAGTAAGATAAATATAAGGCACTGTAGTATATGTATGGGCGCGGAAAATGCGAAAGCAGTACGTCGTGATAGAAAAGTTAGCATTTTTCCTACCCCAAGAGGGAAATTATGTGATGGTATGTAAATTACTGGTTTCTTATTAGAATGATTGTCTGTTCTAAGTAGACTGGTGATGTACCTCACGTCTCGAAGTGCAAACATATTACAATAGAAATCATAGTTCAACAAAAAAAAAAGTTTATACAAATATCGATAATAACACTACACAAGTTATCAAATATTTAAGAGAGTGAACAACTTACTGCAACGGCAGCGGCTATCCAGTTGTATCAGACTATGTTTATGGTATAAGCTACCGGCATCGTTGTCGGTGCTTCAAAAAGTGAATTAAAAAACACTATGTATTACATAACTGTCAACGTGTTTTTCCTGGCTATTTATCATCATTTTTAAAAATATATATATTTTTACTAGCCATCAATGGATGACATTGTAAAATTAATATTAGTTTTTTTTTAAATATGTTCTATTATTTGTATTATTTTTGTATTGCCTATTTTTTTTCAAAATAAATCCTCTACCTTAAAACTGAAATCTTAGTAAAAAAATTCCATGATTGATTAGAAAGTTTGCCACTTGGCAAACCCATCAATTTTATTTTTTGTTTATTCAACACTTTCATTGCAAATACAATCTGGCGGGATTATTGCCAGGTGGCAATCTCTTCCAACCGATTAGACAAAAGTAAATTAAGCAAGTAACATGGTCGCAAAAAAAACATTCAAATGACTATCCATCCCCACGAAATCCATGAATACATACGTGAGCATATGCCCACAAACCGCACAAAGTGAGATATTTCACTTTATATGAAAGAGTTTTCAAATAAAGTGAGATATCATCAATCAAAGGAAAAGGAAGGGATGGTGGAGAGGAAAGGAAAAAAATGAAACACATTATATTATATTACTGACTAGAAATTAAGAGTTTTTTCAGTTGTTTCTTAAAGCACACCAAGGACGGAGCGAGTCCAACGTTGGTTTGTAACTGACGCCATATTGTACAACGCAGAATAATGCATTAAATTAATAAACCACCTAGTGTTTTAACTCGGATTTTGCCACGTTATCCTAGATGGCAAGACGCTTGATTTTCACCCGAGGGTTTCAGGTTTGATTCCCGATGATACCAAAAAAAACAGGGTCTCAGTCTTGTAAAAACAGTTTGTCTGGTAATAATACTCGCAAGCGATGAGTATGTGTCCAGGTGTTGTTATTTCTTCACGTGAAGGTTTTTTATCCACAAATGTAATAATTCGAATTACAAATATGAAATAAGTAATGCTAATTTAGATTGCTTATGTTCTTATTGGAGCTACAACGAGATAAATTATTTTGCTAAGGATGAAAGAAAAACCTGTAAAACCTTTAAAACTTTACTTAAGATATTTTATTTTAAGTTTAGTCAAAAGGGCAAAATAATAAAATCCCGTCCCTGCAAGAGTTGCGAACTGATAACCTTACGACACTTCTTGGGGCTCTTTCTTCAGCCATTAAATGGTCCCAACTTTTTTTTGGCAAAATACGGGCATCAACGGAATATGTTAATTGTGCAAGTTCTTCAAAGGGAGACCAAACTGGAATACTTAAGCGCTTGGTAAATACACTCTTTTTACGAGAAAAGTTCATAAAAATAAACTTTAAATATACGGTTGGTCAATTGTGTTTCGCAGAATGGTCTAATAATGTTGGTGTGGTCGTATATATTGGTTTTTATAACTTTAAATTTAAAACAAAGTTGAAAAACTTTGTGCGTTCAACGGGATGAGTTAATTTTATTATATCGTGAGAATCTGGCCAAATGGCCCGTCATAATACTACCCCTTATCGCTGGCAGAAAATTACGCAGAATATTTAATTAAATTTAAGCGTCATTAAAATAACACCACAAATTTAGACAGCGGTCGATATCATTAAATTAAAAAATATGTATTATTCTTGAAATCTTGAATAAAAATCTAAACCTGAAATCAAAATAAATATATTATTTATATTTAAGGCATTTACAACGTGGAGGTTTAAATACATTGTAATTTGTTTGGTCAAACACTGTTCATTCCACCTTATATAATGGTATAATCCTACCGGTTTCAAGGTTTTTACTTCATCATCAGGAGAGCCTTGGAGTCTTGTTTGTTCTCCCCTGATGATGAGGTAAAAACCTTGAAACTGGTTGGGTTATACCGTTATATACAGTGGAATAAACAGTGTTTGACTAAACAAATTACAAAGTCAAAATTAATACTAACTTAGGGGCTGTACTTCAATGTCGAATAATACAATTTTACAAAAGAAACTTAAATAAGCATTCAACTTAAATAATTGAAAAGTAAAATGCGGCTTGAATTGAAAAGAACACTTCATTAAAAATTAACTGTTATTATACACAAGAGTCGTCGTAGTTCAACTTAAGAAGATGAAAAAAATATTACAGAATGATGTAACACTCAAATGTGAAAAAATCTACACAACAACTTAAATTAAAATCACAGATTTGTATCGTTTTCCAAAAGAATTGTTAGTTCGACAATGCTTTTGTAAATCGAAACAGATCTGTCACTCAATTTCAAGTTATTATGCAGATTTTTTTCACATTTAAGTGTAAAATAATTCTGTAATAAAATTAAGTTTAAATATTAATACCAAATAAAATAACGTGAATAATATATTTTAAAAATTTCAAACGAGAATCTATCATAAAGTTGAAACCAATGTTATTACTAAGGGTTTGTATTTAAATTTCCAACATATTTTTAAAGGAGAATATTACAAATTAAACTGATTTTTTCAAGTATAACGTGTTATGGATTAGGAAATGATAATCTTTAATATACTCGTATATTTAATATAACGGGAGCTTGGATCACCCTCGTTTGTCTACATCTTTCAAGCTATGGTCGATGTTGAATGCAGCGTTTTAAGAGGATTCTGTAAACTCCATTATTTGGTTTGTTGATCTTTTAAGAAATCTTCCTCTTGCATCCTTTCCTTTAACTGTACTCGTAATCACCTGGTTCTCTTTTTAAGCAACATGTTTAAAATATGTTACGATTCTTTTCTAGCATATTATTGAAATATTTCGGTAATCGGTTATTACTGAATGATAGAGACATTGATGCACGTTGTGCATATTTCTTTTCTTCTTTCTCATCTTCCATGTTTTCACTCCATATAAAGTTACGAAGCAAACTAGAGATTTCACCACGTCGATTTTGGTTCTTCTGATTATAGATATGATAATCTACTATATATCTTCGTCAGACTTGCCATAGCTGATATTGTCATTCCAATTAGTTTCGAATGTCTGTTTCATATCCTTCATTGTTATAAATTTAAGCGGCTAGGTAGATAAACCCGTCGACCTGTTTGTATAAAATATAACTTTTTATATTGTTTATAGTTAAGGCATTAACGTTGTGGAGGTTTAAATACATTATAATTTGTTATATCAAACACTGTTTATTTCACTTTTTGTAACGGTATAACCCTGCCGGTTTCAAGGCTTTCCTCTCATCTTCAGGGGAGGACAAATAAGACTGGGGGAGCAAAACAAGATATAATTTTTTATAAACAAATTAATAAACCAATAAAATCAAATGGGTCAAGTGATTAAAAGTGTTGATAAAAATTAAAGATATTCATTAGTTAAATATACATGCAAAGCAGTTGAGAAGAAAGATCAAAAATATTTTTGCAGTTTAGTGGGTTGCAAAAAAATTTATTAGATCACAATCTTGGAAACGATTAAGTGTGGTGCGTTTTGAAATATATGAAATTGATTAAGGTATTGTGTAGTTATTTGTCTTTCAAATATTCTTCTTCCCGATGTTTCGTATCCTATAGGACATTTGTCTCCATCATGGTAATACTTATTAAGATTACTGCATTCCGGAACGACTCAGTAGAACAGCACTCAAACCATTACTACAAATTCTTATGCCAAGAGGTGATGCGAATTCCTCTGCCTTGTTTGCTATTTATTTTATCCCTGTTTGATAAGTTGTGTAATGATATAAAATAAATCGTGCCTATTATTATGTAACCGAGGTAGTTTAGCTTGTGAACCTTCACATTTATCATATGGTACATTCAATACATTTTGAGGATACATCTAGTGATGTTTTCTATTTCAATGTTTACATCTCCCTAACATACAGAGAAAACTATAATATATACAAATCATATATTTTTGAAAATCTCTTACATTAAAAGGTAAACAAACGAATGCTTTAATGAAGCGTTCAGAAAACGTGTCAATAAAGTCTTGAACTGTGGCGGCCGATTTGGTGACACGGGGTTATGACATGGCAAGGCATAAGTGTAAGGGCCGAGAATTCCCATTCTGTATACGGCTGCATATGCGTGGGCAATCTCCAAACACATTTTGTTACCACGTAACGGCGAAAATGATGGGTTGACGCCATCACGCGATTTGAAGGAAAATCAATAATGACATACTGATCTACTACTGAAGGGCAGAAAGAAATAATAGCAGAAGCCACAGTGAAAACATCTTTAGTACTTTGACTTGGCATTTTATATTGAGATATTCTATTGTAAAATATAAGTTATAAGAAGACTTAGTATTTTTAAGTATAATAAAGATTCTGTAACTGTTCTGGACAACCATTTCAGCTTATTAGACCCTTATCTACAGCCTAGGACTGTTGAATAGAAATGCTCGACTTGGGAGAAAAATAAAAATGACTTATTAAGACACTTTATTGTAAAACATATAATCGGCGAGTTTATTGCCCAATTTCTTCCAACTAAACAGACAAGAGTTACATATATTAGGGGCAATTACTGGGCGAGAGGTTACAACGTTGTTTTAAAAAATAAATTTAAACAAACTAAGTATTAAAACACAAATGAGAAAATAACAGTAAAACTGAATATTTACAAACGTTACCAAATATTGGGAGAAGAGAATGAAGATGGACAAGGGCATAAAAAAGGGGATAATGAAAAACGTATTTCGTCATTGAAGAGAATTGTAATATATTATACGTCGCTGTTTGAAGCAAGCCAACGAGAGAGTCTTACGGCAGTTGGTAAATAGTTCCGGAGACTGACGACGCGAAGGAGGAGCCATGAACTAAGAATGGAAAAGGCAATATCTGTTTGACCGAATTCTAAGTAAATGATCGAAGAGGGGCTGAATATTTTCGGTGTGCTATTGAAGGGTGGTGGAACAGTGTAGGATGTTATATAGAAGCACGAACTTATCGGCAATTTCTTATACCCAATATTACTTTTTCTTATAAAATGCAATGTGGTAAAATATTCTAAGGTTGAGCATGTATCTCAAAAATACGTTTTGTAATCGCTCCGGTTTGTCCACTTGTTCATTCATAATATCCATATAACAAAACTTACATCAGTGTTTCTAATTTAATAATTATTAAATTGGTTTTATCATCTTAATGCCGACGCAATTGATACAAATAAAACATCAGCAAACTGACTTCATTGTTTTCTCGATAACCATTAACAGTGGACGGGTCGACTTTCAAAATAAAATAATTCAGTTCTAAATCATTGGAAACATTCATGACTTGTTAAGCAAATGTTAATATCCAATATATTCAAAGGAAATATTTCAAACAGTTTTTTTTCTTCTCAAAATCAAGACTACATCCGTGGTTTAATTAGTAGAACGCTCGTTTTCTAACCCAAGAGGTTAACGATTTAGTTCCCGATAATACTAAAAAAAAACTGGTATTAGTTTTCAGAAGTAATCCAACATTCCTTTTTACATTTAACTAGTACATACATACACACCATCACGCCGTGTCCCTTGCGAGGTAGGCAGAGCCAATTGATCTACAAACTTTTCTATCCAAACACACAACTTTCGCCTCCTCCACATTCACACATCTCGTAATGCACAATTTTCTATTATTAATACCTCACTTTAACTTCTTTCAAAATCTGGCCCATTTGGTGTAGCCACGTTTTCCTTAACCTACCTCTTCCACGCACGCTTCGCACTTATGACTTGTGTACTCGCTTATTCATTTCTTCTAGTTGGAAGTAAAAAAATGCTATATTGCAATAAACCCAGCAGATTTTATTGCATATAATAAAAATGTACAATAATACAATATATGTTACAAAATGGATAGACAAAATAACAATATTATATTTAATCGTATTTTTTAAATTTCGATTTTGTACATATTGTATTACACTTTTGTTGTATACAGAACTCAGCTTGTGGGTTTATTCACATGTGGAAAAACCTTAAAACGAGCCAGAAAAATGTTTTCGCGATGAAGTTAAAATCAGTCAGGAGCCTTTCATTGAAAACAATTTTGGGTTCCAACTAGAATCGAACCCTATTCGTGTATCTGTTGGAAGACAGGTGTTTTACAAATTAGGCAACGCAGGTTGTCGAAAAATAAATATAAATTATTTGCGACGAATACATTATGTTTTTAAAGTATGCATGTTTTTTTTAGTCATCAAATTTAAGTGTAAATTACTCGATACTTTACATTTCCTTTAGAAACATGTATGTAAAATAAGATTCGTTAACAATAAAAATAAAAGTAAAATGTCCACGTATGTAGATGGGCATAACAATCTTCCGTTAGACAGGGTACAAATACAAAATACCGCAGTGGAGATACGAATACATAAACTCATGTAAAGGTGCCGTAAAAGTATGGAAAACAACGGAAAATTGTATTTCAACTTTATATGGAATACACGAAACGGTTATTGCAACCGAAGACTAAATCATCTGCATATATTATGAACACACAAATTTAATTTTATATCCATTTTCAATTATTATGAAAAGTCACTTTGAATTTCTACCCATTTAACATTTATTATTGTGGCACAAAAATATTCATTCAAATTTGAGCATTTACAAATGGATAAATGCAGTAGACATAAGAGTGTTGTGGGGAATGTGTAGAACACAATGTATGACAGAATATTGAATGAAGACATTGGGAAAGAATTGCACGTGGTAAGTGGCACTAACATATTGAATCAAATTAGTGCATTTACATATAGTTAAATGCAGTAGAAATATAAGTGTTGTGGTGAATGTGTAGAAAACAATGTACGACAGAATAATGAATGAGGGCATTGGAAAGAATGTGGATCCAAAGAAAAAGCAGTACTTAAATCAGAGAGCATTGAGATGATTCGACCACATAGAAAGAAATACAAATAGACTCTCCTCAAGGGTCTTCTATCACTTGAGTCGAGTGCGCTCTCTAAACGGCGCTACAAAAATTGTCTTTATATTATTATTAATATAGAAAGTACGAGAAATTTGGCAATGCCTAGATACGTGGCACTACCAAATTAATCAAATTCTGAAAGAGGGGAGAGTTAAAAGTATTTGTCATTGGAGAGCATATATGACGAGTTTTATGGAAATGGCAGAAACAAACGATATGCGCCAGGATATAATTAAGTGGATACATGTTTTCTCTGCCTGCCCCAATAGGGAAATGGTATGGTGGTGAAATATTATTTTTTTAAAAACCTACATTAAAATTCTGATTAAAGTCTTGATATGGTTTCTAAAGAAATATCTTTTTCTAGAAAAGCGGCTTCCAAACTAGGGTCTGCGGACCCCAGGGCGTCCGCGAATTTTTTTGGGAATTTTGTACAATTAGCCTAGAAAATATTTTTTTCATGCACACAAGCTCAAATGAAAAAATATTTTTCTACTGTTGGTCTGTTCCATCGTATACATAAAAAAATAGAAACCGGCAGCAGGTCAAGTCAGATCTAAGGATTATATTTTTAAAGATTGACCTCGACATCAATGTCTTGATAAAAAAGCAGCATCATGCTACGCATTAAGACGAAATAAAATAATATAAAATTTATTGCACAATTTATCTAAGTTATTGTAATTTATATTTTTTAAAGTTAACTAAAGTTAAAATTTTACATTTATTTGGATTCTGTAGCAATGCCAATGTTAATAAAGAATAAAAAAATATAACAAAAAGAAATTTAAGTTTACGTTGAAGTTTAAATTATTTGAACGCCATTAATTTATTCTCTCCGGGAGATAAAAAAATCGTCTTCTAAAATATCTTAAAAAATAGTACCTTTCCTTTAATTTTAAGAAAGAATGAACCTTTCATTTCTTTCACAAAATGACTAAAAAAGCAATCTTTCAAAAGCCCGTACGTGATATATTTTTTTCCTCATTTGTTATTGAATTCCTGAACTAACAACAAATGAAGAGGAACTAAAAATGAAACGATTTGGAAAACACACTGCTGGATTCAAAATGTTGAAAGTTAAACTACATTTATCCACAGCAGGCCATAGAGTCGTTGAAAAAAGTTGACGTATAAAATATCAGCTTATTAAAAATTCCGGATTCACTTTGTGGGATTCCTAATAATACTTATTAAAAGATTCGACACGAGATCCGCGCCCAATTTTTTCGCCAGGAAAACTCCTAGGTTTTCATAAAAAGGGCAAAATGTAGCGTCGTAATATAATTAAACGGAACTTACGAAGATACATCACACAATGATTGAAAAATGACTTGTATAGAATTTGATAGTAAGAAGACAAAGGGAATAAAATTAAAAATATGTATAAATTTACTACCTTTATTTATTCCAATAACTAATTTTTGAATTATCAGCACATTTAATACAATAAATTATTCTTCATTGCAAGATACAAACCATTTTTGATATTTTACAAATTACAGAATATTTCGACCTCTGTGGTCTAGTTGGTGGAACATCTGTCGTCCAAACTGGGGGTTGCAGGTTTTCATTACATTATTTTTATAATTAGTTGGAAAAGATTGAAATATAGCAAAAATCCTACCAGGTTGCACGGCATACAATTAATCCGTGCCATTTTAGTAACGTTTCTGAACTGTTATAAAATGGTGCTTGTATATAAAATATTCACACGGTAAACGACTTAATAATCCCATAAATCGATTTCTTAACAATTTTCCAATATAAAATAGCGCATTAAACACAACAATACCGCCCTGACACATCAACCGCCACCTGAATGTCTAAATTATAAAATGTTCACTTGCGACTATTTCTACTCAACACTACATCAGGACGTGGATAAAAATAAATTATTTAAATTTCATATTACAGTGGCGCGCACTGTAATATAACTAAATTATTATATTACAGTGCGCGCCTAATTTTATTTACAAAAATTACAATAATGTGCCATCTGTTATGAAATATCAGAACTATCTAATCGACAATAATGTGCTCTTTAGGTGATATCTGTTTTTAGATTTAACATTTTTTTTCACTTCAGACGAACTTCAGAGAATTTCGGATATATACGGGTAATACTTATTATGACACAATATAACTATACGAGTATATTCACAGGCATCAGCTATTGATAGTTAGATGAACAATTGATTGTACTTAGACGAGATTGATATCTCTTATCTGTAAGATATTTTGAAAATATAAACAATGGATTTAAGCAAACCGACCTTAAACGCTTTTCATCGCCTTTAAATCATAGTATAAATAGGCCAAAACCCATACGATGGTTGTCGTCGAAGAAAGAATATGAGAATTGACTTTTGAATACAAGAGAGCGAGAGAGGAATACTTGGATTCTCTCCAAAAGTAATTCGAAATTTGAATCTCGGTGGGTCCGTGATAAATGAACGAATTTTAAATACCTAAGTAACAATTTTTGAACCGGTGTAAAAGGGGACGATGTATAAATGATATATAAACAAATTCTATTATATATTTATGAATATATATTTTCAAAAATGTAGAATTTGTTTTACTTCCGTGAATATTTCACGGGTTGCAACTAGTACAATTTAATTGTTAATAACTGAAAACTTTAAATCAAGAGGTATTTTCAACGACTTCATAAATCGATTTAATTTTCTAATAAAATGAAAAGGGTAGTTATTAAAATTATGAAGTTAAGTAATATTAAATAGCTGAAACATTGTGTAACAGAATTTCCATTAAATAGAGAAGTACTTAAACTTTCAATAGATTCTCCTGTATCGATTCAACTGCTCTTATATTGCCTGTGAAGCACGTCTTTATTCTAAAACAAATATGATAAAGAACATAACATTACCCCGATAAAGCAAAAGTCTTTTATGTCGGAAATTTGAAATTGGAAAACCAAAAAGTCTCGGTAAATAATCTGTTTAAAATGATACGTTATACGAATAAAAAGCAAACAAAACTATAAATACCCGGTAAGCATGCAAAATAAATGTGTGCGTACATATTTCGTAGAAACAGAGAGAGAGGAATAAATTTCTCGAAAAAAACGGAGAAACTCCATTGTAGGAAGTTAAACACACACTGCTCAGGACCAGGACAATTTTCCCAGTGACTAGAACGAACTGGAGCGAAGTAATTAGATTCGGAGTGAATTAAAGTCTCAAGTTTTCTTTTAACGAGTCGCAAGACGCTAAGGTTTGTCTTATTGCAAAGAGAAACAAGATAAAGTCGGGGATTAAAGTGAACTGGAAATAAATTGGGATAAAGCAAATATAAACAGAAACCAGGCCTTTATAAATCTGTTTATATTGGTACACAAAATTAAACACAATGCTGATCATAATAAATAATCGAATTAACATAGGAGGTTAATGGTTATTATATTGCAAAATATATATATATATATATATATATATATATATTAATAGTTATAGAAAAGACAGGCTGGATAATTCAATAGCGAATATTAATGTTGATCTTTGACCAGAATATCCAATTGTTTCCTTGAGATATTGTAGTTCATTATTAGATGAATGTTTAATACATAGCTTTACTTAATTTTAACTCAATGGCGTAAATAATGTCATTTTGGTATACACATACCATCACGCCAGATTTTCCTATCTCGACACACATCCTTCACCTCTTCTAAATCGATAGACCTTTTCCTATAGCGTCTACATTTTCTATAACTTTTAACGTTTTATTCTTTCAAAATATAATTTACTTGATCCAACTATACTTTCCTTGGTCTACCTCTATCAAGCCTAACACATTCGCATTACATATTTGTTTTGTTAGAATTTCTTCATTATTTTTTTCTACATGTCCAAACTATCTCAGAGTGCTCTTTTTCATCTTATTTAACACATCAGTTAAAGTAAGATGATGTATTAAAATCAGACTGCGAAAGCTCTGCCCTGGCCATGAAAATGGTTTATCCATTATTCTTAAATATTTTCGATCACTTATCATTCTCATTTTGTCTCCCACTAAAATATGATTCAGAGAATAGTCTTTATTACTTACTAAAAAATATATATTCGAACCTAACAATATCAAGAACTGGTATTATAATGGTTCACAACACCGCATTACTGCCAACATTAATGTATGGGAGTGACCAGTGGGCGTGGAAAATTCATAAAAGAACTAAATGTGGTGAAAATGCGTGCACGGAGGATGACTATGTGGTGTGTCGATGTATGACAGAATAAGAAATATAATTGTATATGATTCACGTTAAAAAGGCTAAAAACTGTAGTGATACATTGAAAAATAGCACGTTGAGTAGGTAAGATGTTGAAGGGATGTCTGGAAAGCTGATTAAATCAATTCTTAATGTGAGCATGGTCTACCATGGACGACCGATACAAGTATGGTTGGCCCTAGTGAATGAATGTAATTTCTAAAGAAGTAATTGTATGGATTAAGAGGAAGAAAAGGAACTGTTTGAAAAGATGTATGGATGTGGAGAAGGCGAAGGAACTATGATGCTTCATTTCTCTATTGGTGTTTGCCTACTCTGATGTAAAGGAAAATAGCATGACGGTATGAATGCACGCGTTTATTATTCATAAGATAAAACATTTCACAAATACAGCGAAAATTGTTAACAGCGACTGGTGTCAGCATTAAAGTAGAAATGAGAAACAAAAAGGAAAAACTGAGCATTGAATTGAAGACGGATAATGTGCCGACATCTTGAGAAAGTTTCTAAGCAAGAGGACTAACAACAGAAGACGAGTTCTGCTGGTAGAAGGTAAACTGAACATTTTCTTAATAGTTCTTAGCAAACCGAGAAAGCTTACACAAAGGGGGTTTAAATACTTAACGAAAACTGGAGCATATTCGTAGACATAGAAAAACCAATTCACATACGACGCTCCAAGTTCTTCAGTTCGCTCCAAGTGCACTTGAATGTGCTTTGAATTATAAATGTTGCAGTGATTTAATTCTAAAACGAATAAAGTACAAAGAATATTTTTGAAAATATACGCTTTTATATTGACTGAATGTAGCAAACCAAAAGGTCATAAAAAATAATAAAATTGGGTATCAGGGGATTCGATTTACAGTGGTACCTGATTTTGTTAAAACATGTTACGATCTGGTTTTCACTTAATGTCAGTTTAAAATGATTTTTTTCTGGTTGGTTGAAAGAGGCTGCTTCGTGGTAATAAATCCACCAGGTTGTCGACGTTTACCACGATAGTGTAGTTAAATATTATTTTTAAATACATAACATTTCAAGTGAGTTGCAAACAAATTATGAAGTGACCAAAAAAAAAAGTCAAAATAAGGCGTATCGAATCAGGGACCTTTAGTTTAACGTTTTCCTTACTAAGCTATTTCGGTCACCCAACTGACGCGAATTATGCCAATGATATCCTATTAACTATACTTTTGGGAGACTAGAACGAGGCCTACCCTAGGTAAAGTGCTCGAACGACTTATCCTCGATCGCCTATCAAGCGAGATAACCTCGCTTAACATAATTCCAGACACGCAACACGGTTTTCAACCGCGACACTCGACCTCTCATCAACTTCTTCGCGTTGTAGAACATATAGTGACTGGTTACAACAGAAAACATCAAACCACCCTCCTCTCGCTGGACGTGGCGAAAGCCTTCGACACGGTCTGGCACAACGGACTGCTCTTCAAACTACACAAGGCCGGAATCTCTCTCCGCCTCGTGCAGATCATAGCATCATTTCTTAGAGACCGCACCTTCTCCGTCAAGGTGAGCGGTATAAATTCAACCCACCGCCCCATACAAGCAGGGGTTCCGCAAGGAGCCCTCCTCTCCCCCACTCTCTACAACATATATACCAGCGATATGCCCTCTCTCCAGACCAGCCGATCTATCACCGCACAATACGCGGATGATACGGCTTTTCTTTCGTCCTCTAAACACTCTTGCGATTCCCACTCTCGCATTCAAAATTTCATTCCAAGACTGGAACGCTGGTGTAGAAATTGGAAGGTCAAGATAAACCCTTCCAAGAGTGCAGCAGTCCGTTTTTCTAGAAGACGTCTGGACTTCATCCGACCACTCAGACTTTTCGGCAAGAGCGTTCCGTGGTGCGACGAGGTGAAATACCTCGGCGTCATTCTCGACGCGAAGCTGTCCTGGAATAAGCACACCACCAACATCACCGGGAGGGCGCACGGCACTCTGAAAGCCCTCACACCACTCTTGGGCAGACACAGTAAGATGTCCCCTCGTATCAAGTTAAACTTGTACAAGGCCATCATACGTCCTCAGATGACGTACGCCATCCCGGTCTGGGGCCATGCGGCCTAAACCCATATGCGCAAACTCCAGGTGTTGCAAAAAAAGGCAATGCGCACCATTATGGATGCGCCCTACTTTGTCAGCAACAAACGGCTTCACGAAGACCTAGATCTCCCCACCATCCGAGAATACGCGATCTCTCTGGCCGAGAGGTTCTACAGCCCTCTCTCGACTCACCCGAACCCCCTAATCAGCTCACTCACGGACTACGACGTGAACGCTAATCTCATTCACCCCAGGCCCAAACAAATGCTTCGAACGACCCCCCGACCCCCTATTCGGAACGGTAGGCGCCGAATAGTGTCCAGTGCACATACCCGCACTTCATAAGGCATCTATCTTACCTCCTTATTTATATATGTACAACTATTTCAAAGTCACAGCGTTCTCCCCCACCCCCGTCTTCGTAATATATTTATAATTATTGAAATATCTATGTCTATGTATACATCACTATCCTTTCTTTCTCTGTATTCATATTTATCAACGCTCGTGACATATAAAAATATAAGTATATTATTATGTAACCTATATGTATCTATAACCTTAACGTATGTACCAAACTCTATCCCTCCTCTCTATACAAAAAATTTTCTAGCACCACCACCAAACAATCCAAAATTAATTTCCCAAAGTCCGTTTTTACACTACCGATGAAGGAGTAAGGTGTCCGACAATCGGACCGACACTCCGAGCAAATCATTAACTTAAACTAGAACGAGATAAAAAAAGTCTTCACCAATGTTTTTGAATGAAATAATTATCTTGACAAATACACTTGCGTTCTGACTAAAACAATCGTTGGGATAACCTTTTCTTTTTTTTATATAAGGCGATCCATCCTAAGTAAGGATGATTTGTGGAATGGATGGCAAAATGTTCCCTTTTAGGTATTACCGAGGGATTATCCATCACAATCATCATCAAAATCATATTATTATATTTAGAAAGAAAATTATATCACAAAATTTAAACACCGCATACTCGTAAGTGTTAATTCATTTCCTGATTTTTGAGCTTTAATGGATTCGTAATATTATAATTTTAGATACCAAAATTAAGTGACGCGATTTAACTAAACAAAATACACTATTAAACAATACCGTTTTAATTTGTATTCTCGTCATCAAGTTTTTTGTAAGCAAAATAATAATTTAGGAACATTATTTCAAAATTATTCAATTAACTCTGATTGCTTCAATAATTCTGATAAATTAAATCTATGATTTTTTTGCATATTTTAACTCTTTTGCAGTTTTTTATAACATAAATATTAGTGGAGAAACTAAGATAAAAAAAATAAAAAAAAGAATCCTGTTTGCAGATACGTTCTTTAATGTTCATTGACATTTTTAGGAGCGGCATTAAATTCAATGAATTGTCTTAACAACGTTAGACATTTAAATAATAAAAATCAATTGAAAAGAAAGTTCATCTAAATAAAAAATACATAATACATTAAGAATTTTGCAATTGCTTTTAATTTACAATATAATAGTATTGAAAACTTTACTTAAAAACTAAGAATAGCTTTCTTGTAATATAAGAAGCGCCTTGGTAGATATTTTTTGGTCACTTTAAAAATATGGAAAGAGAACATATTTCCTCCTACTCAAATGGATTTTAATAGTAATTATTTTAATTTATTTTAATTAAAATAAATATAACACTAATATAATTTCCCCCCCCCCCTAATAGCGGTGAATACAAAAGGATACAATAGCGTCTTATATATTTGATTAAAAATTAGTAAACATGACACCACAATGTGAAACAAACACCTTTTGTAAGATTCAAGATATGTTATTATTTTTGTTCATAAAATAAAATTAGAAGTGCCTTAAGAGTTCTGATGAATAAATATATATCCTCCCTCAAATAGTTTTTCATAGTAATTATTTTCGAATACAAAAAAAAACCATTTGGAAACAACATCACACGACGATCCGTTCTAATATTTCTGTACTAGGAATTCTTTGATTCAAATTATGTAAAGTGGGCGTTTATCACAAATCTCGATCTAATAAAGACATACTGCTTAGGATAAAAGAAAAAAAAAATATCATATGATTTCCCACACAAAAGTGAATACTTTTCACAGTAAAATAACAAAAAAAAGACAAACTTCAGGTATTTTTGAAACAAATGAAATTCAAGAAACAAAAAAAAAAGCTTAAGACAATTTTGACAGAAATGAAAATAAAATTCAAGGACTAGCCTTAACATCTATATTCTCTTGTGATTTCTTAATTTTCAAAGAGTCACCCCTCTATAAGGGACTTGTAGTAGGTTTCTATTAAATTCGGCTTAAGGGGCGACGTATTGATCCGCTTCCATTGGTCACTGTACTTTGTCCACAGGACCCGGAGGAACAAATATGGATGGCATAGCGAGGGAAATTATTTTCTGCCCTTTATGAACAATTAGGGATGATATTTGGGGAAACATTTGAAGTTCGCCGAAATAAAATAACCCATACATTGAAATTATGTTCAAAATATGACATTTTGTATAAAGGTTCTTTTATGAGATTTTAATACCACGTAGCTAATACGACGAATAATTTTATTATTTTATTGAGGCTATATATATAAATGAATTCTGTTATATGGGTAGTATGTTTTCGTGTAATGTGCATTTAAATAAAAATAGCGACAGAAAGAAAGGTAAACGAAGTATTCCATGTAATACACAACAACCATGCTGTATCAAAAGTAAATTCACCTTCATCCCTTATCACATATTTCCGTATTTAGTCATGCATTGTCACCCCATGCATTCTCCTCAGTTCATGCATGTCTAAGGCATTAATTAATTCAGCTCTTTTCAATTCTTAAGACAAAGTTAAATATAATAAATAATGAGAGATACTCTAGCGCGAGCTACTGTAGTACTGAATATGTTACTATCACATATCGGAAGATCTACAAATGATTCTTTGTAGTTCGTACTCACATGGTAAGTTTTTCACCGAATACGTTGGTCTAAGCATTTGCAGATGCGGTGAACTTCCTTATCTATTGGCCAAAACTACCACTTTCCTATCCTTACACTTCACTACTTCTTTTTTGCAATATTGCAATATTTTTAATCTGTCTATTAGTGGGCTCGAGTCCCGAGTAAGAGCACTCATGAAAAGGGCGCTATATAAATTTTCCTTTTATTATTAAGTAGAGTTTGACATGTAATATTTTTATTCTATTTCTGAAAAATCATCATCAGAATTGATAAAATCTTTTGCTGATATAAATTTACAATTATTTTCACTTTCTTCGTGAGAAAGAATTTAGAAAAAAAACACCAGGAAAACTTCTTCCTTGTCGATTCCTCAATTAACCAACTCGGCCCATAACGATCCTCTTTCTCTCTCTACTTTGGTCTTCTCAGAACTTTGTCGTCACAGAGTACTCTATCCCATTCCCTATGTGGTCAACAAAATGTACTGGCTGCTTACCTCTGTCTCGTTACCCTACACACTGCTTGTTAGCACGAGCCCTTTCAAATTCCCCTGTCGTCTGCGTACTACTCGTACATGCCCGAAGACTTGAAGCACTCATCGTAGATAAATCGTGGACAGCCTATTCTGACTCCCAAGTTGTACGATGGATACAGTGAACCGCGACGTCGAAGGTATCGTTAGCATACACTTCGACATCACATCGTGAATTTATTAATCTTGAATGCACTGTATTATAATTTCGATGTATAAAGTACCAGCTGGTAGGCTTAATGTTTTATGAAAACTTCTCCTTACCAACTAGAAATAATTCAAATAGTTTTTAAGACAAAACTAAATTAGAATCCTTTTGAAAAAAATTGGGTTTCAAATTAAATCGAAACTGTTACTAAGTTGGAGAACGTGTCTTACTAATTAGACCAAGGAGGTCGTTTTCCTTCCTCCCATTCTTGTCCTAAGTGTCCAGATCTCCACTCCGTATAAGAAAATAGAGAAAAGATCGGGGAATGTATTTGAGAGAACAAGGTGGACAAATTATTTATGGGTTTTGTATTAACTCATAACCAGTATCTCGAGAATAATCTGGGACAGGTGTTTGCATTATTCGAGATAATAAATCGATTTGTCTTCATAAAAAGAATGCTGTGAATCCGGAATTATAGACCGGCTTCTAACATTCAAAGATGTTCATTCAGAAGTAACCAGATACAAAGAATAATTCTGCAACACATTAAGTACGTGTTATTAGAAACAAGTACGAGGCTAGAATAAGCTAGAATAATGAGTAGAAAATGTGAGATTCTAATAACAGATTTCTAATGATAACGAACGTGAAATATTTTAATGACAAAAAAAGTAAATTATAGGTGTATTTTATCTTGTGAATTCAAGTTTGAAAAACAGGTTTTTGCAAAATGTTGAGAAATCCTATTTTGGAATGGGATCAAACTTATATTGACGTCTTATAGATATATCATATATTCTTAATTGTCGAATTCATATTACGAGTTTCGTGGTCTCGCTGGCAAGTTGCCTGTGTTCCGAATTGGGACAGGTTCGACTCCCGTTGGTACAAAGATTTTTTAAAGTGTTCCAGTTTGGTTTTACTTAAGCCGTTTTAAATATCTTTCTGGATGGTTGGAAAAGATTGACACCTGGTAAAACCCCGCCAACTTGTGTCTTATACGACGAAAATGTAATAAAACAATAAAAAACGATTCAGAAGTTTTACTAAAGTGTTAATATTACGATAAAACAAGAAGACGATGTAATTTTTTTCTATAAATAAATACCCACGTAAGGCAATCTCCGCAACCTGGTTGGTAAGACACATGTCTTTCAGCTTAAAGGGTTACGGAATCGAATCCCGTTGGAATACGAATTATTTAAAAATTCAGTATTCATGCCAAGCAAGCAGGCGTCCCTGGTTAAATCCCCGATGGATTCATTTCCAAACTGATTTTACTCTTAGACCATTTTACATTTGAATTTATGTTTTTTTGTAGCTTATATCATAAATTATATAGCGTTTTTAGCAACACAAACATAGCGATAAATACATTTTGAATAACGAAAGGTTTCTTTGTAGTTTGTCTTCCCTTGGAAAGTTTTCTTACCAAATAACACAACGATCAATAAGTCCCGGGACTAACTACTAAAACAACATTTGTTCTTCTTTATTCATTCAAAATTCTTCTTTATTCATCAACATAGTCTCCTTCAAGAGCGATACATTCATTCCAACGCTTTCCTAACTTTTCTATGCCCGCCGTGTAACAATTTTCCAGCCATCGATGAGTTTGAACGGTATTTTTTCCCATTGAAAAGCAATGTTTTATCAACACACGAAATTCGGTGTTTTCTATTGTTTTGAAAATAGCAAAAGTAGCGTCACTAAAACCACTGTAACTCAATGACACAATGTCGGAATGTCATGAAAGTTTGACACGTAACTTCTAAAGGTTGGTACTAACTGAGAATGATAAGGATTTGTAATTAGAGGCGTCATCTCTTGGTTAGTCCCGGGACTTATTGATTGATGTATTATGTTTATCTGAACATATACAGATGCGGGTAAGTACCAAATTTATGGCCGCAGCTACTACCTTTTTAATAGTGGGTTCGAATCCCGACTTGGAGTACTCTTGAGGAGACTTTGATCTCTAAAAGGTGCAATATAAATTGTACTTTTATTATTATTACTATTATTTTGTAACGCTAACGGAGCGAGGGATTGTGTTTGTGGCTAGTAAAACAGAACAATGTTTTACAAGTCATCATCATCATTCTTGTTTTATTTTAATTTATCGGAGTCTGCGTGATAAGTCGATTTTCTGCGCTCTGCGAATTACGTTCAGCTTTATCATATCATAGTTGAAAATATCCATCCACTGTATTTTGGCGTTTTAAGGACGAGATTTTCCTCTCGAATAAGTCAGTTTTGATTTATGCTTTCAAAAAGGATTCTCATTTATCCTTGTTATAACTTTATTTATCTACGATCTTATTACTTACTTTAAACCTATCTTTTTAACAGCCTTTGGCGATGCCGGTCCCAAGAACGGATGAGAAAGTTTGGTTTGACGTCAGATTGACAGCCGGTCGTAAAACTATGTTAAACAAAAATAATGACGATTCAATGGTTTACAAGTCGTTTATTTATTAATATCAAGAACTTGATTATCAAGAAGAGAAATTTCAACGCTGAAGTGAACACCGATAGGAATGTTCAATAATACTCGTAAATAGTGAGACATTAATACAAGAGTTGTAAACTGGGGTTAAGCAGAGGGCAGGGCCATTTTGACACTAATAATATTAGTTTGATATTTCCACAATAAACTTCATGGACGTGCTGTGCTGGTTTCGCAATCACAAATCTGGATAGCCAATGTCAAATTAATTGAACTATTTCTTCGCCCAAATCGTCGACCTCGCAATTTTATTCATACTAATAAATCTATCTATTGGTCATAAAAGCGGTCAAACGAAATGACTGACGAATAATAATTGCTGTAGAAGCAGTTCCTTATATGTGACTTCTAATGGCCCTATTAGCACATGCCAATATTACTACATATCATCCCTATAAAGGGAGACAGAAAAGAAAAGAAAACCTTCTTTCTGGGTATTAACTAATTTCATTCTCTCCGTCTCTCCGTGGTTGCAGTCCTAAGACTGGTTTGCAGCAATTTCAACTCTTCTCCTCCATTCCCCCCTGTCCTGTGCGGCTCTTTTTAAATCTGTATATGTTGAGCAGCGCACGTCCACCAACAGGTCCTCCAGGTACTCTCGGCGTGGGCGTCCCCTAGAGTTTGTCCCCTCGGTCATACCCTCAATTTCATTATCACATATGAATTCATTTAAAAAAGTAATGCTGAAGAAATTAACTTTACTTGATCTTTTTTCTATTGCATTTGTGTTTTTTAGGTATTAAATCATTCTTACTATCACCTCAGCAAACAAGTGGTGGAAAAGATGTCTTTTTTTTCGAAGCTTTAGGGCTTTAATGGCGAAGGAATCCAAAATACAATATAAGTTAAGGTTTTACAAAATTCAAGACTTTAAACATTATTTTCGTTAGTTGAAATGTCTCAAATTGATTGTTTTACATATAAACCTTATAACATATTTTGGTTTGGTTGGAAAAAATGTCTAGATATCAACAAGTACGTCAGATTGTGATATATAAAATGAAAGTTAAATACTATAAATTAAATTTATAGCATATAATTGCACGATTACGAGAACACGATAAAATAAAATAAACAAACAGAAAAATTCTCAATAAATTTTACTTAACGAACGGAGATTAAAAATATTTTTTTTAAACAGGTTTTTGCAAAATGTTGAAAAAAAAATGAAATTAAAAATATTAATATATTTTAATAGATATCTGTATACAATTGAAGCTATTTTTGTAAATCTACTTATTTTTTCAAATATCTTTCAAAAAGTGCCTATATAAAATATCTCTTGAGTGTACACTTAAGAAGAAACATTCTTTTTTAATAAACAATAATTTCTCAACGAAAGACCTGGTTACCCGATAACAAAAACGACATTATACAGCACCAGCGCGCGTTTTGCGTCCGTAAGTTTTACAAAAACAATGGTTCATACGTTACCGTTAGACCATAATTTCGAGTTGAATACCAATTAGTATTTGACAATGTCGAGCACCAACTAAATTAAGTAGAGGATTAAAATATTTGAAGACTGGCTCCACGCTAAAATCTCAACCCCAAGGTCACCCGCGGGCTTCCCGAATAGAGCGAGTCAATGAGTCAGTGCGTGCCGACCCAACGCTATCCGACCCGCAAGCGTTCGTCAGCATAAGTGATGTCGTGTACGACCTTGCAGCAAATTTTATCGCTGGACTTAAAACTCCATCCCCATAAAATTCAAGTAGTTCAGGATTTAAATTAAGTCTTTTGTTACAAGGTTGGATTTCGTAACAGTTCTCTGGGTTTAATTAACAACATACTCTTTTCAGATGAAGCCCTTTCGATATGAATGGTTTCGTCAATAAGCAAAATTGCCGTTATTAGAGTGATGAAAACTCAAAACTGAAACACCAAAGATCACTCCATTGTGCACGAGTAACAATTTGGGCAGCCATGTCAGCGTTGGGAATCATTGGTCCTTATTTGACTTAGCAATAACAGTTAATTTGGAGTGTAAGATTCAAATGCTGAGAGATTTTGATTGTGAAATTGCAAGAATTTCTGATGTTCAATTCGAGAACATGGTTTCAATAGGACGAGGATTGTCATACGTCCAATAACAATTTGAAAGTGGTTCAAGAGTTGTTTCACGAAAAACTGATTTCGCGAGGGGATGACATTGTGTAGTCACCACAAAGTCCTGATTTGTCCCCACTCAATTTTCGTAGTGGGGATACCTAAAAAGTCGAGTGTACGCAAATAATCTAAACGGCTACGCTGCAGTTGAAACAAAAAAATCGTCCAAGAGATCGAAGCGATACCTAGAAAAATATGCAGGCGCATACTTCTAAAAATTCGAGCCAGATTAGACAAATGTCGTCGCCGCAATGTTGATCATCTCGACATTATTAAAAAAAACAACATTTTGTTACATGTTTGAAGTAATTGACGCCGATTACAACAAACCATTGTTAAATTATGAATTAAAAAAAAGTGAACTACATTCTGGGCCAACCTCTACATTACAAAAGCAAAATCATTTCTTGATTTTATAGTGGCATAATCCAAAATTACATGAACCTATTTGAATTTTGCAGTAGCAGAATCTAAAATTACAAAAATATTTTATATTGGCATAACCGAAAATAACTAAAGCATTTTTGGACACGCAATGGCATAATTCAAAATGCAGAAGCAATATTATATGTACAATCCAAAGTACGAGTGTGATTCGAAATTACAATTGCAGGTGCGGCATGGGCGTCGAAATCAATGCTTCATTTGCGGATGGACGCCGCTCCAATTTAATTTTATAGCTCCATGCTACCACTGAGCCGCATCTCCGGCGTGGAAGGGGAAAACAGAAGAAAAAGCTGGAGCAATTTGGGTACAACTCTTATTCCTGATAAAGAATTTGAACCTCTTTGATCTACTCTAAAAATCAATAAATTATTATCTAATATGTTTTGAAACTTTTGCGGTTTTTTCGTATCTGTTGTATAATACCGTTCGGGTGTAGTTCTGCATGGTTTGACTTATGATGCCCATGTTTCGGAAACGTTGCCGTTTTCATCTTTGTTATAAGGAGATATGCACTGTAATGAAAATTAACAATAACCACATACTATCATATATTTAACCTTTGTGGAAGACGCGCGCTTATTCTACCGTGGTGAGGTAGACCCATGAGCTCACGTCACAATTGAGACTCCGCAATATTCCAAGCGGTATCCGGCGCACATCCACTTGTAGCGAAGTTCATTACAAACAAGCCATGAAGATGAAAACTGTATCAGTTTCAAAATGTCGGCATTAGAAGTCAAACCACGTGGTACAACACTTCATAAGATATACAACTGAATAAATAATCCTTTTCGATAGCGCCGTTTAGAGATCCAAGGGTGCATATGTTTCATTGAAGCGTCTGCCGGAACGTATGTTACACACTTAAGCAGTATCTTAAAGTCAGTCTTTCCAAACTCCAGAGAAGTCACTCGCAAGATCTGATCAAGATTACTGTGCATGATTGATTTATTCCTCTCAATGAGGTAGTTTATGCCCTGAGCTCTGGACGACCTCAGCGTATGAAGTATTTCAGAGGACATATCTCGACCATATGGTTCTGTGTTATAATAACGTGTAAAGATTTATAAAAATTGGATATAGAGAAATTAACCTCTTCAGACCTGAATGAATTCTAAGGTTTTTTTTTTAAATATTCTTGCTTGTGAGTGTATTATTTACACTAAATGCAACATTATGTCGTATTAATTTAGATACATGGCGCCCAAAATATTCAAAGTCAATAATACAGTATATAACACTTCATTTGTTATCACTGGGAACAGAAACATACCACAAAAATGTTAACAAAGTGCAAATGAACTGTGTGTCCATTATAATGGACGCCAGGTCTGAAGAAGTTACATAATAGTGAAACCTTCTTAATTCATACATATTTTTACCCCATCTGTGTTTGGACGAAAGTCAACTTTGACATTTGTTCAGGATTTTAAGTAAATTATTATAAATAAAATATATTTTTTGGAGTGCCGACATTTTGTGAATAGCTTGGTTTATTTATATGTATATGGTACTCGAATAAGGAAATTTATATATTTTATATTGTGTTAATTATATGCAATGAGACTTTGGAACCAGTTACCAACAAATGCTAGAAGCGATCCGTCATTGGCATGTTTTAAAAAGCGTTTGAAAAAACTCTTAATTTCAAAGTGTAATGTGACGTTTTTTATTACTGATTTTACTTTTCTCTCCGGCAAACATTTTTTTGATGATATCTCACTTTTATTGTTACGTTATATAACTTGATTTTGTCTGGTTGGTTGGAAGAGATTGCAAGCTCGTATCCGCCAGATTGTTAAACAATGAAACGTTGAGAAATAAATAAGACAAGATAAACAAATATTTTCTGTATTTAACTCAAACTGTGTAAAAAATGGAACACCAAACTTTTACTGCTTTCGAAGTTTACAATTTAAAAGAAATCAGTAAGCTGGTTTTTTTCTCCGTCGCATGTTTTTTTTTTACTAAAATTGTAATTTCAGTGAGACCTTCTTTAAAACCCTTTGTAAAAAAAGCTTTCCCCTAACGATTTGGAACATATTTCGAAACCTTCAAAGTTTGTAATTTTGACTTTTACAATACTTCCTCGAGACAATTGCCGTCCTAAGGAGAAAAAAGGGAATTTACATGAAATTCCAATATCGCTGGAGCAACAGCGCAGGATCTTCACTCGTTTAATTAAAAATGTTTGAATTAGCCTTTCAAATTCGATAAATGACAAGAGAAAAAGATTTACAAAATACGGTCGGTTAAGGGTGTTAAATGAAAAAATGTTTTTTACTAGAAAATTTTCAGTGTCAGATAAAGCAACGAGAAAATGCAGAAAAATTGCGTTACAATAGAAATCAAAGTCAGAATGATAATAAATTACGAGGCATATCCAGAAAGTAAGTGTACTGAATTTTTGTAGGTTACAATTTTTTTTATTTAAACAAAAAAATTACGTGGTTACCGTAGTACATATGTAAGCTATTTTTCGACATAGTCGCCATTCCTCTCAATGCAGGTGGTGAAGCGGGGTATCAACTTTTTGATGCCTTCCTCGAAGTAGTTTCCCGCCAACCCTTCCGTCCACTTCTCCACCTCCTCCTTTACCTCCTTGTCGGTTGAAAACCTTTTTTCACCCATGTGCAGCTTCAGGGAGGTAAAGAGATAGTAATCTGAAGGTGCTAGGTCAGGGGAATGCGCAGGGGAATCCACAGTCAATCTGCGATCGTCACGGAGCGCATTTTCGATTTTTTCCACAATTTCGTCAGTCACAATTGAAGGTCTTCCGCTCCTCTGATCATCATGCACAGACGTTTTTAAACTCGCGACACCACTTGTACATACTCGTACGATTCATAGCTTTATCACCATATGCAGTTTTCACCTCATTATAAACCTCAACCGGAGGTTTTCCCTTCCAAACGAGATAACGGATGACCCCGCGTATTTCGCATTTGGCGGGAGATTAGATTGACATGTTTCACGAAACGTGTTGTCGCGTCGACACTTCTCAACGTACTGACCTCGAACCGGTCTCATTGCGGAGGGGAAGGGTCAGGCTACACGGAAGTGTAGCCAACATGTCGAAAATAAAATCCATCCGGTCGTGAGAGCCTCAGTACACTTACTTTCTGGATACGCCTAGTAATTTCGGGCCGACACATCTGGCAATTGGAGACCATAGGAGAAACTTTGTTAATGAGAAGGGATCATCTTACTGATATTTTCCCGTCAGGTATTTTTTTTACTTATTGATCATTTTGACTTAAGGTTATAAGAGTCCTTGATAATGAATGCAATCTCGAAATCGGTCGGGCAATAAGATAAACCGTTAGACGAAGAATAGTATTTCAATCAACATCCCATTCAGCATACACTTCTAGTGCATTAAAATTAGAAATATGAACGAAAGCTCGCTGTGTTAATAAAAGTAAAAATAAGCTCTAAGAGCATATTTGATAATTTTTTGGACGAATGGGCAACAAAAGAATAATCAGTAAAAAGAGCGAATGTGTGTGGGATCTGTCTCAAAGAAAGATCAAGAAAAGTATGGCTAAGTCAAATAAATTATACTTTGGGAAAAGGAAAGATACAGTAAAAGAAATAGATGAATTTGAACTAGAAAGTTGACGGATGTGGAGGAAGTAAAGGAAGTATATTGTGAATGAAAAACTTGAAGCTCTGTCGCCTTTGTCTACCTCAAAAAATAAATAACGTGATGTTACGTGTGTGTAAATACAATCAAATTTAAAAAAATCAAATATAACAAGGCATGTAACAATGAGATATAACTCCTGCGAGGCCAGCTGTTTATATAATACCAAAAATGTCACTTTTATGAAGCAATGAAAAGTTAACATAAAGAGGAAATTGGCCGGTCGTTATCCGCCTTAATGGAGGGTAATGTTACTTTCGTATGATCAATTCAAATAAAAAAGTTTACTCACCGTTTCAACGGACTTTGTTGAACACTGCACGGAGCTGAAAAGAGAAAGAAAAATAAAACAGTTAATATACTCGTACATGAATAAATCCAAATTGTATTTGAAGTTCCAAATTTATTCATTGGGTATAAAAATAAAGGCTTAAGGCTGTTACTTTTTTTATGACTCGTGCAAATTATACTAAACGAATTATATGACACTGTACGCAAAATATTAAATACGAAAAATATATTTATTTATTTAACACTTTCATGTAAATACATCAGGCCGATTTATTCATTCAAGGCAAGTACCGACTTGGGGCACCCTTTACGAGAGGATGTTCTCTAAATGGTGCTATATAAATTATCATTTTATTTTTATTGTAATTTATTCCAATCAACCAGCCCTTGTTTCATAATAATTATTGGTATCTATGATCGTGTCTTTAACGTAGTGTATGAAAACAATATTTGAGAAAACTTACAAAAATTTAAATAAATGAAAAATCTTATGGAAAATAGGGATAAGGGTGGGAATTATATGCGAGCTAAGAATGAGGATTATTTTTGAGATAATAAGAATTCTTTAGTTTATATAACCTAATATAACTTAATATTCGCCTTGTTCTTGAAATTCAATTTATATTGTAAACACCATAATCGCTTTACTGGAAGGACTTTTGAGTTAGGGTTTGGACCTTCTGGTGAAAAGTTATCACGTGGCTTTCAAATCTAATATATTTTAATGAAAAGTATAGACTCAATATTTGACTGGGATAAAGATTTTATAAAATGACAATAAATAAGTGTTGATGAATGGTGAACATTCATTCGACAAATTATTCGTAGATAGTAAGGAGTATGTCGGTTAATGCATTCTGTTTTGTTTAAGGGTAACACTTTATAATCAAGTAAACAAACATATTACGTCTTGTTTGCGCTCCCCTGAAGATGAGGTGAAAGCCTTGAAACCGGTAGGGTTATACCGTCATAAAAAAGTGGAATAAACAGTGTTTGTTAAAAATAAATTACAAAACATATGACGTGTTTTTATTATTGTCACTGTCGATTAAAAGACGGTAATTGTCGGAGGCGATGGTCAAACAGTAAGCATTAACGCTAAGCAAGCGGGCGTTTTTAGTTCTTTTTGGTAATGTAAAACCACCACGGGCGTATATATGTATTATAAAAAAATACAAAGGTTACATTTTGCATTCAACACTTTGATCGGACTGTCGAGCTCACCATATTTTAAACTAAAGTAATAGAAAGTAAACAGAAAACCTATAAAAAGTATCGCGTGTATTTTTTTGTTTAATGTTTGCAGTGAATAAAAATATAAGAGTTGGGTGTAAAAGGCTGTAACACCATCCAGTAGACCAAAATACAACCTCACCTGCGCGCGGTGCACATGCAAATGAACTGACTTGCCCTGACTATCGAATATCGGCGGTATTTATTTATTTAACACTTCATTGTAAAAACAAACTGATGGGTTTATTGCCAGGCGGCAATCTCTTCCAACCAACCAGACAAAAGGAATTAAAGGAATTTACATGTTCGCAAAAAATATTCAAATGATTATTCAGCTTTATGAACAATACCATATACTCGTAGTAAAAGTAAAAATGAGATATAATCAATCAAAATAAAATGAATTAACCTCTTTCCACATATAAGGAGAGTAAAATGAATCCTTACAGAGCAGCACAAGCGTAGGTAAGTGTAGGTACATATATTCTTATTTGAAAGTGCAATTGAAAATATAAGAGATCGCAGTTAGTCTGAAGTGGTGCTGAGAAAATCGGCCGTAACGAGAAAGCTGGGCACGTTTGTGTATATTATTCAGGAGGCAAGGAAAAGCCTGACGTACCGCGTCAAGAGTGAATGCGAGTTAATTCACAATCACCTCATCAACTAACGAATGCCATAGAAGTGTGAACAGCGGGATGCAGAACAGGGCTTTCAGCGACATTTATATTTAATACAGATTTTTCTTTCATATGGCATTTTTAACATATCGGAAATGTTTCGAAAATTATATTGTCTTCGATCCAACAATTGAGTTATCGGGTTTCTAACAATTGAACTAGGCACGGAACTCGCAACTCGTCATTACACGCGTAGGTTGTCATAACACGCATGCGAAGAGATAACACACACGCTCTCGGCGCGTGCGGGTATTGTTACTGACGAGCTTTATTGCCAAACTGAGATCCTCTTTTATGATTTTTTGGGTACCATTGGGAATCAAACCCGAAAGACACTCGTGGAAGTCAAAAGTCTAACCTACTGGACCACGAAGGTCGTCAAACATCTTATACGAGTATGTCTGAAGTGTTATATCTTTCGAGTGGAGAAACGTAACTTTCACATTCTGTTTCAGTGATCTAATAATGATCATCGTTATTGTAAAATAATCTAGTGTCCCGGATTCGATCAAGTTAACCTTTTTTTAAATCTTGTTTTATAAAACAATATATATTTAAATAACGTAATTTTTACATCACGTACCTATATATATCATATATGTGGGTTTATATTATAATACGCGAATTACTCGAAGATAAATCACATTATATAATATTTGATAAAATGTGTAAAGAATTTTATTACCAAGCAAATTATGAAATTGTAAGAAAAGGAAAGAAGTAGATTGGTTCTTCTTGTCTATCTCAAAAGAGACATGGGGTGGTAGTGAAAATGATTGAAAGCGACGGTATCGTGGAAATTAAAAAGTCAAACATCTAATTAGAAAATTTAACTCATGCAAATCCAACCAAATCAATCCAACATACTCGTATTACATATACACTTGGATTCTTAAGGAAAGGCGTAGTAAACATATATTTTTTTTAAATCGGCAAATTTTTAATAATAGGCTGTATAGGTAATTCACGATTTGACCGACGAGAACTAATCCGTGCGGGTCAAATGTGCCAAAACTTATTTGAATAAGAAGATAATTCACAATTTCTACAAAATTTTGTGACGGGATGAAAAGTGGGCTATATATTCTAACCGAGGTCACCAAAAATGGCTTTCAAAAGGGTAGGTAGTAAAGCCAAGTGGTAGACTGAGCCTATCGCTAAAAAATACCATTTATCAGAATGGTTGTATTGTAAACGGATTACCCATTACAAATTCCTTGAATACGGTAGAACAATAACGGCCAAGGTTTATTGTAATCAGCTCTAAAGTTTAAATATGGCAAAAAAAAACAAAAAGGCGGTTTTAACTAATAGAAGACAAATGGTTTCAAAACACGATAATTCAATAATTAATACGGCAAAAATCACAATAGATAAACTTAATAAATTCGAATTAAAGATAATTCCTCAACCGCCATAATCACCTGACTTTGCTCCTTCTGATAACCATTTGTTCAGATCGATGCAACAATATTTGGCAGATTTTTTTTTAATATTGAACAAGTCAATTCAGCCTTGAAGAATACTTTGCAACCAAATCGTCTGATTTTTTATTCAAATTGTATAAAAAAGTATATCATAATATAGAGAAAGATAAAAGAAGGTTGTTTTAATTGAGGGAGATTATATAATATCACATTATTTATTAAATACATATTTATTGTAATGTTTTGACGATTTATTTAACAAAAAAAAACGACATTTTTGTCCGGTACCCCATATATATAATATTATATTTTATGGTCAGGTATTTAAAAAAAATTGTTTCACTAAATACAACATTTACTCAATTAACACAAAATCCTAGTTGTTAGGTTGGCTAAGATTATTAAATGGCACAGAAATAAGTTGATTGATCTCTTTTGTATGCATACCATACTTCCTACTATATATAGTATATATTAATAGTTATCTCCAAGATATGAAAATACTCATATTAATACAAAACAAATCTTAAGAAAGAAAATATAATTAAATGAATATATTATTTTTGGGAACCCTAACTGCAAACGAAACATGCAGGCGACGAAAGCTCACAGATTTAGAAGCGGAAGAACCGCGCGGCATGCTTCAGTGGAAGACTTCAAATAAACGAACAAATGCAAAAAAGATCCAACCTGCAAACCACGTGTCTTAAGTATACTTCAAATATCATATGATAAAAATATATTCATATAATAAACAAGTATAACAACATATCGTGACCGAAAGATGCGTATTGTGTGATTCAATTTAGTGAATAAAATATATTCTATACAAGCGAATACTATCCGATTTTACAGTTATTTGATTATCTGGAAAACGTTATACAGTGAATTGGATTTTATTTGCACATTTACGTCCAAATTCAGACTCGCGGTTGTAGAAGTGGAAAGTGGAAATGGGAAAAATATTCATTTAGTCTTGAAACGCTTTCAAACATTTTTTTTATAAATAAATACGATAGAATTAGTGGATTTCATAATGAGGGGGAATAAATGGTGGCAATTCTTTCTGAAAATGTGTTTGAAAATTTAAAATGATATATTGTAATATACAACAGAATATATTGATATAAATAAATATATATTTTTAAACACAGTAGCCCTCACTTATCCGCGGTTTCAGCTACCAGCGGTTACACGTGGTGCGAAAATATTAAATGACAAATAGCCAATTATTGTCCAGAGGTTAATTGCACCCTAACTTTACGTTAAAATTCCTATGTCGTTTCCTCACTTCGTCTATCACATCATCTCTATAATCATCACAAGAAGGATAAGAGTGCGTTAAGTACACACTATGATATTTTGAGAGAGACCACATTCGCATACATTTTATTACAGTAAATTGTTTTCATTGTTATATTTTATGACAATCTATTGTTGTTAATGCAAAAATGACAATCTATTGTTGTTAATGCAAAAATGACAATCTATTGTTGTTAATGCAAAAATGACAATCTATTGTTTTTAATGCAAAAATGCGCCTAGTTAAGTCTCTCGTCTTCGCAAAATTTATGTATGCCACGAAGATTTGGACTCTGAGAGCAAGCGAGAGACGTAAACTATATAACATACATTTGAAATGTGGTGCTGAAGAAAGATGCTACGAATTCAATGGACAGCAAGGCGAACTGACGCCTCCATTCGCGAAGAACTGAGAATCACCCACAGATTGTCGACAATATGCCTTCGACGAGTCCTATTATTTGGCCAAATTGTTCGTGGCTAAGGAGACGGCTTGGAGAGGTTTGTCGTGTGGAAGGTCGATGCATAAGAATAAGAATCCCAATGCGCTGGACTGACCAAGTGAGAGACGCAACTGGACTACACTTAACAATTATCCTTCGAGCCGCGGAGTGCAGGGATGGATAGAGAGGAATCCGCGGAGGCTATCATGGGAGTCACGATGCTCAGTCATGAACTATACTACTGGATGGATTGTTGTTAATACTATGCTTAATTTATAAATATATCTTTAACATAGGTATCCATATGATAAACACATTGTATAAACGAAGAAAAGTAAGAAAAATCGTAGGAGTTGTATGAGTTTTATGAATGTAGAAAGATGTGTGTCGCGATAGGAAAGTCTGGCGTTCTGTCCTATCTGCCTATCTCGACAGGGAAACGGCATGATGGTACGTTTGTATGCGTTATAGTTTAGACATATAATCCTACATAATCCTGAAAATTAAAACAATAAACAGAATATTGTAAGAAGGGTAAGGAGTAAGGATATCCCGAACTGGAAGAGCGATATGATGATATTTGAAATTGAAGATTATCAACTTGAAATATGGGGCCATTAGAGTATGCTCTTATAAGAAGTAACCTCAGAGAGAGGCGATAAACGGAAACCTAAATTTAGATCAAGTGTAATGGGATTCCCGTAGTAAATAAGATATATGGCAAGCGGTTTTCTAATAAAAACAGAAGGATAAGATTTCGACAAAGCAATTTCAAGACATTCTTAAATTGGAAACGTAATAGTTTTCCAAACTGTTTTGAAGTATAAAATTTATAAAAATATATATATCTAGGGCTTTGTGAAATACGATCACGAAAGGTAAACACAGAATTGTGACACAATGGAAATAACGACCTCCGTAGTCTAATTGGTAGAATGCTTGACTTTCATCTGGGGGTTTGATTCCCAATGGAACCCACAGTGGGTTGTAGCCTGGTTTTTACATTCGGATCTTTTAACATTTCTCTGAAAACTACCGTGACATAGTTGGTAAGACGCCTGACTTTCACACGGTGGTTTCGGGCTGATTTCCGATGCATAAAAAAAATAAGGGCCCTAATTTGGTTAAAAGTTCGTCTGGCAGGAATACTCTCAAGCTTTAGACGTATGCGAGTGTTATTTTGAATTCGATTCCCGACGGTATCAAAAAAATATAAAATTTGAAAAAGTGTCCCAGTCTGGTAAAAATATTCACGTGTACGAGTGTTGTTCTTTTTTCACGTGCGGTAGTGAATAACTTACACGTGAGATTACGAATAACGAAGTCCGTGCCTATTCCAGTGCTTCTAAGCCGTGAAAAACCATTAATTTGACTGAAGACAACGTTATATCCCGGCCACGCTCTTTAATATATCTGAATAACTATATCGGATAAGCTAAAGAGTACCACATGAATAGATTAATGAGTGATCATCTTTCTAGTTGGTTGAAAGAAATTGTTTCGTTAAAATATTATAATTGCCCCATGTAAAACATTTTTAAAAGGAGGTTAATAATACAGAACGTTATGTGGCTTGTATACACGTGCTCGCTGGGAATTTTGCCATATTCTATTCTTATTCTCAACATTTTCAATTTCATTAGTAACTTATATAAAAAAAGTTAAATATCGTTTTGACGTAATGAAACGTGAAAGTTATAAAAATGTAAATCCGCTCGATTGTATGATCCGACTTGCATATTGTATTTTCAAATTCAAGACGGTTAACCATCTAATACTCGTAAGTTCAAAATATATTTTTTAGAGCAAGTAAATAGAAAAAAGGGATATTTCAAGAAAATGAAAAAAATTGTATAGGAAGATATGTATGTGGATGTATAAAACTTGTAATACAATTCCACGATCGATATTTATTTATTTTATAAAAAGGAAAAAAACACCAAACAGCGCAGTAATTATCCATTCTTTATAAAAAAAAATACCGAAAAAAATACGAATGATATTCAATACAAAATATAGTAAACTAAAGATACTCGCGTAAAAACTAACGTAAAATTCTTTGTGGTCCGAGTCTCTTTCTATTTTTTTGTGGTTTCCTTATATTTTTTTAATACACATTAGATAAAGGCGACACAGGACACATCATAACACAGGGAAGTATCTTGAACGATAACAAGATCCGCAATTTTCTATTCTTACACTAAAAATGACTTATTTATCTTATAATTTTTCATACGTTTCAATAATATAGTAATAACAATCGCATACTGACGAAATTACTACCTTGATCAAAAAATTTTAGGACCGGCCACCGTGTCAGTCACCCGATTGGAACTCTTTTTTTTGTTAGGTTACCACATCTATCATTGACACTTCCCTCCAAATTTCAGCGTCAGCTTGACATTTGTAAAGGTTACGCTGTACTGAGTACATCTACCTTTGTGCGTGTTTTCGATTTTTTACAAGTTTGAAAATGGCATCAACTGTGCATCAACGAGTTTGCATTAAATTTTGTGTGAAAAACGGATTTAATGGTCCGCAGACCTTGGAAATGTTGGAGAAGTGTTTTTTGGTGGCACGAACGCTTCAGAAGTGGTCGTGAGTCGGTCGAGGATGACGAACGCAGTGGCAGTCGAAAACCGATGAAAACATCGATAACATCAAAGAAATGTTGGCTGAAAACCGCAAATTGACCATCGGAGAGCTGGCAGAGGACTTTAACACCGCTTATGGATCCGCTCAAGACATTTTGGTTAGTGATTTGGGCCTCAGACGTGTCGCTGCAAAACTGGTGCCGAATGATCTCCATTTCATGCAAAAAAGGACCGCGTTGAAATCGCCAAAGATATGATTTCCATGAGTTTTTGACCAAAAACAACACGACTACTATCCAGCAGCCTTTGAATTCACCTGATCTGGCTCCCTGCGATTTTTTCCTGTTCAACCAACTTAAAAAACCGCTTCGCGGAACGCGTTACAGCCCCCGAGAGGATGTCATGAAAAAATCGAAGACGGCTCTGATGGACATACCGAAAATTGAGTACCAGCGGTGTTTCGAGGATTGGATCAAGCGCTGGCCTAAGTGCGTTGCAGTCGATGGGGAGTACTTTGAAGGGGACTATATAGATTTTGATGAATAAACTTGTATTTTCGATTTTATGAATAAAGTCCTAAAACTTTTTAATCAAGGTAGTATACCTTCGAGACGCGTACTCAGGAAGACGTGAAATACTGAGATCGCCAGGTTTTCAGTGTTAAAACGACACTTGTAGTACGAGAGATTGATAAAACTGACAGGGATATTAAGAGGGTTATTTTGAATGGCTGGCATGCCATGTAAAAATAAGTCTATTCCTTACATCAAAAATGGAATAGACTTTTCATGGAGTACATGAATGCTGATATCCAAATTGGCTAATGTTAACTAAAATAACTCACTAAATGTAAATTTGATTTCTTTTTTCGTCATTATAAACACGGGTTCGATTTCCATTAAAGGTTAAGTGCTATTATATACATAAAGCGCCCGTGAAGATTTTGTAAACTTTGTTTTAAAAAAACGTACATACTAACAAATAAACCATCTGCCATGTCCCTTTTGAATTAGGCAGAGAGGATAGATTTTCAGGCTTTTCTGTCCATGTACACAGCTTCCGTCTAGTCCACATCTATAAACCTCGTCAAACATGCTTTTTTGTTTCTCATACTCCTTTATTTTTCATCAGTTAATGTTTCTCCAGCAATCTCCTTCCACTCTTTCCTCGACCTACCTCTAGCTTGCTCTCCATTCATTTAAGACATACATATATATTTATTCGAACGTCTTTTGCAACGCATTCTCTCAATGTGGGCAAATCATCTATGATATACATTCCTTTCATAATTCTATTTAAAACATCTGTCTTTCCTTCGTTTTTTTTTTCTATTACAGTTTGTTATAACCAGATATTTTACGCAAGGTACACTTTTCTACATAATTTATTCTGCTCTTATCAACCTCTTTTCATGGCCAGGCTTCGCATCCATACATCAAGATTGACACTAGCATTTTTGTGCACAACAATTTTTGAAGATTTGCGAGAAGTTACTACTTTGTCATCATTAAAAAGTAAAGAAAAGAGATGTTTAGAATAGAGAAAATTCCTCTATAAAGTTGAAAGGCTGTGCAAAGGATGTAGAATATACACTCTCGTCTATCATGAGTGAAAGCATACACTCGTTGCATTCACACTCTCTTGATTAAACTGAGAAGAATACGTCCTCTTCAGTGTGAAGTGTTCTAGAAGCCTGAGACCTGAAGACGATGAAACCTGAGTTATACCTGAAGACGATTGACACTCCAAATTCAGAGGAGAAGTCACGCAGAATGTGAGACGGTGATTCTCAAGCTTCAAACTGGACTAAATTGACATTTATTTATTTTTCTAGCTCAATTTATAGACCAAAGATTTTGATCGGATTGATCTACGAGTAAGATCAATAAAAAAATATTGTATCAATACATAACTTGAATATTTTCAAATGCACTCGTTTCTGTAGTTTTAGGTAAATTGTTGATAAAGAGTTATTAAATATCCCAATTGTCTGTTCATCTCTCTTTCTGTACATTGCCCTCCGTGGCCTAATTGATAAGATGCCTGTCTCTCAATCTGGGCGTTGCGGGTTCGATTGCCGTTGATACTCGATTTTTCAAAAAGGGTTCCAGTCAGATTTTTATCTCAAGGCCTTTCTTAAAGCTTTTTTAGTTGGTAAGAAGAGATAGTCATATGACAATAAACTCACCAGTATGTACTCTATATAATAAAAGTAAAAATAAATGTTTGTCGATTTCTATTAATTGAACTTAAATGAACAGTAAAACATCATTTTCAATATAATCAATTTAAAACTTATTAGATTTTGAAAGGAGCGTAAAGTGAGATGTACGAATAATAGAAGATTGCGCATGACGAGATATGTGAATGTGGTAGAGGCGAAAGTTGTGTGCCTGGATATAAACGTTTTGAGCTTTGTTTTCTCTGCCTACCCTGCAAGGGACACGGCGTGATGATATGTATGTATGTAAACTTATTAGAATTTGACTAGCGGCCACCAATATCTTATCCTTTATAATAAATCAAAACTTTAATAAATGAAACCCTGTCGCATACCATCGTGTTAACATGAATCACACTTTGAGAAACTCTGTTGGAAACAATTTTAGTAGAAATATCAAGGAAGATTCACAGTAGTGGGGAATACTTGATTATGTCAACTTCAGACAGCTATGTCAGACACATGCTTTTAAACATAGATAAGTAACTTTTACATCGGAAATTTGAGTGATTTGAAATAAAAAGTATGCAAAAATGATCAAGAATAACGTACCATAAATTCTCCTACGAAAAGAGGGTTTTTTATGTTCAATATAATATAAACCTAAATATTAGGTCCTTACATATGAAATTGGCGTTTTGTTTGGGAGGAACATAAAGTTGATTTTTTTTTAATATAATATATTTATTTAATCAAAGTATGTACCATTGCTATCTATGCACTTTTGCCATCTCATAGGTAGTTCATCGATCCCTTTACTAAAAAAACCATTCGGACGGGAATCAATAAAATCTTTGAAGTCGGTTTGGACTGCCCCATCGGAGTTGAATTTTTTCCCTTGCAAGAAGTTATCCAAATTTCGAAAAAAATAGTAATCTGTTGGGGCAAGGTCCGGAGAGTACGGTGGATGTCTTAGACATTCCAATTGAAGCTCTTCTAATTTGGTAGCCGTCTGTTGTGCAGTGTGTGGTCTAGCGTTATCATGAAGCAGCAGTGGCCTAGAGCGATTAACCAGCCTCGGTTGTTTAGCAGCTAGCTTTTCCATCATGGTTTGCAGTTGCTGACAATAGACATCTGCCGTAATCGTCTGGCCAGATTTAAGAAAGCTGTAGTGAACGACACCAGCACTAGTCCACCAAACGCTCACAAGTAACTTTTTTGGAGTCAATTTTCGCTTGGGGCATGGTTTGGCTGGTTCGGCAGGGTTCAGCCATTGCGATGAGCGCTTCCGATTATCATACAGGATCCACTTTTCATCACAGGTAATGATTCGATTCAAAATCCCTTCATTATTGTGCCGGTTGAGTAATGCAACGCAGCAGTCAACGCGCGTTTGTTGATTTGCTTCACTCAATTCGTGAGGTACCCACCTTTCAAGCTTTTTCACCTTCCCAATTTGCTTCAAGTGGATTAAAACAGTTTTATCACTAACACCGCAGCCTGCAGCTAACTCGGACGTGGTTTGCGATGGATCCGCTTCCACAATAGCTTTCAATTCTTCATTATCAACTTTGGTCTCCGGCCGTCCACGGGGCTTGTTCTGCAGGTCGAAATTTCCAGAACGAAAACGTTGGAACCAAAAACGCACTGTGTTTTCTTTTGCGGCACCGTCGCCATACACATCATTAATCCTTCGAGCCGTTTCTGCAGCACTGGTGCCACGGTGGAACTCGTACTCGTAAATAACGCGATATTTCAAGTTTTCCATTTTGTAAACTGAGTGACGCAAGGAAAAAAAACAATTGAGGAAAAAACAAATGAATTATAATTTTCGAAACACAAATACTTGAGTAAATAGCTGTATAAATTTGAATTTGGAATTCCTAACCAAAGAGAAGATATTTGAGATCAAAGTTGCCAGTACGGCAAAACGCCAATTTCATATGTAAGGACCTAATATTATACGAATTAAGTGATGAATGTGAACTTAAGGCTAATTAATGTGTTAAGTAAGATAACTAAGAGTACGTTGAGATGGTTTGGGCATGAAGAACAAATGAATGAAGAAAGACTTACAAAATATATATACAGTGCAGACGTAATATATATACAGTGCAGACTAAGGAAAGTATAGTTGGATCAAGTGATTGGTAAATTGAAAAAAGGAAAAGTAGAAAGTCAGAGAAATCGTAGTGGTTGTATGAGGAAGTGAATGGATGTAGAAGAGGTTAAGGATGTGTGTTGAGTTAGGAAAGTATGGCGCTCTGTCATTTCTGCCTACGTGATGATATGTATGTAGAATAAATAACGTGATGATATGTATGTAGTTAAAAGATTTGACACTTTTAACACGATTGAATTGCATATTTTATAAATCTTTATTCATTCAAATTTGTTACGTCTTTCAACTGTATTAAAAAACATTCATTCAAGCGTCTTTCTTTAGGATATAACTGGTGTAAATAAGGGCTCTGGATATATATTTAATAGATTCAGTAGTCTATCGACTTGAAACCGTGGTTTAATATAATAATAATAATGAAAAAGACTGAAGAGTCAATTCTTTTGTCGTTTACGGATGGGACACTGCGTGGTGGCTAGTCACCTGGAATTCGATGGTTTCAAACCGGATATAACCAATATTTGATAGTTTTCTTTCGGTTTTTCAACAATAACATTTAATCTAACTTAAAGACTGATAAAATATAATAAAAAACTAAAATGTTTTAGATCCAATTCAATAACATAAAAAAATAACTGGGATATTAGGGATTTTAAATAAAAAACAATTAAAAAAATGAAGGTCCAAATCTCAAAGAAAAAAAATATAAAATCTAGATAACCAGGAATAAATTAATAGGGGTATTAAGGAAAACCGAAAGTTGAAAATTGTAGGAGGCGGAAAATGTTATTCGCTCTCTCAAAAATCCGGGTCTTGCGAACGTTTACCCAAACAAACCGTTTATTGTTACTATTCCTGAAATGTATTCAAATGCACTAATGAAGGAGAGAAAGAAGAGGAGAATGAAGGAGAGAAAAGCTTCCCGCTTCACGTAATGTTCTTATCTGAACGTTGCGCGAGTCAGGCGGGCATAATAAACAGGAGAAAATAAATGTACATTGGCGGATCAAAAGGATTGTTTTTAATAGTAAAATGACAGTTTATTTGCCGTCAAGTACAGATAATCTACTTCAGGGTACGTCGTCGTTGCTGGACCTCGTAGTAAAGGATCCCCTCGTCATTCCAAGGTCAGTTAAATCGGAATGCAAAGCTGTGCCGTGGAGTTTGTTTTTTTAAATGAGTAAGCCGTTCGTTGCATACCAGCGCACTCACCGGTCACACCGTTGTACTGGTTCTGATGGCATACCAATATCGAGATGATCGGAGCACACCGGTATGTTCTTTTTTATAGGATATATATGACCGAAGTCCCCCGACTACCCCCCAATCATAGCGCTGGGTCCGAACCGGGAACCTTCCGTATGGAAGTCCAGCGCGTCCGCTCGGCCATGTATCTCATTAAGGGCATTAACACGTCTAAAATAGAAATATAACTTTACCTAGAATTTTAAACATATTCGAAAACATTGTTTTCATTGTGGTGCCCTTGAACATATTTGAACTGGAGTTGGACATATTAAAGAGAAAGAACCAGAAGACAACATTCGGGTAGAGTACGGGGCTCGTAGTTCGTTATCGGTATTCTTGGTAGTGCTACGTGAAGATGCAACAACACTCATACATGACTAGCGCACTCAAGTGTTGTTACCAGACGTAACATTTTTTTTTCAGACGCCAATGGGAAACGAAATCGAAACATTCACGTGGAAGTCTAGTTTCTTACGAACTAGAGCTCAGAGGTTGTTCAAAAATCATACAAATATAATATATAATCGATTTAATAAAAATATAAACAAATAATTTGTAGAGTATGAATATGGGAAAGTATCGATTATGACTATTGACCCCTGTACCTGCATTATGGATAAAACATAATTGGCAAGAAATAAAATTAACAAATCGATTACGACCTACAAATGAAGTGTCAGTAGATCTTTAGATTTGTGATTTTGAAACGCCTGGCTCTCGATTTATGTAATGATGTTTATTAATTTTTTAAAGAACTCTTAAAATCGTTATCTTCCTGAAACTGTACATGTACCTTTAATTGAGGAATTTCACTGATACTAAAATAAAGATTATTTAAGTTATGCAACCACCCACAGCAAAGACCCTTTAAATACCCATTTGGCCAGTTGGGAATTCAATCAATTGAATGGAGAGTGATCTCAACCTAATTCGATTCATAAACAAAATCTCGCAGATAAAATACAACCAAACAAATATAATTGATGTATTAAATTGAACAGGACCCATGAATAATTTTGTTTAATACATTTTTATACGTTTGAAGGTGAATGTTTGTTTGTTTATTTTTTTAATAATTGTTAACTTATTTTAACCTAATTAACTTAAAGTTATTATTTTACATTCGAGAATTTATATATTTTTTCAATTCTACTATATATACATCAATTCTACTCGACTATTTAAACATCTATCCTTGAAATATAAAATACAATGTCAACGAAAAATTTGTACCCTTTGTGGTATGAGTTATTTTAACTTTTGCCATTTTTGTTTTCGGAAGCTGAGAATCGTTGTAACTTTTTGTGGGGTAATTATTGACCTCCTTATAACATACACATCACACCTTTTTGGACATAGTGTACTCCTACAAGTGACCCATCGATCCGAACATCTGGTAAACAGTCATATCCCAAAAATCTCTCCGCTCTTGGCCGAAATCGTCCCATGCCTCCCTTACCCCTCAGCCCTCAACCGTTGAAGCGTGTACGAGTATATCGGTACCAGTTCGAACAGAATTTAGTCTTGTTTGTGCTCCCCTGAAGATGAGGTGAAAGCCTTGAAACCGGTAGGGTTATACCGTTACAAAAAAGTGGAATAAACAGTGTTTAATTAAAATAAATTACAAAATTAAGCAATATGTGCCAATATATTAAATGTCATGTAAATCTTAAGTTTTTTTTCATAATAGTAACTTTAAAACTCGCCTAGTTTATAAAATCATTATATATAAAGCGTAACCTACACCAACTAAGTTCAAGCATTTTAAAGGTTTTCTGTAAATTTAATTCCAGTGGGGGTGGCATTTCATAAAAGTCTTTGTCTTTGGTCTAGTTAATATAACGTAATTTATTTAATCTTTCGTTTTCTAACCATTCGTGATAACCAATATATACGAGTGTATACTCGTATAATGCTATCTGAAAGTTGTGCGAGGTGGGCGTAATATATAGAACAAAATAAATATGCATGGGCAGCTCGTTGAATTGTGGGCTGAAATAATGCAGGCGTTATATTGAGTAACAGTGGCGTAACAACTATAAATAAGTACTAAAAATTTACAATTATAAAAAAACAGCTCCCATGTTTCAATTTTTGTATATCAGTTCAACAGTGGAAAATTAAAACTATCGCACAAATTTATTGAAAATAATAAAAAAAAAGAAGTTATTTACGTTGATACATCTTTGTGTAGACGGATGCATTTTATACAAAACGTTTATTTGAGAACGTTTTTTTTTAAAGCATGTAAAAGAAAATATTTTTTAACTTATATATTATGTAAGGCTCTATGTACTGTAAACAAAATAAATGTTACTAAACTTCATTAATTTAATTAAAGCTTTAAAAAAATGAGAATTCATTTAACTCTATTTCGTTACAAATGTTACCCCAAAAATCTTCAATAATGTATGTAAGAACGGTACTTAGTGCCAGGACACCAATTAATTTTAATAGAAAAAAAGATTAAAACCGAGAATCGAATCCGGGATCTTGAGAGTTCAGGAAGCATAATAACTACGACTCTTAAAAAGTATATGTACTATAAGAGACCCTCTGATAGCTTTTATCAACAGCATAAATGTATGAAATATTAACTTGAATGTCCGATACTAAAAAAAATACTAACAAAAATGTTATTTTGGTAAAATATATCAAGTGAAGAGTATTTTTTACGTTGCGTCACTGGAAAAATGAATCTGAAAAGTACTATAAGGATAGCGGATAGTTTTTCTAAAATGCTGCGCCAGGAAAAAGATTTCTACCTTTCCTCCTGTGGCCGGTTTATTTACAGCGGACGCGGATGTGGGCACTTTGAATTTATGTTTTCTTACGGGGAAGAATATCCAAAAAACTTGTAACCATTGTACTACACTTTAAAGAAGAGGGTCGAGTGAAAAACTTATAAAGGAATATCTCACAGTCTTGATAGAAAAAAATGCTTCAATAGATAGTTTAGGAAGATATTAAAAAGTATTTAAGTAATTTTATCAGGTTTGCTAAATGCCAGCAGTGCATGTTAGTGAAAATAGTTAGGAAGTTCGGACAGATGATTAGTTCTGGACTTATATAACAATCAATTATAGAAACTGTGGGCCGCATGCTAATTTCAGGCATAGTTGGTTAACTCCATTAAACTCAAATATTTTTCGTTGACTAGAAAACTTACATTCAATTAATAGAAAAATAAATAAAATCTTCAGTGTTAGTGAGGTTAAAATTTTCCCTGTGAAGAATGCAGCCGCCTGAAGTAATAAATCGCAACTAAATTCGAGAATAACGCGATGCATTTAGATTTATTCGCGCAGTATCCCAACTATGCAAGGTTAATTTTAACGCATTGCTTATTCTGTGATTGTACAGATAATTAATTAATGCGATTGTTAAAACCATGGAAAAATTAACTGCAAGTTAGAAACAACTTCCAGTATTAAAAACAAAACCCAGTCGAGTTTTGGTTATCTGCGTAGTTTGTTTGCCATATAGTTAAAAGCTTTAAATAAATTAATGAGGTTAAAAACTTAAGTGAAAAATATAGCTGGGGCCCTTAAGAAAAAAATAACGGGAATCAAACTCGCGGGTTGGAAGGGAGCAGTTTTAACAATGAATCCCTGGAAGTCACCGTTCGTAATGGATTCGTAACGTTTTAAACTAAGAGTGATTCCGTCTACAAATAATGCGCCTCGTTCTAGAAACTCTGAAAAAGAACAACACTATATACGATGTATTTACGAGAGAGCAAATTTGAATAACATGATTGTTAAGTGAGAAAATAAGATTGGTAACTGTACCATGGTATGCAAAATCATTTGAAAAGTGTTAACGAAAACATACAGAATAAAAACTGTTGGTATTAGTTGTTTAGCACCTACGAGTATTTATGGTATATACAATATTTATAAACTTTTTATACTGACTACTAATTATATAAATATAGAGGAATGCTTCACGTTGCCCTTTAGTAACTTGACTCAATACATTATAATAGCAAACTTGGTGAATGCATCACTATTTCAAAGGGATCCCCCAAGTCTGGGTGTCCTATAGAACAACAATGGGAGTCTAGAATAATAGAAATATCCCTTTATCACGGGGGTATTTTGGAGTTTGCGCAATGGCCTTAAATGCAACCTGTCACTTGAACAATGAAAATACAAAACGGACATCATATACCATATACGAGTAGTAGCCATAAGGCATATTTATTAAAAATAGTATTAAGTTATCGCAATCAGTGTGCAGAGGAGTGTAATTATTTTTTATATGTGCGACACAATAGATGGCTTATTAATCAGGCTTCAGTATCAGACATTATTTTTTTAATATTTCTTTAGTATTTTTTTAGATATTTAAAAGGTAGGTATCCTTAATTTATAATGGAGAATTTTGCAACTGAGAAACGAACGACAGTAGTCGAACTTCATTTAATAAAAATCAAGATTTGATTATTCGAATACAACGTGCATATTGACGTCATTTTACTGATGTACATAGATTGCTAAGTAAGATCGATAATAGGTCCATTAATTGTATGCTTTAGTAGTAGAGATCAGTAGTTGACTTTTCTCGAGCCGGAAACCGTGTACTACCCGCAGATATGACAATATTTAAAGGGTACAAGAGAGTTTTGCTGATGATTAAGCAACTTCAACCAAACAACGTTCAGCTTAGTTCAGACAGTCTCGAATGACATTGCAACGAATCTTAAGAAGCGATTTGTATCTCTTTCCGTATAAAACTCAGTTGGTGTGAGAATTGAAGCCACAAGATCCACAACGCCTTGGAGAGGAGCGCGATTTATAACCTCCCTAAATAAAAATCACATAAAGATAAATAATATTAACCAAAACAATAATACAAAATTAATATATACGCGTTGTACAGGTTGAGAATCATATATAAATATATGAAAAAGTAAAGGATAATACGAAATAAAAACGAACTCGATGATATATATATTATGTGTATGTAGTAAATTTTAAAAATATCGCTGTGAGGGGTTTGTATTTCATATATGAAAGCTAAATAAATTACATCGTACCTATTATGCAAGACTGACCTAAGTCAAAATTACATGGTTACAATTTTTTTTTCTAAAGTATGAAAATATTCTTACATTAATATTTTCATAATATAACCAAAATTTAAACTTATTTTGAAGGTTGGTAATTTTACTATATGACAGTTATGTAATAAAATAAAATGTCAATAGTGTTTCATCCGAGTTGAAATACGAGGGTTTAAGATTTTTTAAATTAAGAGAGTCATAACATAAATATGCATAAGTTATGATCATGATCAAAGTCCGTATATTATGAAATATACTACTACTGGAGTTAGGGCATTATGGTATAGTGGCTTTCTAAATCCTCCTTAAATCCGCAATATTTGGGAAATATTGCATAATAACGTAGGAGTGATTGTTGGTCACTAAATGGTGATAGATAAAGAATAAACGTTCGCCAACGCAGATCACAATTTATGGCCAGTTCGTTCGTCTCACCTTGTCCAGTCCCAGTATCTTCTCACACAATGCAAAGAATATTTAAAAAAAAAACGACTTGTGATAGTCATATATTAAAGGTGCAACATAAATATAAGTTTGAAATCCACTCGCGTACCCGTAGAATGAAGGCATAATGCAATTATTTAGACGTGTTGAACGAACTACTCGATGTTCCCCTTACTGCATGTGCATTCACTAAAGTATAATTCAATTTAGTTTACAAAATCTTGTTTTCCTTCTGTTACTCTTAGACTGTTGAACCTCGCTTAGCGTTTAGTGGAAAAAACAACTTACGCATTTCCATTAAATATCCACACTCTGTTTAATTCCCAAACCTTATGATGTCTGTGTTCAACTTTTTTGAAAATATTGATTTAAAATATAAATCTAATATTTGATCGAGTTTTTGAACAGTTATGCAAAAATCACAGAGTAGAGAGAGTACTAGATAATCATTTCGGTAAAATGATTTATTTCTTCGAAATCAGTGTAATTGAAATTATTTTGGCACAGAACGAATTTCGAATATCTCAAATCAAATTGTTTTTCCATTTACGTAAAATAAAAGCTTCACGTTACAGGTTAATATTAATGTAACATTATTTGATGTTAAGATACGAGTACTATATATGTTATACTAGCTAATGAGGTTGTTATTTATTCATTTATTAAATACTTTCATGCAAACACATCTGGCCGATCTGTTGCTTTAAATCAATTTCTTCCAACCAACAAGGTTTTATTTTATATTTATGTGTCTAAACAAATCATAATATTGCAAGGTTCATATTGCTAATGGCGGTTATTTAAATTAGCCAAAAATTGCTTACACTGAGATAATATAGTTTCCGCTTAGCACGACGATAAGCTGGGAAGGAAAATTGGTTGGATTTGAATACATCCAATAAATATAAATCAAGCTGAAATTAAGATATTGAAATAACTAATAAAATAGATTTCGGAAAAAAATATCCTCCATTAAAAATAATCCTATGCTACAGGCATCAAGAAATTTGATAACTACAACAATGCCCCATTTTGTAGTATGATCCTTGAAAAGGTTTCGAAAATCCAATGAAATACTTACAAAATTCTAAATAAACGATAAAAAATTGATTCATTTTGTTCACACAAAATGAAAATTTAATAATTTTTATTAAATTGATTAATGCTACCATTTCAAAAATTAAAAATTTGAAAAAACTTTTAAAAAATATGAGTGATTCGCGCAATTTATAAAACTCAGTAGGGCACTTGTAGTTAATTTTCAAGTAGCAATAAATCAACTCGTGTGATTTGAAAGGGTACAACGTATCTGAAAAACTGAAAAAAGAAAATTAATAACCTTTCACCCGAGTACAAAACGAGCGACAAAGTTCACGCCAAATTCATGTTAACTTATTTTTAACTGGGCAGGGGTTAAGTTAAACGGCCATCTTCTTCTTCATGTGTCCTGCCGGGTCCCCCCGACGTTGACGATCACTTGGGAGAAACCTTGTCTGTCCTGGGCAGCACGGAACAGCTCCTCCACACCTCTCATCCCGGTCCATTCTCTAATGTTCCGAAGCCAGGAGTGCTGCCTTCTTCCAACTCCTCTACGACCCTCAATCTTCCCCTTTATGACAAGTTGTAGGATTGCATACTTTTCACCTCTCATTATGTGGCCAAAATATGAAGTCTTACGGAGCTTGATTGTTGTGAACAATTCTCTCTGTGTATTTGCTCTACGCAATACTTCAACGTTGCTAATCATGTCAGTCCAGGATATTCTTAGCATCCTTCGGTGGATCCACAAACGGCCATGAGTGCAGTTAATTGCATCGGTGAAACTTGTGAAAGGAATTAAAGTTACGTTGGGAGGTTTGCATGCCAGGGGACTCGAGTGTATGCAAAATACAGAGGGTATGAAACGCCAACTAAGCGTAACGACATTTATTGGGAGTTGGGTGTCTCGTAATTTACTATTGATTTGACATTAGGATTCAATTGAGAAATAAGGAAAACAAGAAAAGAAATAAAAAATTACTTTATAAAGATGAAAGTTGTGAGATCTTAAGTCATGGTGATAAAAAAGTGTAAAAGGAAAAGTAAATGCGATATATATGTGTGAACAATGAAAGATTAAGAGTTAGTTAAGGAATTTTGTTGTTGACGTAGTGGTTTCTCAAATAATGGAAGCGTTATGAGATCTCGTACATCCAACACCGTGTTGCGATAGAACATCAAGTGGATAGGACACAAAAATTTATATACTCGTACTAGAACCGGACAATATCGAAATCTTCTAAGATGATAGATAGTCCACAATAGTATTACCAAATTTTGTGTATGGAAGCGAAATGTGGACGTGGAAAAATACTGAAAGGAGCCAAATAAATGCTGTAGAAATGCGTGTATTGAGAATATATGGGGTGACAATGTATGATATAATACGGAAAAAATGTGAATTTAAGGCGTCTAGACATTTTAAGTAAAACGACGCGGAGAACTCTGAGATGGTTTGAACCGGACTCTAAATGAAGAAAGACTAAAAAAACAAATATACAGTGCAAATGTGAGAGAAAGGCGTCGTTAAGGAAGACCAGTCAAAATATGGTTGGATGACGTGAATGAAATTTTCAAAGAACAAACGTAAAATACCAGAGAAATCATAGACATTGCATGAGATGCATGGATGTAGAAGAGGATAAATATGTGTTTCGCGATAGGAAAGTCTTGCGCTCTCTCCCTCGACAGGGAATAATAAATAAAATAATGAAAGGACAATCTATATAGCGCCGTTTAGAGAGCAAACTCTTCTCAAGGGCGGAATGATGGTACGTATTGGCTTGCTTCAAAGAGTGACTTAAAAATCATTATATCTCTCTTCAATGGCATAACGTACCTTTCTATAATCCGAATTTTATTTATCATCCCTACCTCTCCATTCTCCAAGTCGATGGCAATATTAAGAATATTGTTTTATATTTTTTATTATTACTTCTTTCTTCTCTATTCTTATTTTTTCGTTATAAATGTACAAGTTTGTTCCACATACCCAAATCATCTCGACGCACTATTCTTCATCTTACTTAACACATCCGCCTTAAGTTCAGATTCATTACTTGTCACTTCATTCCGTATTCTGTCATACATTGTCACTTCATGTATTTTTATTTATTCGGCTACTTTCAACATTTTTCCACGTCCACGTTACACTCAAAGTTGGCACCAAAATACTATTGTGTATGGTTATGATAGAAAATGTGCACTTTCTTCAACAATTTATTTAGATGACGATTACAATGATTACTTTTCAGTATATCACGGAGATATATTTAAGGGATGGAACGTCATAGTGACCTCGTTCCTCCCTAGTGCAAATATACCTAAATAATTTGGGCCTTCTGGACCCTTAATATACTAATTTTGATGAAAGATATATCTTCATCTCTTTTCAATTGAGAGTGTAGGAGCAAATAGTAAATGTGGTCAAATAACATATATTTCGGATAAATATACTGAAACTACTTCCTTCGCGTTTCACTTATCTGCAGGGGTTAGGTAGCTGCCCAAGAACAAGTTAAGACGATACAATATTTATTTTAAGATGTCTATTGATTAATATGCATCCTGGTGATAAGACAGGCGATCCTCGGGTTCACTTTATGGACTGAAAAAAAAGGATAAGCGTCCATCACGTAACAAATATCATCTTCGCAGATTTTGATACTGTCCGGTTCGAGTATATATGTTTTAATGCTCCATTGACTTTGTTTCTTGTCATCACTAAACGCCGTTCGATATCTATCTTAACTGTTAAATCATCTGTGTTCCTCCTCAGATAATTCCACAACTTGCTCTAATCTTTCATTTTATGCCATGAAATATGTAAAGTTTCGTGGATTTCCTGAAAAAATCACAATCATAGTACAGGGTGCGTTTCATGTTCCAGGCCAATTTTGTTTGGCCGCCATTTGGATTTGGCTGTCATTTGTCAATTAATATTTGACAGTCGTAGAGAATGGTTGATACCAATTTATTATGGAATATTTCACCCCGCAACAACGTGTTGATGTTATTAAATATTTTTTAAATAATTGTTCAATTGTGAATACGCGAAGAAAATTGCGTGTTTTTTTTTGGTTTAAATCATGTGCCAAGCAGGTCAACCATTCAGCGTTTAATGAATAATTTTGATAAAGCAAAATTTGGGCCTCAACGTAGCCAACCTACGCCAGAAAAGATTGATGCAGTGAGGCAGAGTGTTGGTGAATGTTCGTACACCTCTCATCGACGCCGTGCACAAAAATTGGGAATGTCTCCATCATGTTTGTTAAGATTTGCTTTTTTATCCGCATAAAATTAAATTGACACAAGAGCTACAGGAAAATTACCATAAACGGCGGCGAAATTGGAGTGCTATGGTTTTACAGGTCAGTATAGACGACTATCATTTTTGGAAAAAAATCATCATGAGCGACGAGGCACATTTGGACTAAGCTGGCTTTGTTAATAAACAGAATAGCCGCTATTGGGGCACTGAAAATCCTCAATTGATACACCAACGACTATTACACCCTAGTAGAGTGACTGTATGGTGCGCCATTTGGGCCGGCGGTAACCTTGGGCCATATTTCTTTGAGGATGCTAGAGGCAATGCTGTAACGGTTACTGGTGATTGCTATCGTGACATGTCGGTAAACTTTCTTGTACCCGAATTGGATCAATTGGGCCCACATCACATGTGGTTCCAACAGGACGGTGCTACATCACACACAGATCGTGCTACGATGCAAATTTTGCGAGAAACTTTTTCCGGCCGAATAATGTCAAAAAGTGGTGATATCGACTGGCCCCCACGATCCCCTGATTTGACCGCCCCCGATTATTTCCTATGGGAGTACTTGAAGGGAAAGGTGTACACCAACAAACCAACCACAATTCCGATGCTTAAGGACAACATTCGAAAATAAATTGCTGAAATAACACCAGAAGTCTGCGACAATGTTATGAAAAATATGCTTGAAAGAGTTCACGTTTGCGCCTCGGCCAGAGGCGGCCATTTAACCGACATTTTATTCCATACATAATGGTAAAGACCATATAATCAATCAATTAAATCTAAATTATAAAATTGTGTTTCATTTAAAAGTCATTAAAAAAAAACATCGGCCTAGAACATAAAACGACCCTGTAACGAACGATCTTGGAATAATGAAATCTTAAACCTTTAAAACATGGGTTAAAAATTAATATTGTTGGACTCATTTAAGAATGAGTTATTAAATATGACGTGGCAGTTATAAAAAACCGGATAAGGCCTGGCATCACAATCATAGTATCTTGGAATTATTTAATCTTAAATCTTCAAAATATGGGTTAAAAATTAATATTATAAGACTCATTCAAGAATGAGTAATTGAATATGAATATGACGTGGTAGTTAAAAAAATCCGCATGAGATCTGGTATCACAATCATAGTATTTTGTAATAATTTAATCTTAAATCTTTCAAACATGGGTTAAAAATGAATATTATTGGACTCATTCAAGAATGAGTTGTTGAATATGAATATGATGTGGTAGTTAAAAAAATCCGCATGAGACCTGGCATATCAATCATAGTATCTTGGAATAATATAATCTTAAACCTTTAAAACATGGGTAAAAATGAATATTATTGGACTCATTCAAGAATGAGTTATTGAATATGAATATGACGTGGCAGTAATAAAAATCCGCATGAGGCCTGGCGACGTAGCGGCCTGCCGCGTGAGCCGGGCAGAGTGATGTGTCAAAAGCGCAAAGGAAATTGCTGAAAGATTTATTATGGCTTCGATCGAGGTCCATTACAAATGTATTCGGGAAAATCCGTTGCTTTTAATGGTCGAGTCATAATTTGGGTCGAACACATTTATCAGGACCTTCAACATAGCTTTTCGATATAATGGGAAAAAATACAGCAATGAGATAGGAATTTTATTTGACATCACTAAATAAAAGTGTTATTTTTTTATTAACGAAACATAAATGTTCTTTAGATATCGTAAATATCCTTTAGATAAAGTAAGAATAAAAAAAAAAAAGATGAAACATCGAAATGTTTTAAAAAACTTATAATTTAGGACATTATTTAGGATATTATTAGGACAAAATATGATTCATAAGTATATCAATGTATATTACAGAAATAATAATTAAATTCAATCAACAATAAAAAATAGAATCTCTCTAAAAGGAGTATTAAAGAACAAATTATAATAAAATACTTATTCATTCAATTTTATCTAATCGAGAACTAAGATTGAGAAAACGCTTGAGAGGGACCCTCCTGAGCTCAATAACATCTGCATTAAAAATATTTACCAAACCTGACAAGGACTGTAGGCTGTTTGTTCTATTCACAAAATTGTTTAAGGTTACTTGAAACATAAGATAAATATGTTAATACTTGCTCTTCCAAAATCGATTCGAAATAGTTTATGAGATATTTCTCAAGAGACATTGTGTTAAACTAAATAGTTTTTAATACCAAATATGTATTTTATAATTTTGTTTGAACAAATTTAAAATATCCTTTCCCTACTTAATAAATGTTATATTTTTAAACGAAGGTTTATGAAAAAGAATGGTTTGTTTTTACATTGTTGTGGTGAATCTGGATAATCGAAAATTCTACGTTGAAATTTTGTATTCACGCTTATAATTTAGTTGCTGTCATTTTTATCATGTATATTTTGACGAGAGAATGAGTTGTGAAAGATTAACGAAACGAATATGCATGTCTGAAAATAATGCAGAGCTAGACAGAAACATAGTGGAAGGAGATAGTCGGAGAAATTTTGATTGAGGAAAGTGAAGAATTATGAAAAACTTTGCTTACCCTAAAAGTTATATGACGTGATGGTAATATCTTAAAGCACCGTTTAGAGTCCTCATGGACGCAATATGGATGTACACTAGTCAAACTTTTAATAGGAATCGAACCCAAGTTTATAATGAAGAAAATAGTAATAAACTTTACATTTAGTGGGTGATGGTATGCATGCATATCATGATATGATTTATATGTATAATCTATTAATGTTATGTACTTATTAACTTGTTACTTACGAGTGTATAACTTATTTCTAAATGTTACAGAATATCACTAGTACCTTTTACGTGGAAAATTTTTCTAACTCTCGTAATGTTTTGATCAAAATCAGTTAAAAATATAAAACGCGTATCAACCTAAATTTTAACTGCATTGAGTTTTACTCGTACAATAATTAATTTATATAACTGATTTACAATATATCTTAATAAATAAGTAATATAAATTTTTTCATGAATCTTCGAAAAGACTATAGTTTCACTTTGTGGTGCTATTTTTTACACAAAAGGAAAAAATCAGGAAAATAAAAAACTTATTTTATTTAATATGTTCCCAATTTAAAACCCTCCCCTGTCTTAAAGATTCACATTCACTTTCACATATTTTTTCCACGCCCCATTCACCATTGTATAACATCTCTCCCCACTTCACTCTCCTACCTCACCTCTTTTATATTAGGTTATTTACACTTGTACAGACTATATTTTAGCAACTCAGTTTATATTCACCTGACGAAGAAGACGGTGGTCTTCGAAACTAGTTGTGAACCTAAATTAAACCTGTGGTGAACACAAAAATATAAAATAAGTTTTTTATTTAACTTATTTTTTCCTTTTATGTACTCGTAATATAAATTTTGACCACACATATTTTAATACTTTAACTGCGGTTCTGAACGAAAAATCTTTTAAATCGCAAAACCAAACCACGAAGGAATTTAAACAACTCGTCGGATTGAGAAGAGGACATAATTGTGAGAATTATTTCCATCCGAGTTTCCACGACAAGTGAATTAGTCGAGAGCTAAGAGAATTATCAATGAAATGACGCGACTAGGCGACTGGAGTAAGCGCCATGAATACCAATGAACCAGCCTCTTCAAAAAAGGTAATAATTATTTATTACACTCATAATATTCTCTATTTGCACGTCCCAACTCTTCCGCCGGATAGTAAATATTGAATGCTACGACGGATCTGACCACATAAATATTTTTCTTAATGTTTGACAAAAAGTTTATCGTTGAATTTTAATGAGTGTTTTAATATATTTTTACTGATGGACACCCTCGCAAAAACCAAAGACAACAAATTTATTAGAACAGGCTATGGATCATTTGGGTTCAGTTAATTCGCAATAATTAGGAGAACCTAAGGAACATTTGGTTTCAGGTAAAGTTAACATTGATAAGGCATATTCAATGAAACAGCTTATTGACACAATTGGACGAAAAATCGAATATAAATAATAATATAATATGATACGAGTATATGGATATTTAGAGAGCCGACTTTCTTCAAGGGCGATCTAACTTGGTTCTTGAACCTGTTTTTATTGACAGATTATATTAAATAAATCTATCTAAGTACAAGGATTGGAAGATAGTGGCTGTGGTCATTAGATTAGGTATTTTCCCGCATCTGTTTTGCATTGTATTACACTTTCGTTGTATACAGTACAACGTAGCGAACTTATTGCCATGTGGTAATCTCTTCCAACCAATCAGAAACATGTTAAATAGGCCTAAAGTGAAAACAAGACTGGAATTCTTTTTAAAAAAATCTGGGTTCCAACGGGATTTGAACCTGGGTAAGGAGACAGGTGTATCACAAACCAGGCCACGGAGGTCGTGCATATGTTTAGAAAAAAACTCAGGTAAGACAATCGCAGAAAACTTACCAAGGGAAGATGAATTTAAAAAAAAAACGTAGATTTTCCTATAAGTGATAGTAACACATCGGGCTTTAGATGTAGTGCAGTGCTACTCAAATGGTGGTCCGCAGACTTGTGTCGATCCGTGGTCTGGAGTTAGTCATCCGAGGGCAGGTTGTAGCTATAGTAACGGTATACTGTATTTCTTTGAATTCAATAAAACATTTTTTATAATACCTTTTCAAATGCTCATCCCATCTTCACAACATTAAGTCGGTCCCTAGGTGACTGAAATATATACCGGTCCACCCAGCAATAAAGTTTGAGTAGCACTGGTGTAGTATACTAGCCAAACTGCTAAAATTGACACAAAAAGAGCTCAGTTTTGCACAGCGATCCGAAGTCCTATATTATTTATAATTTACAATAAAAAATATAATTACTATATAGATGGGGAAAGAGTGACATATGAGTAGCTTTCCGAGGTCTCTATATGGTATATGTATATGAGTGAATAATTAATGCAGATGTTGAGCGTGTGATGAGTTGTTGGACATGATTTTGATGTTGTTGAGATAATAATGCGGTTGGAAATATGTATGTGATAACTTGGGATATATAGTACTCGTACGTACGAGAATGCGGAGTGTGAATGTTTTAGTATTTAGGACATATGATATATATGAAATTTGTGATTAAGGAATAAAATTAAGGAATGGATCTGGGTTTATTGCCTTTCATTTGTCGTGTCCCCAGTAAACTAGGCTTTTGCTTGTATCTCACTGAGGACATATAGCATGAAAACATTAATCCATATTTCTTTCCGATGTTTGATTATATAAAACTCCGTTGCATATTCTCATCAACCTGACAAACAATGACACTCAATTAAATATGTATATATCACGTGAATCAAACGTCTCACACTTCATCACTCCAGACATACCAAAAAGTTCATCCCACAATATAACGCACATAATCATAAAAAAATGCTAAAAAACTATAGTTAGTTTGAATATCGATTTACTAGCATATTTTTACTATAACACAGTTCAATAACAACTGTGTATCGTTGTGAAAGGACATAATGGGGTTTGAAAACACCATTAATAACAATCATCCATGGCGCCATAGTCAAGAGAAGGTTGATGACACGTGACGTCATTGGGAGCAATAAACAATTATTGAATTACGTGACGATGCCCCCTGTCATTTCTGCCAACTCTACATCATAGATCCTCTATAGTGGCAACGCACTAATAACGCTTGCCCTTCCTGAACCCAACAATCGCATGGATGATGCCATCAATTCGTTAAATAGAATAGTTTGTGTTTAACGAAATGTAGTAATGGTGATGTTTTGATCACAATGAAGACAGGAGCTGGAATTCTATAATGAGAAACAGTGTTTTATCAGTTTTTGACTATCGTTCAATTCAATTATCTACTTAGGGTGTGCCTAGTAGATATTGAGTGAAGTGCTGGCGCGTTTGGAATATGTATGACTGTTGATACTATTCTAAGTTTGCTAATTCTTTTATCTTTTAAAAAAGGGCCAAAGTTTTAAAAGCAGAAATGGAATTCAAAATCAATTGAACAAATGAAAAATATTAGCAACGGTAATAATATTCCAAAACAATTCAGCGCTAATTCTTCGATTTTTACTAGAGACACCTTCATCAAGGATCCAAGGATCTCACAGCCTAAAGGTTAAATAGGTTACGTATTTGGAATAGAAAACAGATTCCTTGACTAAGAGTTCGGTCGAGGAGCTCGAAATTCGACTCGTAACAATAAGGTCGTATAAGTAGAATCTATAAAGCAGATTTTATCGTAAGAAAGAGAAAGAACATTTCAAAAGTGGATATAAAGGTTTAAAAAACCTTTAATGAATTTATGGTTTCGATATTCAATTCACAGAACTTCATCCAAAAATTAAACGCTTTGATAGTTCCATATTTATTTACTCAGTGACAGTTTGACAAGGCCTTTGTATGGCGAAACACTTGTCATTGAGCAAATAAATAAAGGATTCAGAACTACGAGTATTAAAGCGTTTAATTTTGGTTTTCCTAATAAGTTCTTAATTAAGTTTGTGACCATATAAATTGTTTAAATGTTCCATATTAGGATATTTTACAATAAATTGCTATGGTATTCCACTAATATGTGCATTGAATATAATATATTTTATAATTGACATGTATGATCAGATTAACTCACTTAATAGTCCTCTTCTCAACCTGTTTCCCATTTAAACACGAACTTCTTGACTCCGTCGACACACCCCTTCCTCTTACAAATTACTAACCCATATATTTCTTTACCATTATATTTAAAAAAAAAAACCATTTCGTTCTTCATTGGTGAAGAAGTGAAGAAGATAAATGCCTTTCAAATCGGTAGTACACTTAATTGATAAAACAATGGTGACACGAATAAAATATAGTATACTGTCAAGTTTATTGTATTGAAAAAAAAAACAATCAATATGTCGCCATAAAGTAAACAAAATACTTTTATTTAAGATTCAATAGCTCAATTCTAAGAATAGCTCGCAATATCGATCACCATCAAAATAGTCATATCGATTAAGAAATATTTAGTTATGGATAAAAAAACAAGCATAAAGTGTACATTTCATCCATCATCATAAGTGACCTGTAAAAATATAAGCGAGTGAGAAAGTTAAATTTAGGAAGTTGACTGATCAACTATGTACGCGACCCTAACGGCTGTGTTATTTGTGTTATTGTTTATTCAACCGTCAATAACTTTTATTGTAGAAAAATATGAATGATTAGAAATAGGTTTTTTTTACTAAATGAGAGAGAATACATTATTAACGCAGAGTTTATGTCAAAAAAAGGGTAAGGTACTCGATTAGATTTATGCAAATAAGGTAAAAGCTGACCTAATGAAAACTATTTAGGTAGTTGCGGTCGAGAATTTCAAAAAATATGATGTACTTTAATAGATTTATACAGAGTATACACATACCAAATGGAAATTTTCAAGATAATTGCGTACGAGTATGTCAAAAAATGTGATGTACTTTAATAGATTTATACAGAGTATACACAGACCAAATGGAAATATTCAAGATAATTGCGTACTAGTATGTCAAAAAATGTGATGTACTTTAATAGATTTATACAGAGTATACACAGACCAAATGGAAATTCTCAAGATAATTACGTACGAGTATGTCAAAAAATGTGATGTACTTGAGTCGATTTATACAAACAGGGTTTACACTGACTAAATATAAACATTCAAGATAATTAATTCCGCATGAGTATATCAAAAAACGTGATATACTTGTCTATATTTATAGAAATATGGTACACATGACTTTTAACACTTACGTACCTTTGCAAATGTTTGCAATGTTGATCAATACAATAAAAAATCGTATAACGTGAACAATTTGCTTGTAACAAGATACTCCATTTTAAAATGTTACCAGAACTTGAAGATACTTTTATTTACACCCTAACAGAGATTCCCAATAATTAAATTATACCTCTAAAAATAAATCCAGCAACATGTCGATATTGGGTTGTTCTTGCCCGCAGAGTCGACAATGGCCTATTCTGCAGGGCTATTCTTGTTGGCAGATGCCACCTACACAGACTGGTATTAAAATGCGGGTGCCCTGACTCACACACAGCACTCCGCAACAGTCGATTAGATGCACTGATAAGACAACAATGAAGGCATTCGTGGAACTCCAGCTATTGTTATATCTGACTGAATGCAATATGCGCCTTCAAGGTTGACTGATTTGTAGGATTACAATTTGATTTTAAAAATACATCGGTGTCCTGTCGCGTTTTAATTCTTATAAATACAGCTGTTTCCCTGTTTACGAATTAATTCGTTATCAAAATTCGCTCGCAAAGCGGGAATTCGTAATGTGAGAAATAATTATATACAAAAATGTTATATATGGAACATAGACCACAAATATGTGATTCGACTAAGGCTAACATAAAAAAATACAAAAATTACTTCTCATGTTTACAATTTTATTTATATTTATAAGATGCGATCTAATCGAGAAGACGTTCTATATATCCACAACTAAATATTGTTTATGCATTTATATATACTTGTACTTAGTGTTGAGTTTTCGTTTTCACTCAAAAGTAAGTTTGAGATTTTTAAATGGCTCGTAGAGGGTCGAGGAAACCGAAGGAATGGGAGTTTCAGCTTCATCTATTTATTGATGCTTACCCGTTTCAAGCAAATCTACGTTAATAAGTTTTTTCTTGTCTGCTACAAGATCATATGTCACTTATAAAAAATTAAAAAGGTTAGCAATGCTTAGGGAAAATACTGTGAAACTGAGCTGAGAACTCGTAAAACTAGAAATACTTACATATAGTTAGTATATACGAGTATAAACTCTTCTATCTTTGATATTTTCGTTATATTGAAATTGTATTCATCATGGACATCATAACACTGGATTGACTCATAAAATTTCATTAGTGACTTTGATATGGTGGCAAGAAATTATTCTAATGTGAGTTGATTGCCTAGTAAACAAAAATAAAATATCTATTTTTATTTATTTATTTATATTCTTTAACATCTTTCTGGTTGGTTGAAGAAAAAAGTCACATGGCAACAAGCCCGCTATGTTGTTCTGTATACGGTGAAAGCGTAATACTATACAGAGGTCGAACATCCATCCATGGCGTGATCAAGTAAAAAGTGTCGAGACGTTCATTTTAGGAGGTATTACGTCGGGCAAGAAATCGCTTGACCTGGAGAAGGATGGTTGATGGACATGTTGATCACAATCCTCAGAATTAATTGAACGACGAAGAAGAATAATGGATTAGTTCTACTTTTGTTATGACTGTCTATAGGAAGAGCTTTTCTTTTTAATGACAGTATACTGAATGAGTTCCATTTTCTTATGACTATTGGATAAGTTCCATTTTTTATAACTGTCAAAGGATGAGCTTTCCTTTGTTTGGAAATATACTGGGTGAGTAATACTTTTCTACGACTGTTGGGCTCCATTTTATGACAGTTTATCGAATGAGCTTTTCTTTTTAATGTCTACACGTATTTATATAAGGTGCGTTCTACTTTTTTATTACTGTATTAAAATTTACGAAATACAAAAAAATATTACCTAATGCTCGAATTTCATATTTTTATGAAAAATAAAGTAAGATGGTACTCACGATCGATGTTAGATGTGAGCCGAAATATGTCGGAAAAAAAAAGTTAATAATTAAGTAATTGGATTTCAGTTGACCAGAACATCTAAGCAGAGAAACCACAATTTCGTTAATAACAAAAATAAAAGGGTGAATATCTACTATATCAAAGGAATGGCAGAAATGAAAAGAGTTCTCGAGTATTGGGCTAAGGAGATAAATAAAGGAGGAAATAAATGGGGTTGCGACCAACTGGCGCCAGGAAGGGAAATAACGTTTATAAAAAGGAGATGCAATCTAATCAAATAAACGTTGACATTTTTATGGCCTCTCATACTGCTCTGTCGGGTTGTATTGACAGGCAGACACTGATGGGGATTTGGGAGAGGAAAAGGTTGGATTTGTTTAGAAGTGAAAAAAATATTTTTCCTCATTATTTGTCCGTCATATTGATTTATGTAAATATTTTCGAAGTTTATTTCATTTACATAAACTTGTAATATTCCAGCAAAAAGGAACATTATATTATTTGTTCTCTTCATAAGTTTACTAAACAGGTTGTAGCAAATAAAACAATGTCTTTCAATCAACGCGATAAGGCTGGATGAGATAATTTATGTCATTGTGAATATGTTTTATAAACGATCTCCGTGGCCTAGTTGGTAAGACGCTTATCTCCAAAACCACGGGTTATGAGTTCGATTCCAGTTGGAGCACATATTAAAAAAAATAGGATTCCAGTCTGGTTTTCACTTAAGGCTTTTTGAACATATTTCTAGTTGGTTGGATGAAGTGCCACAGCTCGCCAGGTTGTACTGTATACAACGAAAGTGAATACTATACAATACAAAGTAAAATGAGGTTTTGTGGATCGATAACTAAAGAAAGATTGCTTAGATTTTTTCTGAAAATTAAAATGTAATAAAATCTTGACGTATGATTTAACATCATTGTCTGTTGCGTCTCCTTTCGGTTCGGAGTTGCAGCATCCCAGTTTAGATCTTGCTCTTAGCTATTTTTATTTTTACAATTTTTCAATAACATTGGAAAAATATATGAAGTATGAGTTTTTATGAAAAAAATCGTACGCTGAAAAAGATGTCGTATTTGAAACATTTTAAGTCTTTTGATTTATTTTCTCGAAAACATTTTTTTAAGCTTTAAAAAAAAAGTCACAACGAGTCAGTGCAAGTGGTACAATCTTGAAATCTATATAAATAAAAATGTAAATGTTCGTAAATTAAAAATCTCTAATCTCCGAAAGTTCTTCACCGATCGCTTTGAAATTTTGACAAAAAGTTGCATTCGTATACGAAAATGTTTATATATTATTATTTATATACAAGTATATATAAAAAAGTTTATAAATCAGAAAAAATAACGTTTGCGCTCCCTGCAGTGACACATGCGAACGAAACTTGACAGTTATGTTACATTGCATTTTCGACGTTTCGGAATTAATATTAAATAATTAAATATTAAATATCTATATAAATAAAAATGTAAATGTTCGTTCATTAAAAATCTCCGCAAGTTATTCACGGATTGCTTTGAAATTTTGACAGTTCCATTTTGATTTTGAATATTAAATAATATTAAATATTTAATAATAAATATTTAAATAATAAATATTAAATTATCAAATACGTAAATTTTTTTAGTATAGCGCCATCTGCGCTAATTTATCCGCCATTTTCATTTCGTAATGTGCGTTTTTGACATCTACCTCTAAGAATATCTGTTTCACTTAGTTTTTTAACTTATTTTTTTGTTCAATTAGCGGTGAAATTGAATTGTGTTGATTGATTTTCGTTTGAATTCAAATCATATTATGAATTGACCTCTTGGAGTGACGCGACCATTTGCTTCAGAGAGACAACGTGATGTTGGTATGTATTATACATTTTTGACAAACGTCATATTTAATTTAAACGAACTGCTAATTTTTTGCTAATTTGTAACAAGATGTATTAATTTATCAATATTGTTAGTTTTTTTTAATGTATTTACGAGTACCTAAATAACTTGCTATTTATTAGAATCGATATTTATTGTTCATTAATGACGCGTCAAACATGTCACATCCAAATTAAATTCGTTCGTAGTTTGCAATGTCTTTCCTTAACATTTAATTAATTCCAATAATCTCTCTCTTTGCTTAGCATTTAATTAGTTCCAATTATCTCTGTATTTCCTTAACAATACTCCTATTTGACAAATATTTCCTTAACAATACTCCTATTTGACAAATATTTGACAAATGCGTGTCCAGCTGCTAAACGATCGATCAGCTGAGATATTCTCACATCAATTGCTGGAAATTGGGAACGGAAAGGTGCAGGTTGATATGACCTCAGGACGAATTTCATTGTCTCATAACTTATTGTTTCACAATTTCACTCATTTTTAATGTTTCACAATTTTATATGTTTTTGCTATAACTTTCTTTCTTCTTTTTCAGTGCAATCGATCTGCTTTAGTTCGAATTTTATGTTTTTGCTATAACTTTCTTTCTTCTTTTACAGTACAATCGATCTGCTTTAGTTCATCAAAATGTCGAGGAAGCAGCAGAACGACGTGTAGCCAGACTTGAGGATGCACGGGGATCGCGTTCTGCAGCTTCAGAACTGGTTCGTTCTCAACAGAATGTACGCGACAGGCTGAGAGTGGCTGAAAGAAGTCAGTAGGAATATCGAAAGTATCTTTTTTATATAGAATTTAATTTTATCTCTATGTTTATATTTCAAAATCTATTAAATCGTATGTAGAAATGGAGATTTTTTAAAATTATTGTAGTTCCAATTATCCATTTGTCTTTCCTTAAAATTTAATTAGTTACAATTATCTCTCTGTCTTCCCTTAACATTTAATTAGTTACAATTATCTTTTTGTCTTCCCTTAACATTTAATTAGTTACTTTTATGTTTCGCAATTTTATATGTTGCCTGAAATACTCTACTTTGTGCCAACACGTAAAGACGTTGGAATTAACTACAAATATGTTTGTCCAGCTGCAAAACGATCGATCAGCTGAGATATTCTCACATCAATTGCTGGAAATTGGAAACGGAAAGGTGCCGGTTGATATGACCTCAGGACGAATTTCATTGTCTCATAACTTCTGCAATTTAGTGATGTCAAAAGAAGAATTGGTTGAAAAAGTATTTCCCAATATTCAATCAATTATAAGAATCACGATTGGCTGAGTGAACGAGCTATTCTTGCCGCCAAGAACAAAGACGTCTACGAACTTAACAATATTATTCAGTTCCTTTTTTAAAGTTTCGCAATTTTATATGTTTTTGTTATAACTTTCTTTCTTCTTTTTCAGTGCAATCGATCTTTCATTTGAATTCAAATCATATCGTGAATTGACTTCTTGGAGTGACGCGATCATTTGCGAGCACGGTGATGAACGCGACAGACTGAGAGTGGCTGAAAGACATCAAAAATATTGTATACCCACAAGCATTGTGAAATTAAACATATTAGAAACGTGTGCTTTCTCTTTTCTTTCTTTTCCATTTAACCAGACTGAGCCACAGCAACGCGTGGCCAGATACAGCTAGTAATAAATAAAAGTTACGGTAAAAAAATACTTTTAGGTATGACATTATCTTACGTTGTATTTTATTTAAGTCTAATCGAAAAAAATATTCAACATATTTCATTTCGTTTTCAACGTTTCATCTTCTTCTGATTTGAGGTTGGTGTTTCTCAATATAAATAAATGAGGTTTAAACGTATTTGCTGGGGGCGAATAAATGTTTAAATTGGGAGTTGTTTAATTGATAATAATCAGTGTACGTGTGTAACAGACGAGGGTCGAATATGTAACAAATAGTTATATTATGATACAGCGAAAGGAGATATTATATAAAATTATTATATGGTCGAAAAACACACCGATTACGTGAAGAAATTATTTAATATTCAATCAGATGAATAACTAACGTAAATGAGGATAACAAATTGATTCAATAATAATCTCAACTTGATAACTTGAGAGATTATACATCTGCAGTCTGTTTGACAAGAGCGTGTACGGTTACATTTTTTCCTGGAAACCGTTAAAGGGCAGATTCAAACGCGAGCAGGTAGCAGGACCCTTCCCCCAAGATGCTTTGTATAGAAAAACAGTTGTCATTTGACCTTGGTTACACAAGAATATATTTCACGAACGTTACGAAGCCGCGTTTCTGTGTGTGTGTAGAAAAAGACCGAAAATGTCGTACGGAACCGCTGCTAAATACATAAGAAAGTCGAAGACATTTGTAAGTAAGTGGGTAAAACGCTATTCCGACGTAAAACACGTCGATGACCAACCAGATCGTGGCACTGCACAGAAAACGAAGAAAAAGGAAGACCAGAGTGATTTTACGAGTGTCTGAGAAGAATCCTCGTCTAGCATTGTGTAGCGGATAGGCGGTTTTGCATGAAAAGGGTCTAATTGTGTCATGTGACACTATAAGAAGACGTTAACTTGCTCATGGAGCGAAATTTCGAAGCACGGTGAAGAAGCCAGTACTGTCCGAAAAACAAGTCTAAAAAAGACTCACTTGGGCGAAATAACATTTGGACCGCGATTGGGACAACGTAATTTTTTCGGACGAAGCTTCTTTTTGGGCACGTTCTTCCATTAATCATACCTGGTGTACCCGCACTAATACACTCATCCAGCGGACCGTTAAACACTCGGTAAAAGTTTACGTCTGGGGCTGTTTCTCAAAGCAGAGATTTGGCACTTTGCACATCTTCAAAAATAGTTTAATTTGAACGCTGCCAAAATGGTTAAAATATATCAGATGGCTTTATTAGAATCTGCCCAAAGGTGGTTTATAAGAAAAAATGAAAATTAGCTACTGCAAGAGGACAATGACCCAAAACACCGAAGTCGTCTTTGTACGGTGTGGAAACAGGAAAATGACGTTGACGTAATGGATTGGCCGTCGCAGTCACCAGATGCAAATTCCATAGAAAATGTTTGGGCATTCATGAAGTTCAAGCTCCGAGGGAAAAATATCTGGAATTCAAGCAGTTATTTTGACAGATTTGACAGATATGGAAGTCTTTGCCCCTGGATTATGCTATCAAATCAGTAGAAAGAATGCCTCGGAGATGCCGGGCAATTATTACTAGTGGAGGCGACTGGACAACTTGTTAATAATAAAGCGTCACGGTTTTTATATTATGTAGTATGTGTGTATTTTTTAATGCCTTATCCCAAATAGTTTTTCGGGTTTCGCCGTACACGTCCTTGTTAACCCTGAGAGCGCTACGAGAAAAAAATATAATTGTCTATCTAGTGCTGAGATATATTTACGATTCGGACGTTCGTGATAAATATTTATTTTAAACAACAAAAAAACACAAAACAAATATTTTTACAACATAAATATATTTTAGAATACAAGGGTAGAACAAATTTCTTCCACTGCTATAGCAGTGCGCCGATCTCTCAGGGTTAAACAGACGGTATACATTTATACTTGATAATTTTATATATAATCTATAAATTATGTACAAGGTATATTAACCATAGACCACTACAAGGACGTCTACGATATTTAATAAGATTACTTAAGTAGTGGAAAGTTAAGAAGCCTTTTGATAGTAAATAATTAGTGGAAAAATAGAAATTTTTTTCTTTTACAAAAAAAGCGGGTTTGCTATTTTTATTAGTTATTTAATTTGTAAGGAAGAATATCAGTTTGGATTTTTCGCATAATGCTGGGAGGTGTCGAGAATATATCCATTGTCATTAAGTTGGTTAAACATATCTATATCAAGCGTGACTCAGTTTTTAGTCATCATATTCGTTCTGTAAGTTGGTATTTAGAACAGAGAATTATTCCTTGCATTGCTATATTTATCGGAGATATATAAATTTGGTGCTTCTAGTTTCGTGGGACAGTTCAAACTATCTTGAAGAACCTCCAGTAGAAATATTACGATGGATTATATGTAGCCCTCTTATTTCGAGACTTCTATAATTGTACACCGTGAGAAGGTTGGAATAGTGGGCATCTTTTGGGTAGTCACCCTTTGTTTTGCCCCATACATATCAGGATTAAAAAATATATTCTATAGTGAATATTATTAGATTGGAGCTGATGAAGAGCCTAAAGTACTGGTGCATATTTAAATTTTATTTATTTTGACATGACACGAAGTATATAATTTATGAAATACAACAGGTAATGTAATGTGGGTGCAATTTTTATGGATCTGGGCTTGTTGCCTTTCCTTTGTCGTTTATCCAGTAAACTAGTTTTTTTTTTCGGTATCTTACTGAGTACTTATCTAATTAAATGGTTGTAGAATATTCGCAAGATATTGGTTCTGTTAAATTCTTTAGATATTACTACTCTAAAACTGAGTAGTTTGTAACAGTCCGATACCGAGATATGGTTAACGAATGTGAGTCCAACATCAAAGGTTACGTCCAAATATTTGACTTTAGATACTCTGATTGATGTTACTCCCTGTATTGTATATGGTACTGATGGTGGGTTGGTAAAAATGAAAATCAGCACGTCAGATTGTAGTCTAAATAATAACTGTGTATTAAAATAATACAACGTCTTTACGGTGAAATAAACTTGATTTATCGGAATAATATTTCAAGAATAAATGTATCTCACATTATGATATCATAAATAATGGAAGAGGAGCATTACGTATTGGTATAAAATAGAATCTGTCAAAATATTGCTTTGAGTGATTCCAGAGCATTTATATGTTATAATGCCCCGAACATGACATCACGCAGCAAAAGTATACGAGACTGTTAAATCGATCGAAACGGCATTTGCTGGTGATTGAAAATACATTTGAATATTCATCCAGCAATGCTATTCAAACACATGTATCATCAAGTGAATCACAAGTCTTGATTATAATTGGACCATCGAAGTAATTTTCAGTCTCTCTCGGTTCACTGTTGGAGCCAGGCCATTCCCATGGTATTGTATTTCGCCATGTAATCTGCCTCACGTTCGTCCATTTTGCTTGTGGTCTTTTCAGAATTTCTTATCTCTGCAGTTATATTACAAGATAATAAATGTCAAAAAACACTAATCAATTTCAAATTTATTTTATATTTCGTATGGTACCTTTCAACATATCATATCCAATTTGGTGATTCAGACGTATTGAAGAGCACGACCGGGATACATTATTATTGTCTTCCAGTAATCGAACCTTCGAGTTAAGAACCATTGGAGTAGGTGCGAAACTCGTGGGTCATCACTGCACGTGCTGGAACCAATACCACACGTAGAAAGGCTACAACAATCCCACATGTACGAGTAATCAACGCATACTATTTATTCAGATCAATTTTATTTGTCTTGGGTACCACCGGAAGTTGAAACAGAAAAACCCCGGCTGGAAATCAAGCATCGTACTAACTAGGCACAGAAGTTGGAGATTTAATTGTGAAAAAAGGGAGTGAAAAAATATAAACCAAATAAACTTTTTATAATACAAATAAAAACTGCAACCAAGAAAGCCATAAATAATCTTGATAAAAACAGATTTCCAAAATGAGGACAAATAGAATATTTAATGAAAAAATACATAAATAAAAATATGAGAAATGTGTATGGTCGGGAATAAATAAATAATTGCTTTTGATCATATAAACTGCGCTGAACTCCACATTTTTTTCGTAAACCTTTCATCATTAACTCAAAGATATATTGATCCAATTCGTTAACAGCATCATGGTTCATTACTAGAAATTTTCCAATGGCAATAAGGCATGCGATAATAAGTCGCCGGTTCGACCTCCGCACTGTGCTATTCCCCTCGAATAATACAGGCAGGATGTGGGTTTGAGACCCGCGTTGGAATGTTCTTGAGGAGAGTCCGCTCTCTAAATGGCGCTATATAAATTGTCCTTTTATTATTATAATTTTTTTGCCTAATTTTCGGAGATATAATTATAATTCGGTCATATATATTCTATTAAAAATGTATTCTAATATTCATATACTCGTATATTCTATTAAAAATGTTATACAACGTTTTTGTTGGATACAGTACAATCAGACGACTTTATTGTCATGTGACAAACGCTTCATACCAACCAGAATAAGGTTTTTGAGGCCTGTAAAAACAAGATTGGAACATTCTTTCTTACACACTCTTTCTAAATTCCTCTTTCTTCGCGTTACCTTGCAATTTCCCATAGCTAATGAATAAATTTCTCACATAAATGAAGAAATAATAAAAAAACCAAATATACGAATATAGAATACCAAGAAAGTATGGTTGGATCAAGTGATTTATATTTTGAAAGGAAATGTAAAAAGTGAGAGACATCATAGGAGTTGGACGAGAAGGTGAAATATATGTGGCGCAGTAGGAAATACTCTTTTCTGGCTGCCTATCTCGTCAGGGAAACGACGTGATGGTGTGTTTGTAAGGTAAGATACTTTATTTATATTAAAAAAATTGTTGCTACGGTTTATAAAAAAATGACGTTGAAGAGAATATAAATTGTAACATATATACTTTATACTCGCGCAGTGGGAAATAAAGTAGGCGTTGCATAGACTCCTAGCTGCAACATGCATTGCGCTAACGGTATCCTTAACACATGTGGGTGACAACACCTGTTCAGTATTCTGTAAACTTGGCAAAGCAAACAGGTTGTTCAATTCGAATGGCTTAAACATGCAAAACGATGGTCTGTCGAAAAAAGTACGACTATGCAGGGCAAGTGACAAAACATTTATGCGATTTTTCTTTTGGGGGTGACATTAGATAATATCAAACAATAATAAACATACAATCGAGTATTATCGCGAAATTTTTTTTGGGATAGATAGGGTGAACAGATCTCTAGGCCTTTATATATATATATATATATATATATATATATATATATATATATATATATATATATATATATATATATATATATATATATATATATATATATATATATATATATATATATATATATATATATATATATATATATATATATATATATATATATATATATATATATATATATATATATATATAATATAACATCGATCAATATGTCCCGGGACTAACCAACAGATGGCGCCTCTAATAAAAAATCCATACCATTCTCAGTTAGTACCAACCTTTAGAAGTAACGTGTCAAACTTTCATGACATTCCGACATTGTGTCATTGAGTTACAGTGGTTTTAGTGACGCTACTTTTGCTATTTTTAAAACAATGGAAAAAAACTGAATTTCGTGTGTTGATAAAACATTGCTTTTCAATGGGAAAAAATACCGTTCAAACTCAGCGATGGCTTGAAACGTGTTATCCGGGCTCTGCTCAGTCGAAAACTTCCATTTGTCGGCGGTATGCTGATTTCAAACGCGGTCGTACAGACACAAATTATGCTGAACACTCTGGTCGTCCAAATGAGGCTGTTACACCAGAAAACATTAAAAAAAAACAAAATCGTGATGGAAAATCGCAAAGTAACGATGACCAAATTGCACGAGTTGAACTTTGAATTGCTTCCGCACCCACCGTATTCTCCAGATTTGGCCCCCAGCGACTATTGGCTGTTCGCAGATCTCAAAAAGATGCTCCAGGGAATGAGATTTGGCTCCAATGAAGAAATGATTGCCAAAACTAACGCCTATTTTGAAACCAAAGATAAATTGTTCTACACGGCTGGCATAGAAAAGTTAGGAAAGCGCTGGAATTAATGTATCGCTCTTGAAGGAGACTATGTTGATGAATAAAGAAGATTGTTGGCAAACAAATGTTGTTTTAGTAGTAAGTCCCAGGACTTATTGATCGATGTATTATACTCGTACACACACACACACACCCTTGCATTTCGTCATGAATGTTCTTCTGTTTCTCTTACTTCTTACATTTCCTTCAGATAAACTTTCTACAACTATACACGTATTCTATTCAATACTCAGTCTACCTCTTCCTCGTTCTCCATTCATTTCAGACATTTGTTTTGTTAGTTTTTTTGGTAAATCATTCTCTCAATGGTCACACCATCTAAATATTATTTGCATAATTTTACTTCAATTAGAAACCGTTATCTCTTGCAAGATCAATCTTATTACATCTTACATTTTAATTTCTAAATATTTTCCGTCAGGCCCAATGTATTTCGAACATACTTATTCTGCTCTTATAACTCACTTGCCATGGAAGGCTGTTATTATTTTATGCTTGTCAATCACTGGGTGAAAGATAACGATATTTTCAAAAAGAAAAAAACTGCTTAAACATACTTAAAACAATAAGACATTATTTGAAAATGTAACCAAATCCTTGAAAAAGAGAAAGAAGATGGGAAGGGACAAGAAAATAGAAGTTAAGAAGAAACACATTTCGTCATTGATGAGTATTGTTTATTTATTTTATTTATTTAACATTTTTATTGCAATATAATCTGGCGGGTTTATTGCCAGGTGGCAATCTCTTCCAACGTTATCAGTTAATGAAAATAATTCGATGTAAAAAATGAGAATCTTGTCTGTAATAAAATTATTTTATATTATAATATAATATATGGTATGTTTACGTACAAAAAGAAATTATGTTACATTGCAACTAAGAATAAGTGATAGAAGAGTATTCCTGAAATTCAACCTTTTATTTAAACATAAATAATTCATAATTCATATTATGAAATAATGCCTCATCAGGCATGCCATTAAAGTAGGCACTGATATATGGAAGCAAAGCCTCGTAATTAATAACGATATTGAAAACTGTTTTCTTTATAACTGAGAATATCTATAAAGTGTTTTTGCTAATAGATAAGAATTTATCAAAAGTTAGTAATACAAAAAAATGACGTGAGTATTTGAAAATGAATCGTTTGTATTATATGTAGGTTATTTGACAAAATTTAGCAAAAAAAAGAAACTCCACGCCTGGCACCTTTGCGACCCTACCCCGCATTGGCGCTGCGCACCACTGTTATATTTTCACTTCGATATTATCACTAATATAAGGTAAAAAATATCGACGTCTTCCGCGGCCCAGTTAAGACACATGTCTTCCATCCCGGGGTTTACTTGTTCGATTCCCGTTGTATCATTATTTAAAAAAAAGATTCCAGACTGGTTTTCACACATGTCCTCTAACATCTTCCTGATTGGTTTGTAAACGATTGCCACATTGCAATAAGTCCAAAATGTTGTACTGTGTATAACGAAAATGTAATACAATACAACACAGACATAAAACAAGATGCTACAATTAATGAAAAATATATTAGTTTAATTGATTGGAAAAACTAAAACTCGAGTGTTGTTATACAAATATGTTAGATCGATGAGGATATAGTATATCAGATCAAAACGACGAAAAACTCGTCATTATAATAAAAATTAACTAATATTAGAACATTTAAAATTCGGATGCAAATATGTTACATAATAACTCAGTTAGAATATGTATTATCATTTTTGTTACACAACTAGTTCAAAGTTCCCAATGTTTGAATGTGCACAGATATGTATTCTGTGAACTTTCTAAAGCAAATATCAACGAACTAGATTTCCTTGTTTATTAACTTATGTCACTCAAGAACCGCCTAAATAATGTATGTTAGCTCTGCTTTATAATTAGGCTTCAGGAATTTAGATTCAAACATCTAATGCAGTATTGTCGAACACATCTTATTTATGAATGTTGTCCGGAATTGAAAAAAAAACATAGGATTTAAATACTTAAATTTTTACTACTAAGACGTAATATTACTTGACACTTCTTGTACAAAGTTCCTTTCCCCTTGAAAGGTTGGCGATCATTATGAGTATCTTTACCCTTGAGGCAGAAGTTCTAAATAAATATATGGTACCACAATCAATCTAGTCCAGTACGTGGCAATTGAATTCAATATGGGCGGCACTAAGACATATAATAAAATCAAGATCTGCTAAAATGATGTCCCAATTCAATTAGAGCTCTTACTTCTGTATCTGGATCAAGGTCATGAGCCATGAATAATTAGGCTTCCTAGATATTTGAAACTTTCTGAAATGAGAAGTGTACAGCACCGTACAAAGATTGTAGAATGGGTGAATAACTGCCGCTCAATAATCGGATATTTCGGCTCACTTTATGCTTTTCCGGTGAAAAGTAACAGGGTGAAGAGATTCCTCTTTAGCAGGTAGAAGTTGGTCGTAAGTAAAATATAGTTGAAGTTCGAGAAACTGAGAATGAATTTTTGACGTTTTGCGCTCCTTGTGTGCGGCCAATCGCTCATCTTAAGCGCCTATTTTCGCCCGTGCATGCCATCATGACTTGCGAGATATTACATATCTCGCTCGTTTTCGCATGCATGGGCCGGCCGACTTTTGGTACTAGCTCTCGCGAAGGCCGCGCATAAGGAACATTTCATTACGGTTGGTACATAGCAAGTACATCAAACAAACATCAAAATATAAAACAAGAAAATAAACATATTTTAGGTGACGCATACGTCCGATACAAGAAGAATAAATTATCATACACGAGTAGACGAGAATTTCGTCAACGCAAAAACTATTATATTTCCCGTGTCCAAGTATGCTAATATATAAAAGCCTTCCTACGATTGTTATGCTTAGCCCAAGGGACTGTGTAAAAAATGATTGTTTGAATCACAGGTTTTCCCTTTTTTGCCTCCTTTTATTATTCAAGGAGGGACAATTGGTTCAAGCCTCGCGAGACACGATGGCCTCTTTGTTTTACTTTTAACATTTTTATCGGAGAAAAATCGCGTGATTTAAAGGTCAACATTTCAGAGTTTTCAAAAATTTATACAAGACATTTCGTTTTTTTCAGAGTTTTCAAAAATTTATACAAGACATTTCGTTTTTTTCTGTATCGCATTTCGATTCTATAACTTGGCAAATATTTGGGCGTTCTTATTTTTGTTCTTATGGTTCGTGTTCCTTATTAAGCAGTCTGACGTCCAGTGTCCGATCTTTGGAGGATTTCAATTACGAACTACCTTTTTCTCCTATCACTCGCCGCTTCCTTCCAGTATCTTAAAATCCTTCTGCAGTTATCTAAAAACCTCTACTCCTAGATTTTCTAGACTCATTATTGTGGGTAAGATGATAAGAGTTGTATATTCTCAGTCTCCCATTCCGGGAGAGGGCCTAACAGCTCTGCCGTTTGGATTCCACGCAGTAGGTTTTCTACTGTCAGTAAACCTTTCGTAAGAGCGATGTTGAAGAGAACTGGTGATGACAGATAACCCTGTAACAACTTTACATTAAATGTGTTAGGCTGCTGTCCATTGATCGAAGCTTATATGTAGGCTACGAACTGCTTTGTTAAGACATTTATTTTCGAGAGCTTTCCTTGCGAATGTTGGTTTAGTAAAAGGAGAAAAACTTCCTAACAGTAGTCGACTAAATGTCATTCTTTACATCACTCCAATTAAATCCGAATGTGTTACAATAATATAATAACTTTGTAGTTCGTCTTGAATTGGTAGCTATTCAGCGATTATCTTACTAAATATATGCTGATGCAGGGAAGTACCTTATCAAAAATTCTCAGCCACCATCTTCCTATTCTTAGTCGACATTTTTTCTATAATATTTGTAATTTGTTAACAATAATGCATTTGAGAAGAGTCTGAACTCTAAATAGTGGTATAAAAATTGTCTTTTTATTATTATTGACATGTCTCAAACATTATAATATTTAGTGAAAACTTAAAATTGGATAAGTTGACAATTGTAATGTATTGTATTAAACTTTCGATATATACAGTACAACCAAACAGAAATATATTAGAGAGGTCTTAAGTAAAAACCAGACTTGAACACTTTAAAAAAATCTAGTGTACTAGTAGGAACCCCTGGGTTGGTCGTTTCATAAACTAGGTCACGACTTATCGTTAGAACTCTAAAATTATATTGTTTTCACAGCAGTGGTCCAGAAACTTGAACGCCTTATTGTTATTGTAAAAACTATATATACCGAGTCTTGTTGAAAGAGGTCAATAGGAGTAACAAATTATGTTTGCAACGCAATTGTCAGTCTTCACGATATTTGCATATGCATTCAACAACGGCACCAACCCTATTAGGAACACCTATTGATTTGCACTCTCCTTAACTGAACCAGTTCAATTAGTCAATCCGATTTGCACACAATGCACTTTGCAAATGTAAGCATAGCTCCGTAATAGACAAGAACCAGAAAAGGACAGGTATAATGGCTCATTCATTCTGATGAAAAAAAACTATAGTATTCAGATGCGCCTTTACTATTCGTCCAGTCGTCGTGAGTCATAAAGCACCGACAGTTAGGATGTTTTTTAACAATTTACAATGAAAACACAAGGAAGCGATAGGTGTTTCCGGTGCCACATTAGCTTTGTGCTGAATAATTCATTCTTTTGAGCAGGGTAAGCTGAGGTATACTGTTACATTGGTTTTAAAACAGTCATTTGCATTCCTTAAAAGTATCAAAAAACGTATACTGTAATATAAAAAACACGCAATTTTATGCCCAATACTGAAATAATAAAAAAATATATCTTGTCTATTTCTTGAGACTATTGTACATGCAAAATTTATGAATTTTCGTTATGATACGCGTATTATTAATTAATATGGAGTATATGTTATATTGAAAAAAAAATATTTTAAAATGTGAAAATTGTATTGTTTCTACGAATTTTTCGTAGAAACACACATTTGACATTTTGTTAAGTGTAAAAAATACACACGTAGGAATAACAGTTTATTAACCGAGTTGAAACAGTTATCGTGCACCTGTGTGGGTATTTTGAGTATTTATGTCAATAAATGTACAAGTGCATGAATGTAGTCTGGAATTTAATTAATAAAGTCAGTAAAAAATATTTTTATATGCTTTAGATGTTATTTGAATACATAGTTGAGAGTTTAGTTTTTTCTGCGTATTTTTTTATACAATGTGAAGATGTGAGCTGAAAAACACTCATGACCCCGGCCGAGTTTCCCTTTTTACGCTGGGATGTTGCCTGATCGGGAGGGGAGGGTCGTACAATATATACCTATATTACGGTTTATTTGGATATGTTTTTTCTATTAATTATTAATATTGAGACTTATTTAACACTAGTAATTAATTTGATTTATGCCCACCCCAAAACGGAAACTAAAGTAGTGTGAATTGACGAAACCTTTTGAAGACCTTTATGCTTATAGTTTAGAGAAAATCTATTCAATCCAATACGAACAACATTTGATTTATGTCAACTAGGTGGTTAACACTCTGGCACCTATGACTATACAACTAAAGGGTAGTATGCCCCTAAAGTGTCATGTTACGCGCCGCAAGACTATTCAGATATTAGAACACCATAAGACGCAGCCTAAAATAATATTTTCAGTATACTCCAAACAGTGAATTTTTATCACTAGTGTAGTGGAGTTATTTGTCCGAATATACCAAAATAAAAATAATGCTACCATTAATTCTTATAGTATAAAAGCAAGAAAAACCTAAATAATTTAACTCCCATACAATTTCCACCCTAATCCGTTTTCCCTTGAGATGTATCTCTTATTTTATGTTTGTTAGTTTTCCTCAAATATTGTTTCATACACAATGTTAAAGACATAATCATGAATAAAAAAAAATTATAAAACAAAAGCTTATTAATTAGAAGAAATAGCTTTAAAGCAACATATCCGCCAGATGTATTGACATTGACGTGTTAAATAAATAAATTGAAATACACAACGAAAAAATAGAAATCAACAAAATAAAAAGTAAATTAGTAGTATTCATCTTGTTCGAAGAATTGCTCGACAAATGTTTTTGAAGCCACCTTTGAAATATGTGGCAGCCCTGGATATCTGAACCCGAGGATGTGAGTTGGAGTGTTCCATTGAGCGCGAGATGCACTCGCATTCTAAATGCAGGGAAAGCATTGCGCATTCCACACTTGTGTGTGGGCTTGTTTACAATTCGATCATTTACATTTGTAAGGCAACGTGACTCACACCGACTATTTCATCGGGAAATATCTCATGCATTACAATACATTTGAGACTTTAGTTAAATAAATGACTTGAAATACTATAATCAAAACATTTATTTGGTTAACGTAAATTATATAATAGGTTAGTCAAAAAGTTTTGAAAGCGACATCTATGGCGCAGTAGAAAAACCAAAATTTCTACGCCATTTTAATATTTCATCTTTCATAAGAACGTACTCAAAATTTCATTTCGATCTGTCAATTCATTCTTGGTTTACAAGCCATTTGAAGTTGACGTGTCAGTGTATTTTTTAATAATGGAAAAATCCGAATATCGTGCAGTGATTAAATTCTTTGTTTTGGAAGATTTATCGGCTACTGAGATCCATGCAAAGATGGTGAAAGTATTAAAGGAGTCTTCTCCTTTATTTCCAGCTGTTCACCGATGGGTTTTGGAGTTTAAGCGTGGCTGTACAAGCGTTGAAGACGATCCACGCTCAGGACGTCCAAAAAGTGCATCAACACCAGAAATCATAGCGAAAATACAGGATATGGTTTTGGAAGATCATCGATCGACTGTGTATGTGATAGCTGACACCATAGGCATCTCATATGGAACAACATGGCATATTTTGGCTGAAGTTTTGGGTTTCAAAAAACTGTGTGCACAATGGGTGCCGCATTTGCTAATAATGCAACAAAAACACGTTCGAATGCGACTTTCTGAACAACATTTGGAGCAATTTCGAAAGGATAAAAAGGATTTTCTGCGTCGATTCATCACTATGGATGAGAATTGGGTCTACCACCATGATCCTGAATCAAAACAAGAGGCTAAAGAGTGGTGTGAACCAGGCACTTTGGCTCCGAAGCGAGTTCGTGTCCAGAAATCGGCCAAGAAGGTGTTAGCGTCAGTTTTTTGGGATGCAAAAGGAATTTTATTGATAGATTATCTGCAAACTGGTAAGACAATCAACTTTGATTATTATTGTGACCTTTTGGACCAGTTGGATGAAAAAATTTGTGAAAAAAGACCCGGTTTGCGGAAGAAAAAAATCATTTTTCATCAAGACAATGCACCTGCTCACACAGCTCAAAAAACCATCGCGAAAATCAGTGAATTGGGGTACGAATTGTTGCAGCATCCACCCTATTCGCCAGATTTAGCTCCCTCTGACTTCTGGCTGTTCTCACACCTCAAAAAATTCCTTCGTGGAAAGCATTTTTCATCAAACGAAGAGGTAATAGCCGTCGTAAAGGTGTATTTTGCAGGCTTTCCAGAAAGTCACTTCCGTGATGGGACAACAAAGTTGGAAGATCGTTGGACCAAGTGTATTGATCTTATGGGAGACTATACTGAGCAATAAAAGTGATTTCCCCCCAAAAAAAATGTATTTTCATTTCCGCTTTCAAAACTTTTTGACTAACCTTGTATAACACATAAAAAATTTAGTTTTACTATTTGTATTATCTATTTTCAAAATTAAGTTTTACGATTTATTTGATGTTTCGTGAGCCAACCATGTCAATAATCAAAGAAAAATTCGATTTCAGCAGCATTCAGCATTTCTTAATAAAAAATGGATATTTTTATGAAAGGGGAAAAAAGTATTAAAGGTTCAACCATATATTATGGACTAAGATATTATCGGACAACAGATAACTACTTAATAAAGAAATAGAATTGTGTAAAAAATTGATATGATTTTGTTAAAAAAGGTGAAGCTGTAAAAACTTGAACTAAGGGAAAGATAAGAGGCATGAAAAGCATATTCGAGTAAGGATGTGGAAGATGTAAAGGCTGTGAGCGTGGAAAGAACGACGTGCTATATTATATTTGTCCACCTCAAAATTGATAAGATGTGATGTTATGTACAAGTATGAAACAACAATAATAAAAAATATATATTGCGCCATTTCGCAATACTGGTTAAGCAGCTTAAAAGCGTTAGGACAACAATATATTCCTCCACAAACTGGTTCCGTCGTAGGTCAACCTGACCAGTACCGTATACAACGTAGAGAAAGGCGAAAGGTGTAGACTCTATTCAGAGCAATAGCTCAAAAAGAGGAATAAATGTAGTAAAGGTATATTGAAGACAATAACTGACTCAAGTGCATACTCGTATGGAAGTACGAGTATTTACGGTGATCTGAGAAATTTGAATATTAACGATTATATTTTTGGGAGTAGACCTAACATATGAGGCATAGAGATCAGATCTCCACAAGTTTCTATCTATGCATACTTTTTTCTAGTTCACATCTATACTTATCGTAGTGTATGATCTGTTTCTCATAATTCTCACCTTGCCTTCAGTTGAAACTTCTCAAACTTTCGCCTTACATTCTATCTTGCGTCTACCTCTTCCTCGCTCTCAATTCAGTTCTGGAAAATGTATTTCTCATCGTGTCAAAAAAAATCAAGACAAATTTCTTAATTTTGATTATGAACACCCTTCACTTATAAAAAATAATTGTTTATCCGGTCATTTCTTACTTACTCATTTATTATAATAAAATAGAAAAATGAAAACTGTACCGAAGACAAATATAACTCTTACGGACAAGTATTTTACTTCTAAGACTTGAGATCGTAGTAAGTACGTAATGTTCAAAGAGGTGGGAAGGGAATAAGGGTTCATAACGTTTGCGTTGGGAAATTAGTCTAAATATTAATGATGTTTGCCAAGGTCCTAGGTCCTCGATACCGTTCTCGACTAAAGGATACAACCAGGATAAAGTAAAACGTTTAATATATGATCAGCATCTTCAATGTACATGATTTCTCAACTCAAATAATCACGAAGGCAAAATTTATATTTCGACAACTGTTTTGCATGTATTTTAATTTTTAGTCCTTCTGTATAGTAATATTATGAGTTCATTTTCGATGACCTCCGTAGTCTAGTTGGTAAGATGCACAAGTACGAATTCCACCTCTGCGTTAAGGGTTCGATTCCTGCATGTACCCGATCATTATTTTTTTTTTTAAAGAATCCCGGTCGGGAAAAACAGTTCGTTTAGTGACAATACTCGCATGCACAAGACGTATGTTACGTTGCCACTTCATGTGCGGGGTAGTATTGCCAACATGTGCGACGGTGAACCACGAGTTCCGTGCCTACTCTAGTGGCTCTAAACCAGAAGGCTTGATTATAAGAGCCGAAGACAATGCTGTCTTCCGGCCATGCTATTCGATATGTCTAACCGCATAATTAAATACGTTGTAAGGTTACCATACGAAATATTTCTTTTTGATATTCGTTAAAAAACGTTATCATTATTCCGCCACGTTCCTGTCGTAGTAGAGAGAACAGATCTTCACTTCATTTTATTCTGGTACAGATCTTTCGCCTCTGCCACGTTCCTATACCTCATCATGCAAAATCTCCTACTTTTATTCTACTCGAATAAATTGTTATTGCAAATCTTTCATCATTAATTGTTCCTACGTGGCTTAGCCATCGGAATGCTCCTTTCTTTATCTTAAGTATCTTCTTTCAATACACACACATAAAAAAAGTTGTAGAAAAGTGAAATAAAATGAAAGTTGTAGCAAAGTGAATGAGAAAAACGAAATCTGCCACAGAATACTCTAGTTATACAAATCTTTGTGTGACTCTTTGAACATATTAATATAGTTGATATAATCATTGTTTTGTCTTGAATCACATAAAATGTACACTGTATTTATTACAAATTATCAAACCAACTAAAAACACGATTAGAGAATTTTAGTAATAAGCCAGGTTAAAACCTTTTGTTTATTTTTGGGTTTCGTCGGAAAAGAAAACCCAAAGTTCTGGGTTGGAAGACATTATTTCTACACACCAGGCTCAAGAGGTCGTCAATCACTCAATGTTAGATTACATTTGCTAGTCTATGGCTTGATACACCATCTGGCGATAACTCTTCAGGAGTGTGCCAAGAGCACAGACCTCCCCGCTTTCTATCCGCGCATACCATCTCTTCTCTTTGTCATAATTATTTCTTAGTTATAATTTCTTATATTATCTTCTTATAAAACTTCCTCGCTTTTTATTTTGGAAATTTCCTATATATTTGTTTTGCATGTTTTCCGAATCTTATTCTCACGAAGAGGTTTGACAGTCTCTCCACACTTCTCTATGGGTCTGAGACTTGGGTTTTCTATAGAAAGAACATTCAAAGCCTTAGAATGTTCCCACCGACGTTTCCTTCGGATCCACTACAGTGATCATGTCACAAATGTATCGGTCCTGAAATGTTCCATTAGTAAGCCTATAGAAGATATGGTTGTAAAGGCGAAATCCTTCGTTCCCGCGTCTCCTTATAACATTTCTTCGCTCTCCATTTATTTTGAAAATTTATTTTATTTCTTTCCCATGTTTTTCGAAACTCATTCTCACGAAAGAGCTTGCCAATTTTGATAAATTTACTAATTGTTGTGCTTATTACAGTATTTGTGGTACCTGGTTGTGTTAAGTATGTGATGTGTTGCGTCAATTATGAGGCATTAAAAGCTGGAAACTTTATGCAGATCTTCACTGACACGATACGATGATCATTTCAGTGCCGGTGTAAGACAAAGTGCGAGCGATGCGAGGGAGCGTTTGCATCATCTTCGATATTGTGGGTATACTCGTATTAACTTGTTTACGAATAAAGCATTAAGTGAGATGTTAAATACCCAAGTTGATTTTTTTTAAATTTTTCATTTGATATGTGATATCTACTCGCATATATGAGGAGTTTTTTTTGTGTATTTATAAAGCTTAAAAAATATTTCGTTCTTATCAACTTCCACCTATTATATTAGATCCAAGAACTTAACAAAATATTTTTCTACTTCGGTAACACTCAAACCTACGAGTATCTTTAACAAATAAAACACATTAACAAGAAACATTTCGGAGGTTCTCGGCTTCTTCAACATTGTATTGTATTACTTTTGTTGTATACATTCAACCTGGCGGGGTAATTTTCATGTGGTAATCTCTTACAACCAACCAGAGGAATGTTAAAGAGGTCTTAATTAAAACAGAGAATCCTTTAAAAAAAGACATATGCGTTTAAATGGGAATCGAACCCACTATCCCCGGGTTGGAAGACAGGCGTTTTATCAGGCCACGGAGGTTATCTAAGACATTTCATTAAAAAAAATTAACCTTGAAAAAAAAAAGTAAAATAGGATTTGTAGAACAAATTTTTGGTCATTTTGATGTAAGGAAGCCGAAAGGCATCGCGACTTCTCGGTTATTATGGAAAAAGGGTTAACTCTTTTATGAAAGGTTTCAAACCAATTTTATTAAAACATCGGTTTAAAACATTATATTATATCTTATTTTTTTATATAGTTTTTTGCCCATCGCCGTGTGTAGTATCTTAAGTAAAAATGAAAAGTAAAAATATATTGAAATGAAAAAAACTGTAAGCAAAGAGTTATCTATGGGAAGTAGAGAACGTGTCTGAAATACTAAAGAAGGATCGAGGTAGGCATGCGTGGGGTGACTGTTGAAAGACCTTACGAAGAGACCTTCGCACCAAACTGACCTGACAAGTTGACCGGATCCAATATTAAAAACGTCTCCGTAAGTTACTGCTGTACAGTATGGATGTACGAGTACATATCTTTGCAAATATTTACGGCCGAAGTAATGACCGGCAACGCCAACGGATGTCAGCCATTAAGAATTCAAACAGCGGTCACTCTTCAGTTTGTAACTTGAGGTGTTTGTTTTTTTTTGTGAATTGAAAATACGAGGTAGGAAGCGAGATGTGAATAAGAATTGAGGTTAGTCGAACACAACATTCGAGCCTTAAATGATTAAAAAGGATAAAATAATTATGAACGCATAACTAAGATGGCGCTATAAAGTTGTAAGTTCTTTAATTCATTCACATTTTTTATGCATTGATAATTTCTAGTTAGTAATATAAAGTGTTTCATATCTGATTTTTCATTTCTATCCACCACTTTCATTTTCCTAGTGTTGTAGTGTTCATAATTTTTGTGAAAGTGAATAATCATTTGAATATTTTTTGCGACCATATAAAAACCTTTATAGACGACGCACAAGATAAAAATATCCCGAGAATCCCAATGCGTTGGACTGACCAAGTGAGACAACTGGACTACCCTTAACAACTGCTCTTCGAGCCGCGGAGTGCAGGGATGGATGGAGAGGAGTCGTCACAGGCTCATCATGGGAGTCACGAAGCTGTTATGAGCTACACGACGAGATGATGATTATGATGAACGTCCTTTATTTATTTTTGTCTGGTTGGTTAGAAAAGAGTGCCACCAGACAATCAGCTCGCCAGATTTTTTTTATGAAGTGTTAAATAATTAAATAATCGTGGCCTTTATTCACATTTTTTCACTAATTGACGACATCTATGACCTTATCGGTCAGGTCCCAGCTCGGGAGTAGAGAATTCGATTTCCGTTGGAATCCAGATTAAAGATTAAAAAATAATAATTTCAGTCTGGTTTTCACTTAAGATCTTTCTGCTTGGTTGGAAGAGTCTGCCAGGTTGTAAAGCATACAAAAAAGTGTAATATAATAATACAATACAATCCCGCTTGTTAGAGCGTCCTCAAAGAGAGTTTGCTCTCTAAACGGTGCAATATAAATTGTTTTATTATAATTATTACTGTCCCATCTATTAAATTTTCAATGTTTTCACGAGATAATAGGCCATAACATTGAAGATAAGAATGACTCGTGAAAGATTCTCCTCCCATCTCCCAGCCTGCGATGTACAATAATTGTTGTATTTAAATAGTCAAATTATTCATGACTTATTTTTATCTTACGATTCTCTCTTGTACCATTTTTGTTTATTTGTATCAAGCTGTAATGTAAACCCAACTTATAAACATATACACCATCACACCATTTCCCTGTCAGGGTAGCAGAGAGGACAGAATGCCAAACTTTAGAATCTCGACACGCATTCCTCGCTTATTCCACATGCATGCACCTTCTTATACAACTCCAAAGATTTTCTTCTTCTTTTAAGAATATAATAGAATAGTAGATTTTTTTTCTTTTAAAATATCATTCATTTTATCTTTCTTTACGACATTTTTACAAAATGTTTGCTTTGATAGTCTTCCTTTACTCATTTGTTCGAATTTTAATTCAATCTATCAATCAAGTTGAAGTTGTCAAAAATATTTTTTTGCCATGTAGCAACACTGGACATTAGGAACTAAAAAGAGTCATAGTTATTACACTTGTTATTACTCTTCATCAGCGGTGGCTGGTCTGGAGGTGTGTTGGTGCGCTGAACCGGAGAAATAATTAAATTATATATTCGCAAACATGACTTCCAAAAATGTTAAATATTTGTATAGATTAAATATGTATAAGAATACTGACGAGTTAATCAAATATGTATAAGAGAACGAGTATTTTTATTTAAGTGCAAAATTTAAAAAAATATTCCTTTCAAATTGACCGGCCAAGTTTGCCAATACTACCGGAGCGATCTCTAATACGCACCGGACGGAAACGCAAATTCATATAGGGCAGAGACATACAGTAAACCGTGAGACAGCGATATTTCATATTCGCTCAGCGTCTCGAGGAGCGTTATGGCTCAGCGTACCAGCGCACCTCGGGACCAGCCACCACTGCTCTTCGTGACTTGTAGGGCTATCTAAAGCAGATACACCCATACCTCACTTAAGGAAGAGATAAATTCCTGAAAAGTTGTCCGTAAATCGAAATTCCGTATATTGAATTATTTTATTCTATATAAAAACATATTAAATGTCCAGGCGTGTTCTATGAAGAAAGAGTATCAAAGAAAAATTTACATAAAGTTTTAAGTGTAGTCTAAAATATCTAAAGAATGAGAAGGTTCCACATCAGAACTTACCGACCAGGAAACGGGAATGGGACGAAAATATCCATCCAAATTTTGCTGTTTTGTATACTTGTAATTTCATGAACGAATACATTTTTGGTTTAATTCTGAAGCATAAACTTGGCAATTCAGTTCATCTTATTTGACTTCCATATTACGGACAATTTCAATTTATCGATTCCTTTAAAAGCCCTTGGATAAATATTGCGTATATCGAATTTTTATCTCTAACGTGGAATTGTTTTTTTTCAATTCCGTAAAAAGAAGGTTCGTAAAGCGAGAAATGGGTGTATTATGAAAAGCAAAAAACCTATGTATTGATATAAAAGTCAGATTACTAGTATGAGTAAAAAAATATTTGTGTAGGTTAGGGAATACACCAGCCTATTGTTAATAACGGCGAAAATAAGGAGCCGGTTCCCGTGAAAAAGGTGCTTTGTCGTGATTGATAGCTTCCACATGAAAGCAGAGGCCATCCAAGTAAGACGGTGTGGAACGGCTTTGTACTACATACATTTGGGTGCTCTACAAATTGGATATGAAAAAAAAAACTAGCTAAGTGTATAAGACTCGAGATTGTGTGAAATTTATCTTGTTGATAAGAAAGGTAAAGGAAAAATGGATAGAATGTAATCGACTTTGTATTAAGAAATGTAGAAAAATATAATTCAACAACAACCTTGATATATGTAAGTGAAGCCTGGACATGGAAATTGATAGAACTAGAATAAATATGGTAGAACTAACTACGTGCCTTATGTAGAATATCTGGTACTACAATGTTTTATAGAGTCGGAAATTAACGGATAAAGGATAACTGTTACAGATTTATTGATGTTATATGTAGAATAAAGGATTGGAATCTCGGTATGGTTTGGTCACATTGAGAGAACGAGGTGCGAAAGATTTACGAAATAAATGTATATATATATATATATATATATATATATATATATATATATATATATATATATATATATATATATATATATATATATATATATATATATATATATATATATATATATATATATATATGTCTGAAAGATTAGAAAGCGCTAATAGAGGAAAGTATGGAAGGAGATTCCTAAACTGAGGGAAATAAAGCAGTATGAGAAACGACAGCATGTGTAACGAGATATATGGATATGGAATAGGCGAGAGTTGTATTCATGGATAGAACGATGTAGACGTCTGTCCTCTCTACCTATCTCATAAGATACATGCCGGAATAGTATGTATATACAATTCGATATTTTACCTAAACAAATAATATCGATACAATGTTTTAGAATGTTAAATTCACAAAATATTTAATTGTATCTAACCGAGTGAAACAATTTCAGATAATATTAATTTTTTAAATGTTGGTGAGTTACTGTTACACAGTTCGTTTAATATAACTGTATTTTACACCGCCAACTTAAAAAGCTCTTGTAAAGCTTCCACGACATCAGCCTTCCGATACTTCGAAGTTATTTTAAATAAAGATGGTAACTTCAATAAAGGCTGTATTGTATTTTCAGTCCCTTATTTAAAAACACAATTACAGTAAATGAGAGCAATTCAAACCCATCGCAAAAAGACTCGACGAGAATATTGGTTAAACATTACTTGAATTTGAAGTTGAGAGACAAAAACAAGAATAAAAGAAATGCATAAAAAATATGTCCAAAGCATTCAGAGAGATAATAGAATTAGTCTAAAACGGGAGGGATTGAAGAATATGTTAATCATTATATCATAATCATATTTACGATAGCGCTGTGCCCCTATTGAGGTCGGCAGAGAGAACATATACCCATGGAATACATCTTTTACTTCTATTACGTCAATACACCTCGTATGCATGCTCTCTTACGAGTCATATAAATATTTTCAATTCGCCCTCGTTCAACATTTGATTCATTTGGTTGTCGTCACGTTTTTCTAGGTCTTCCCTAACTTCTCGTACTTGCTATACTACTTACACCTATATAGTTAGAGCGCCCTTGAATAGAGTTTGATCTCTAAAGGGCACTTTATAAATTATCCTTTCATCATTATTATTACAGAATATTTTAAAATTAATTTGTTCTACGTGACTAAACTATCTCAATGCTAATTTAATCCCCATATTACCTAATTCCTTCCTTACTTATTCTGTCATGTACTGTTTTCCACATTATAGGTATCAAAAAAATTACAAAATATTTAAGTTGTTGGTTGGTTCTGTAAGCGGATGATGACAGACGAATTTAATGGTTTATTTTGCACAAATCGTTATGCTAGAGTCTTGATAGATCAAACCTGAGATTCCTATTGAAATTGCTTTCAAAACGTAAGTTAACTCTGCTGCAGCTCTTCTAAAAAAGGTAAAGCATTTTTTGTCGAATCATAGCGTTTTTTATAATTTATGAAACATGTCATAAAAATTTGAAAAAAAACAACACAAACATTCAGATAAAAGTGCGACATTTAAATTGAGCTTTGATTGAATCTAGGAAGCTAAATGATAGTTTTGAAAATATTGATTTAAATCTAGAAAATAAATTTAGCATTTAGTGTATATAATACATACGATGGTCCTGAAAGTAACACAGGAAAAAAGTGTATACCAATTCATCAATCAATCAGGTCTTTTTTGTCTAATGGGATAAGCCCAAGTTAGGGGATCAAAATAGTGAAAGCGGGGATGAAACATATTTCGGTTATCCTGTACTGACGTTTCAGATAGATGTCTGGGATCAGATAGTACCAAGGGAGGTCAATTTAATTTTTCAAAAATGATCCCCTCTTGATTAATACGATTATGTGGGGTTATATTGATGAAAACAGCATATTTTTCAAGTTATACGAGTAATTGATCATATTTGAATTTTTAAGTATGGAGATATTTTCAATATTAATACATACATACATACCATTACACCGTTTCCCTGTCAGGATATGCAGATAGTAAAGAGCGCCAGACTTTCCTATTTCAACACATCCTTCACCCCTTTTACATCAATACACCTTCTCATACAACTCTTATGCTTTCTACGTTTCTTTCTTTCAAAATAACATTCACTTGATCCAACCATACTTTCCAAGGTCTTCCTCTCTCACGCCTCCCACTTACATGTGTTCTATATATTTGATTTGTTAGCCTTTCCACATTTATTCGTTCCACGTACTCAAACCATCTTATAGTGCTTTTTTTTATCTTTTTCAACACATCAGCCTTTATAGTTAACACTTATACCTAATAACTTGATTCCGTATTCTTTCATTGATTGTCACCCCATGTATTCTTCTCAGTGCACGCATTTTCACAGCATACATTTGGCTCCTTTCAGTCGTTGTTCACGTTTTACTCCCATATATACGAGTACATCAAAGTTGGCCCTAAAATATAGTTGTGGACTATCATAGCAAATTTTGATACTGTCTGGTTTAGATATGTATGTTTTAGAACCCAATTAACTGCACGTGCATGCATTTTTGCAGCATTTATTCGACTCTTCAGATTTTTTTCAACGTCCACGTTTAATTCTACACATCTCTAAGTTGGTACTAAAATACTGTTGTGTACTAGAATCTTAGCGGATTTTCATTCTGTTCGATTCGAGAATACATGTTTTAATGCCTTATAGACTAACACTTCCATTTCATCAGCATACAGCAATCGGCATACATTTCCATTCGACATTTGCATGCCACCCAATGATCTCTTTAGTTCATATATTAATACTAATTAAGAAATATTTAAATTTCTCTTGGGTCGTTTCATAAGACAAAAATGCCCTTGTGTAATCAATATCGCACTGTTATGTTACTATTTTAATTTCATACAAGGAAGCTTTTAAGGATAAATTGATTGAGATTAAAAAAGGCGAAAAAAGGAAATTAACTGCGACGTTATTAATAGATATCAGTATACTCGTATTATTCAAAACAATTATTAGTTGAAACATTGTTTCTTTCACTAAGAGAGTACACTGAAATTATTGTTCGACCTGTTTCGATATTACTAATAAAATAAATTAAGTGTCCTTTGAAGATTATAGTAATATCGCGACCGGTTGGATAACAATTTCAATATACTACCTTGATCAAAAAGTTTTAGGACTTTATTCATAAAATCGAAAATACAAGATTATTCATCAAAATCGATATGATCCCCTTCAAAGTACTCCCCATCGACTGCAACGCACTTACGCCAGCACTTGATCCAATCCTCGAAACAACGCTGGTGCTTAATTTTCGGTATGTCCATCAGAGCCATCTTCGATTTTTTCATGACATCCTCCCGGGTGCTGTAACGCGTTCCGCGAAGCGGTTTTTTAAGTCGGTTGGACAGGAAAAAGTTTCAGGGAGCCAGATGAGGTGAATTCAAAGGCTGCTGGATAGTAGTCGTGTTGTTTTTGGTCAAAAACCCATGGAAATCATGTCTTTCGCGATTTCAACGCGGTCCTTTTTTTGCATGAAATTGAGATCTTTCGGCACCAGTTTTGCAGCGACACGTCTGAGGCCCAAATCACTAATTAAAATGTCTTGAGCGGATCCGTAAGCGATGTTCAAACTTCTGCTAGCTCTCTGATGGTCAATTTGCGGTTTTCGGCCAACATTTCTTTGATTTTATCGATGTTTTCATAGGTTTTCGACAGCCACTGCGTTCGTCATCCTCGACCCACTCACGACCACTTCTGAAGCATTTGTGCCACCAAAAAACACTTCTCCAACATTTCCAAGGTCTGCGGACCGTTAAATCCGTCTTTCACACAAAATTTAATGCAAACTCGTTGATGCACACTTGATGCCATTTTCAAACTCGTAAAAAAATCAAAAACACGCACAAAGGTAGATGTACTCAATACAGCGTAACTTTTACAAATGTCAAGCTATGACGCTAAAATTTGGGGGGAAGTGTCAATGATAGATGTGGTAACCTAACAAAAAAAAAAGAATTCCAATCGGGTGACTGACAGCGCCACACGGTGGCCGGTCCTAAAACTTTTTGATCAAGGTAGTACTCTCTAAGTGATAAAATCAGTGTTAATATTTGTTTTGAATAATAAATTGCCTGGTAACTCCAGACAAAAATAAAATATTGTAGACCTGTGTAATTAATTACCTTAACCCAGCAGACTGTAAACGTTACATCAAAAGCAAAATTAAAAAAAAAACTTAAAATGTATCACAAGTTTCGAGTCCAATTTATTGCGTTCAATAAAATATTTTTTGGATTAAAGATAAACAAAAAAGTAAACGTGTTTTGTTTTCTATTATAACAACGTTAATCAAATAAATAACCGGTACTTATATAAAGAAGTAAAGGTTAACCCCTCTGTAAAATAAACCCGCGAATAACTTTGCAAAGATTATAAAACGTCAATAGATCTCAAAACGTAAAAGTCAGATTGCATTCTGATACACTGACACGAAAAGGATCAGGGAAGAAAAAAAGCGTTCCTATCACTCCGGTTTTGAGTATTTGAATTCAAGACTTTTGTTGAATTTATTTTTTATTAAAATATTCTGGCTGTCAAATTTCCGATCGTAGGTTTTGTCTGTCACTTTTTCGATACATCTTTTTCGTTTTCACGTTGGAAATGCCTTTCGTAGAAAAATATATTTTTTTCCTTTTATCCCCATTTTTGAGTCTAAGGTGTCTTGACTGTTTCGATAGAAAATACTGGTAGTATTTTAATAAATATTACTTTTTGCACTTATCATTTTAAGGAGGGTAAAACCACGGAGGAGATTTTTTGGAATAATTTGTAGAAGTAAATGTTAATTATATACAAAAAATATTAAGCTCATCGTTAAGTGGTTGAAAATATTATTAAAAATTGCTGTCATGTTTAATATAAATAAATATTGGTTTATTAATAGCAATATATTATGTTATATATACATATACCCTGAAATTACAAATCAATTCCAAGGAAATGGAGAAGAAAATACATTTAAGAGAGAAACTATTAAAAAGTTTGGGTTCATTTTATAACAAACATCCTTCCAGTCGAGATACACCCCTACCAAAAGAGGGCGGTTCAGCCGCGAAGACATAAGATGTTTTTAATCCCACACGTTTGCGTGAGCTATAATATCACATACACCGCTTGTCTCATCCGGGGGTTTTGGGTTCGATTCCCGATGGTACTAAAAAACGAAAAAAGAGGCCTAGTTTGGTTTAAAAGTGCGTCTCAAAACAGTACATGCAAGTACTAGACGCGTGTGTTTCTCTTGTCAAGAAACGGTAGTGATATATGAGTTACGTGTCTATACCACCGGTTTTAAAGCCCGAATTTGCTATTTTTGCCACAAAACATTCAGGCAAGACGAAATAATGTACAATTTAGCACTGATTTACTGAAAAATTTTCATATTTTTGGTTCTCATTAATTCAGATGGTGCTCTTCAAAATATTGTATAATTATTGCTTTTGCGGCATATTGAAGAGCATTGTCGGGAGGCATTATTGCATTGCCCCCCATTAATCGAGCCTTACGGTTTAGCACAACTAGAGTAGACACGGACCTCGCACTTAGACACGTGTTGACAACACTATCGCACTTGAAAAGGCAACAACATTCGCACACGTCTAAGCGCATGCGAGTAATTTTATATAAACTGTTTTATCTGACTGGAATCATTTTTTTTTGTACCATCGTAAATGAAACTTAAAAACCTCGGGTGGAAGTCAAATGAATGGTTGAAGTCAAATGTCTTACGAACTGGGTAACGGAGGTCGCCATATTTTCGGTAAGTAGTTGTCAAGTTTCAGGAGCGATGTTTTAAATTTAACATTTAGGCTCCATAACTTGTGTAAGTGCGCCCACATATTCACTTGATGTATTTTAAATGACGCTTTCCCTAAATACCTCATACCTTCGCTCGAGTAGACTTATTATGCGTTGATAACATATTTCAACAAAATAACAAAACTGTGTCCAATATATACAATACATAACGATACTTTGTTAAAATATTAAACACTACATGCAGATACTTATTACCATCAACTTTTAAACGACGATTTTCCTAAATACCTCATCTTCGCTCGAGTAGACTAATTATATTGTATGTTGATAATACATTTCAACAAAATAACAAAACTGTGTCCATATATACATAATGATCATTTGTCAAAATATTAAACATTACTTACAGAGACTTATTAACATCAAATTTTAAACGACGAATTTCCTAAATACATCATATCTTCGCTCGAGTAGACAAACAATTATATGTTGATAATACATTTCAACATAATAACAAAACTGTCCAATATATGGTAAACATAACGATGCTTTGTTTCAATATTAAACATAACTAGTCGAGACTTATTAACATACATTTTTAACACGCTTTCCCTAAATACATCATACCTTCGCTCGAGTAGACTTATGGGTTGATAATAAATAATATTTCAACAAAGTAACAAAAGTGTGTCCTATAAATAATAACGATTCTTTGTTAAAATATTAAACATTACTTGCACAGACTTATTAACATCAAATTTAACACACTTTTATTTATATTAAGGACTTGAAGTTATTTATATTCGAACGTTAACGTTATTTACTTAAATTTTCAATAAAATAAATAAAACATTTTTATTCACCAGTTTGAATTCACTACTGGTTTCAAGTCTTTCTTGTCAGGTGAAGGCGAACTAAATTATGTCTAAAATATATTTTTTATATTGTTATAGAAGAGAGGGGGAGAAGAGTAGTGGCTAATAAGGGGAGGGGAGTAGGTAAAAACGAAGTTAATTTCAACAATAGTCCTCTGCTAAATATGTTTCCCGTTCAAAATTCATCCTTTAATGCCTATCTTTAGACATAATTTAGTTCATCTTCAGCTGACAAGAGGAAGACGGAGGTTGAAACCGGTAGTGAACTCAAATAAAACAGTGGTGAATACAAAATTAAACAAAAGAAGCATTTGCTTCATTTTATTACAAGTTTATTAACATGACACCAAAAAGTGTAACAAACATCTTTTTTAAATAAAATTCAGAAACAAGTTAAATATAGTATTTTTTTCTTTCCAAGACGTCGTTGGCTTGCTTTAAACAGCGATTCAAAAATATTCCATCTAACTTCAATGATACTCGTAAAAGAAAGGACCATGAGTTTTTACATTGATCCTTTTTTATCTTTTCCTATCTATCTCCTCCTTTCCCAGTCTTTGGTGACATTTACAAAAAACTGTTTTACCCTTTTTTTCCATTTGCATTTTGATACTATAAGTTATTTTGCTTTTCACCCATCAATTGCCACTAATTTGCGACTGTTGCCTTTTTGATTGGAAGACATTCCCGCATGGGAATAAATAAGTCATTTATATATTTTACAAAATAGTTTTAAAAATCAATAAAAAAAAAATTGATTAACGACATATTTTCTTCTAAAAATGAACAGATTCCGATTTAAGAATTACACTGTATGTAACATAATATTTATAACTAGAAAAATAATATATACGGAAAAATATTCTTAGTCAAATGCAGAGGTGCTATATTTCGTATGCTAAAATATCGACTTACACGCCTATGTGAAAATACTTGTGTCAAGATATTTCTCTTTCGATTCCCGACACTAAAAACGCTTAATTTAGTTTATTCACATTTTTTTGATAATCCATATTCGTATTGTGTTGCATTATGAAAGTCATTCTTAAAAGAACAATCAGTAAGAAAGATAAAACCAAAATTCTTTTTTGTTGAGTGAATGTGGAGTGTGATGGGTTATGGGATATGATTTTGATGTGGTTGTTGAGATTACGTTGCAATTGGAATTGTGTATACATGTAAGAAAAATATGTGGAATTTGTGATTGAGGAATAAGATCACTTAGGAATAAGTTACAGGACTTGTCTATTGAACCAGTTCTAATATCCACAAAATCATTGAACTCGAAAGTTCAACGTCTCTCGATTATAAATATGTACATTTTTAAATTGTGTACTGCGGATAGTTAAAAAATATAACTAATATTAATGCATAAGCGAATTCAAATCAGTACTAATTGATGATGAAAAATTCTTCAATTAATTTAAATTAACGCTGTGCGCATCACCGATGCATCAATATTAAAATTCATCCAGTATTTTAGTAATGGACGATTCAAATGATCCGCTGCTGGACAAGGTGCGGTTTCATGATGTGCACTCGAACAAATTTAAAATAACGTGTGTTCATACATATTTAATATCTGATTTCAAATAACGTGTGCATACATATTTGATATCTAATTTCAATAACATAATGATGTGTTGGTAACGTAATGACGTAAAAATGATACAGGTGAGGCTTAAAGAGCATGCAAATTATCAACAGACACCTGATGTTATTTTTTTTTTTCAAATTTATGACCAATAACACTATTCAAAAATCATTGTTAACAGTACAATCAGGCAATCTCTTCTAATTAACCAGAAAGATGTTTAAGAGGCATGAAATAAAAACCAGATTGGAATGCTTTTTAAAAATGGGTATGAATGCACCAGTAATCCCCGAGTCAAGCGTCTTACCAACTAACTAGCTAACGGAGGTTGTCTATCCATTCATTCATTCGTATGTCCTCCCTAACTATTCGAAAATATAATGCGGATACGTGAAAGAGCGTGACCGGGAGATAGCATCGTCATAAACATCAGTAATCGAGCCTTCGGGTTTAGTACCACTGGAGTAGGCACATACCTCGCAGTTTGTCGTTGCACGTGATGGAAATACTAACTTGTATGTGAAGCCACCAATCATCAATTCGGATATGTATATTAGCGTTACCATACAAATGAAGAAAAAAAAGTGAAACTGGGAAGTATGGAATACGAGTATATAGGGGTGATTCAGAAAGAAGTTTCGCATTTCTCTCAGCGGATTTGTGTAGTACCATTCGAATACCGTTTATTCTAGCCTACATAATTCTCTTAAGGGGAGGTACTTCACTTGCCTGAAGGCCTGCACAAATCATCTGAAGAAGTTTTTCTTCCAGAATGGTGCAAAGTTCTGGAAGAACTGCAGTTCCAGAAGTTTTCCAGAAATATGGCGTAAGGTAGTGGAATAAAACAGTGCATATTTATTTTATTGAACACTTCATTCTAAAATAATCTGGTGGGCGTATTGCTAGGTGGCAATCTCTTCCAACCAATCAGACAAAGTAAATCGAGGAAGTTACTTGGTCACAAAAAATACTCAAATAATTCTTCACCTTTACAAAATTTATGAACAGTAAACATAGTAAAAAAAAAGTGAGATATCATCAATCAAAGGAAAAGGAAGAGACGGCGGAGAGGAAAGAAAAATCAAGATTAAAAAAACACGTAACATTACTGACTTGAAATTAAGAGTTTTTTCAGTCGCTTTTTAAAACACGCCAAAGACGGATCATATGCAAATACCATATTAATAATTGAGCATATGCATACATTAATGAACAAAGTAACATCCAAATATTAGAAAAAAATGTTAGGATTTCACATAAAAATAAGAAATGACTTTTCGAATCACCCGATAAATCGTCAATATATTGGAGTAAGTAAACAGCATTCTTTTTTAAAATAATATTACGTCAAAATCTAGTAGCGGTGAGCCATGTCAAAGTTGAGATTTGTTCATACCGCGTTCAAGTTTTGTTCGCGTTTCCGGATTGACACATTTCCGATTTGTTTCTTTAACTTTCCGGCCATTGGATATTTCGATTTTTTATTTTCTCTACGAAAAAGTATATTACTGTAGCGGACGATAAGGAAATATTGAGAAGTTATTTTGTTTGCAATTTTTGAACATGACAGTTTATCGATATTTTTCTCAAAAATGCATACATACGCATCATCAATTCATTTGTCTATTGGGGTAGGCAGAGATAAAAGCGCGCCAATTTTCAGATTACAAGATACTTCCTTCGTTTTCCCTACTTCTATACATATCTTTCTGTTTCTCCTACTCCTTACCTTTCCTTCTTTCAAAATTTTATTCACTTAGTTCAACCATACTTTTCTCGCCCATTCATTCAAAGTGTCTAAACCACCTAAACATGCTCTTTTTCCCCATTTCGCGAGAAAGGTCTGAATATAAATATATTAAATAATGCAATATATTCTAAGTTTTCTTATTAAAAAACACAACAAAAACCTCGAAATTTGAAGTAAAACCGATACAATATTATTAAAACAGCTTATTTTAAAAGTTGTAAAATAAGCTGTTTTAAGAAATTTTTGTCATCAGTTCTTATTTCTGTTACGAAAAAATGTAAAAGGTGGGGAAAATGCAATCATCTTATAAAATCTGTTTGCTTCGAGAATAATACTTACAAAAAATGTCTACGAAAAATCGAGTTTAATTTGGCAGCTCGTTTGTACAATCAAATTTTCAAAGCGGCCCTCAAGGCGAAAATTTCTTCAGGTCTGTTATAAGGGGAAGTATATGGTAATTCGGAAAGTATTTTAAGATCAAATTGCAACAAATGCTCAGAGACTGGTTTTCAAAATTATCAGTATACCAGCAATCAATCTGTCGTGTTGTAGAACGCTGGTTATTCTCGATCAAAATCTTGATTTTTCCATCAGTGGTAATCGACCTTCCAGAGTGGACATCTTCTAGTGTCGTATTAGCATTACGGACTTTTTTAAACTACATTTGACACACGATCGCTTACTGCCTCGTCGACATACGGTAGTAAAAAAACATCAAGCACCGAATAAAACATTAATTTTATTCCATCTTAAAAATGACGATGTCGAAAAACTTCTGAAGCAATTTGGGACAATAGTCGTAAAAATGCGCCGGATAATTTAATAATAATATGCATTCAGCGTTTTGGGAATTACGTTTGCAACGAAAAATTTGTCCTAATGACACGAATCCGAAAAATATTAAATAATTTTCCAGACAACAATATATAATATTTATTTAATTCAAATATATGGCGGATTTCGTGCATTAAAACAATTTCTTGGAATTATTCAAATTTTATTTCATAATCGATTATTATTGGAATCGATGAACATGCCTAAAGCCTACAGAATGAAACGTAATATTTAAGTGAAAGTTATTAAATCACAAAAATTAAAGACCCATCTCAAGAAAAACAGGGATCAGGAAGGGAATTGTATAGGAGTTAATGTGTGTTTTGGGATAAATCATGCTTCCTAATCCATGATCTACTATAAGGACCTTAGTTTTCTAATTTATGTTTGTTCAGCGTACTGTACTATGATAGATTAGTGACGATCCCGTTACTTATGTCGTATTTTATCGATAAGAAAGCGGTTTTGGTGTAGTCTATTCTTTTCAGCCAAAAGCGGAACCTTAACGGTAAATAATGCAAATTTATTTTTTAATCTACAAATTCTGTTTTCTTTCACGAAACACATTCACGTTGTTTGCTGTTAGTGAGCGTCAGCATGTCATTTTCTAAAAAAATATCAGTTGTAAAAATATTGGTGGATAGTATAATAGACACAAGAATAAGAAACGATAACTTATGCATAAAGTTGTCTTGACTATAATTTTCATATTGATTTTGTTTTATCTAGTGAAGTGCAAATTGTTAAATTCTGTTGAATAACGGCGCGACAAAATAAATAAATAAAATACTTGAACAACTGCCTAGAGAAGGCCTTGATCTCGACTACTGTCTGCCTCAAGTTTCATTAAATTGTTGTAGTTACTTAAAAAGAAAATTTAGGTAATAAACTGGTTACTCAAATTTCATTATTTTAGGTGAGCAGACGATATTGAATAATTTGTAGTTAACATGTAAAGCATAAGACAATATAGTCAAAATAAATGTGTCCTAGTAGATTTTAATTATGACCGGTTGGGCTCGAATGGTTTCACGTGCGTTGTATTTGGAAAATGGGCCGTAACGGGGAAGGCGCCAGTGTCTGGAATCGAATTAATGCGGTGGCAATGTGTCACACTGTGTCATCGGTATGCGACTGATATTGCACGAAAAATGCAACGATTCGAATTTGACAACAGGCTATTAAATATATAAATGCAAGTGTGAACATAATTCGACACAGAATGCGCATTAAAGGGGATTTCAAAATCACATTCGACGGCGTAGAATGGATTCATAAACAGTATTTATACACCCTTGGAAGAGATATTATCCAACGTAACCATCACTATTTAAAAGGGCTTGAAATATAATAAAACAGAAGCTGGGAAAAATTGGAACCAAGGTGTCCGCAAAAAATAAAATTTAAAATAAAGTTATACGATGGGAGGTCAATAAATTCGCGGAAGAGGGTAAGGGAGGAGGCGATAGTGCGCATGCGCATGTTTCGATAACATGACTCATTAGAACGACATTTACCAAGTTTTAGTCTAATTTTGACAGTATTGTTTAAGATGTCGTCGGAGAGTATGTCAAACGTTAATAACATCCCAAGTACAGAAAAAAATGAGTATCGCCCAGTCATTATGTTTTTCACAAAATAAGGGAAAATAACTCAAATCATTTTGGAAGAGCTGTTACCGGTTTACGAGAACTGTTGCCCTGAAAAAAGTATGGTTTACAAGAAGCATACTCTTTTTAAGCAAGGGAGATAATCGATTGAAGACGACCTCCGACAAGGACGACCTGTTGAAGCCACTTGTTCAAACATCATCAAAAAAGTAGAAAAGCTTGTGCTGGGTGATGCCTGCCTGACAAAAAACTGCTTGCAGAGATGGTTGGAGTATCACTTATGTTATAATCATTTTGAATATCCTCCATCGGCATTTAGGGATGTCAAAAGTCAGTGCAAGGTGGGTACCCAGAATGCTCACGCCATTTAAAAAAACAACAACGCGTCGAATGTTCACGACAGTTTTTGAACCTCTGCAGAAACAACAAAGATAAGTATTTGAGCCGAATTGTTAATAGGAGATGAAACTTGGGTTCATCATTACACATATGAGCCAGAGTCGAAGCAGGAGTCCATGCAGTTGCATAAAAAGGGCACACATCCCCCTTAAAAGTTTAAAGTGTCGCAATCGGCTGGAAAAATTATGGATACATTTTTTTAGGATGCAGAAAGTCTACTGCTGATAAATAACAAAGATAAAGGCTTCACAATAACTGGAGAGTACTGTTCTGGTCTGCTGGTACAGTTAAAAGAAGCTGTGGAGGAGAAAAGGATATGAAAATTGACAGAATGGGTGCTGCTTTTGCATGACAATGCACCCGTGTACAAAAGCAATTCAACATTGGCTGCTCTTTATAACTGTGGTTTCCAAACATTAAATCACCCTCCCTACAGCCCAGATCTGGCTCCGTCTGACTATTATTTGTTTCCAAATATGAAAAATGAACTTCGGGGAAAGAAATTTACGGACGACGAAGTTAAAAGTGCAATTTCGGCTTATTTTGGGGGCAAAAGCCAATCTTTTTTTTCGTTGGCATAAAAAGCTTATGAAAGATCTGAAAAATGTATTTAAGTTAATAGTGAATATATTGAACAGGAAAAATAAAAAAGTGTTTTTCCCCTTCTTTTTTTGCCAAGTATAACAAAGAATATCGTGAAAATGTAACTGACACTGTTAAAACTAAAAATTATAACCAATGCCATATAATAACCAACAATGAGAAAAAAAACAGTCCAGGTTAACAGTAGTTAATAGTTGTCTAAGTAAGATACAGACATGTGCCTAGTTTACTGAGGCTAAGTAAAAGGATACGTGATTAGCCCAAATTATCTTTGACAATAAACGATTTCTTGATTAAAAAAAACAGTAGTTTCTTATCCGCGATGACAGTTTTCCGCGGAAACCGTGATTTGAAAATATTATAAGTCAATGGTAGCCTAATGTTGTCAGATCAGACGAAGCTTCTTAAAAAGGTGAAACACGAGAGCAAGCTCCTAGGCTTGGAAATCAATAGGTCAAAAACTAAGTGCAAAATACCGTAGTTACAAACTGCCACCAAATAATGTAAATCATGGTCTAGAAGTGGTTACAGATTATATTTACTTAGGCTCGAATGTTACTAACAATAGAGGATGCGAGGCTGAGGTGAAAATAATAATTAGAATTGCAAAAAATGCAATGTCAAATCTGGAAAACATATGGAAGAGCAGAAACATCACCATCACGGCGAAAATGCACCTAGTTAAGTCTCTCGCCATCGCAATATTTATGCACGGCTTGGACTTTGAGAGCAAGCGAGAGACGTGGAATAGATGCGTTTGAAATTTGGTTCTGGAGAAGTATGTTACAAATTCCATGGGCAGAAAGACGAACTAACATCTCCATTTTCGAAGAACTGAGAATCACCAAATGATTGTCGATAATATGCTTTCGAGGAGCCCTTTGATTCTTTGGTCGCATTGCTGTGGCCAAGGAGACAGTATGGAGAGGCTTGTGGTTTTTGGAAGCACTGAAGAACGACGCACAAAAGGAAGAGTCCCAATGCGTTGGACTGATCAAGGGAGAGACGATTCAGGACTACCCTTAACAATTGCCCTTCGAGCCTTGGAATGCAGAGATGGATGGAGAGGAGTCATCAGAGACTATCATGGGAGCCAAAATGCTCGGTCATGAGCTACACGACAGGATGGACGGAAAATTATGTTACTTTATTAGAATGTTCATTTTATTAGAAGTCATTGTTGCGAATTTCTTATTATGCCTAATTTATGAAATAAACTTTATCATAAGTATATATTTATAAGAAAAAACATAGGGTTCGGTTCTATTCACGGTTCTAAGCATCCACTAGGGGTCATGGGACGTATCATCCGCAGATAAGGGGGGAATATTGTAATTTTATGTTTATATTCTAACTTTCAAACGTCAATACTGAATGAATAAATATTATACAATAAAAATATTATTGACAAAATTTTAATACGTTTAAGTTATTTTCGTTAATGACTTTCAAGATTACTGTAGTTGGGGGAGGTAAGTTAGCTTTGCGTGAAGGCGCCTCTTGTGTATCTACTGTGCGGATGATAAAGGGGACACAAGATGTTAAACGAGCGGATGGCGTGATGATGCTCCACCATCGGTTTTGTTGAGGCTTTTGGCGTATCAGGAAGGAACTTCAGGATATTTCAGCCGGCACGCGAGAACTTTCGTATGAGATCGGCTGATTTTTTTACGTTCACCTTTAGGAGAGTTGGCAATTTTACTTCAAAATGGAAAAAATGTCGTGAGACTGAACGGTTTAATTTTTTTATCGTTTTTTTTTTATAAACGTGTTAAAATTTTACTGTCTCGCGTGTTGTACTTTTTTAAGAAACGAACGTACGAGTACACTAGGCCATCGACTTTCCGCTGCAGTAAGCAGCTTCTCGGATAAAAAATCTGGATCTCGCTTCAGGAAATATCGTTTAATTTCGTCGTCTTTGGTAATAAAAGTTCGTTTTTATTTTATTTGTTATGACTATCAGCAGAATGGAATAAACGTGGTAAACCAAATTTTCCGTGAATAATGCTAGTATTGAAGTAAATCAATAGAAACCTATATATCATCACGCCGGTTCCTTGTCGGGGTAGGCAAAGAAAATTGAGCGTCCTATTTTTGATCGCGATATACATCTTTAGCCTTTTCCACATTCATACAGTTTCTTATACATTTTTGGTTTTTTCTTACAGACATTTACTTTTTTTTTCAAAATATAATTCATTCGGTACAAGTAAACTTATATTAGTCATCCTTTTGACATTTACTTCTTTCAAAATATAATTCACTTGGTAGACATTTAACGGTCTTGCTCTACCGCGCCTTCTATTCCCATTGGCATTGCATATTTTTCTCCATTTTTCTTGACTTCTTTGTTCTACATGCCAAAATCATCTAAGATGTTCATTCTACATAACATATCAGTTTTAAATTCACATTAATCCTCAGTAACTTAATTCAGTATTCTGTAATACATTGTTAACTCAAGTATTATGTGATATACCACACTGTGTTTGAATTTCTACAAATTTAATCCATTCTTTTTAGTATTTTTCCACATCCAAGTTTCACTACCATACATCAAAATCGGTAGAATACTTTTGTAAATTGTGATTTTCGGTTTGAGTATATATATTTTAGTGCCCCATTTAATATGTTTCCTATCACTACACGGCGTTTAGTATCCGTTAAGTATTTCATTATCCGAGAAAATACTATCAACAACTCCAATTTTTCATTGTTTACCCATATATCGCACTAACTTTGCCTTTTACACTGTTTGGTGATTTCGGATTTCGTAACATACTTTCTCATACAATTTACATAACCAATAATCATAAATCTAATATGTTGTCCAGAAAGCAGTTTTGTATTTCTTGGACATATTGTATAACACTTTTGTTGTACTCGTATATAGTACAATCTGGTGGGTTTTCAATCTGGCAATCTCTTCGTATACATGTCACCAAGAAATCGTTGATAAATTTATTACAAACGTGCTAAATATTTATTATTATTAAATGTAATAGTTAAGTTGCTATTGTTCGCCTTTATTGTTTGTGCAGCTTTTTAAGTCATTTTGAAGATGGGACAAAATAAGTTGTTTTTCGGCGCATGATGATTTTTACTACCTAATGAAAAGGAAAAAAATGCGACCCAAACTAAAACAAAAATGTATAGTGTATCGCGACGACCCAGTTGCGAAACATTATACATTTTTGTTTTAGTTGGGATCGCGTGTGTCGTATGCGGTTTAAAAATCCATAGTGGTGATTCGACATTCGAAAGTGGTGTATATTCTGGAATGCCGATAACCACTGATGACGGCCAAATCAAGGCTTTAACCGAAAATAACCAGCGTTCTTCGACACGACAGATTGCTGAAAAACTAAAAAAATCGAAAATCACCATCCACGAGGATTTGGTGCTATTTTGCGTTTGAATTTGATCTAAAAATACGTAATTACTTTCCGAACAACCCAAGTAAAAATAACATCCTAAAAATTCGAAAACCGGAAAATTAATCAACATTATCATAAATAGCGTAACAGAAACATGAGTAAATAACTGCAGCGCACATTTAGCTGCATTCATGAAATATCATTCGCCAGGTTTGGTCAGGAAGTTTAATTATATTATTGGTAGAATTGCAAACACTGTGCGTCAAGTTGACAATGCCATTGTGGCTAACAGCGGAAGAATGCTAACATACCGTGGCAGAGAGATATGATTTATTAGTAAATGGTGCTGAATTCTATGGAATAGACACCGTCAACTGCATCAATACTATATTATCTAAGAAGCACGAATCATAGAATATTGTCATAATAATATGCTTTCAGAAATCACTCAATTTGAATTTATTTTGTGCTCATGAGCTGTCTTTATTAATTTTGGTTATAATAAACTGTTTTAACCCATGACAGAGTTTAGAAAAAATATAATCGTTTACATTAATAAAAAAAAGAGCTAATCTCTATCAATAATGGTAGAACTAGAGAAAATGAATACGATCAAGGGTAAAGATGGGAATCGAAGGATAATTAGGACGAATGGATATTCCTGAGTGATGTAATTTTTTATAAATTCTTTGTTAAACTTAAATAATAAGGATGGCACACATCTGATAAATCTTGGAAGTTTGTCCCACAGTCGCGCCGAATGAACCGCAAATAAAGATGTGTAAAGCGTGATGTGATGTATCAGTATGCAAAAAAGTCTCTCATAGCTTAATCGTATAGAACGTCTGTGTTCTAAAAGAAACTGGAATTTTTCTCGAAGATATGAACGAGAATTGGGATTGTTAAACACGCAAAATAATTTTGACAAAATGTAAAATTTATTTTGCTGCCTGCTTTAAAGCCATTGAAGGCTCTTCCAAATTTCTGACACGCGGTCATCCTTCCTTAGATTAAATGTATTTAGGATGCAAACCTTTTTGAATCTCTCCAGCTTATCCATTATTTTCAAAATATTGGACTACACACTAAAGGTCCAAGTCATATATGTAAAATGGAAAACAATGTGACAGCAAACGATATACAAGTATTTATTTATCTTATTACCAGGTGGAAATCTCTTCCAACTAACCATACAATAGTAAATAAAGAAGTAACATGGTTGCAAAAAATATTGAAATAATTATTCACCTTTACAAAATTCATGGACAATACATTAATGTGAATAACATCAATCAAAATAAAATGAGGGGATGGTAAGAAGGAAAGAAACATTAGGAAAGAAACATGTTGTATAATAGACTTGAAATTGAGAGTTCGTTTGTAGATATACAATGGACAAACGATTTTGAAGAAGTTAAAGAGACGCCCATATTCGGGAGAGTATAAATAAAAAGGTTTAAAATGATGATGAGGCTATCAGCCAAAGTTGGTGACTGCTAAGCAGCGTATGGTGTAAATATTTGTTTAGCTGGGCAAACACTTGAAATACTATACTAAAGAACATTTAGTTTCTCGAAAATGAATGAATAATTAGTTTATTGACTCATTAATTGCATACGAAATAAAGGATGTACTTAAACTAATATGGATACACATAACGGATCTGGTATTTTGGTGCGATGACATAATCACATTACGATCACTTGATATTAATATTGGAAGCGTGCCGTGCATTACTGCATCAGCTCCAGGCCACATTGCTATACATCTCGAGTGGTCAGACCGCATGTTGCATAGTTCGTCGAGAGAAGGCACTGGTAACTGTTCAGCGAGTTCCATATGTGGATGATTCCACTTAATTATGGCTTTAGATCTTGTTCTACGTAAGTACGAGTAGATAGGAGTGGTGTCGAAGGCCATGCGTGATGGCGCGTGGTATGAGTATAATTATTTAAGACGTTGAAAACACGTTATACATACATCACGCTGTTTCCATATCGAGGTAGGTAGAGAGGTGAGAGCGCCAGATTTTTCTGTCGCGACACACATCTTGCATCTTTTTTACATCGATACAAATCCTACAATTTATCTTTTTGCATTTCCTTCTTTCGAAATGTTAGTCACTTGATCCAACCGTAATTCCTTGGACATTTTCTATTAAAACTTTCACTCACATTCGCACTGTACATTTGTTTTATTTGTCATTCTTCATTCATTCGTTCCACGTGCCCAAACCAATTCAGAGTGTTATTCTTCATCTTACTCAATACATAACTTTTAAATTCATTTTCATCCCTAATTATTTCAATTCGTATTCTGTCATACACTGTTGCCCCGTGTATACCTTAACGTGCACAGTGCATTTCTACAACATTTATTCGGCTCTTTTCAGATTTGTTCCACGTCCATATATCACTCGCATATATCAAAGTTGGTATTAAAATACTGTTGTGGACTATCATCTTGGCAGATTCTGATACTGTTCAGTTCAAGTATTTATGCTCCTGGCACTATAAAACCAAATGATGAAACTGATGAATTCAATGACAGATTACAAACTAATATTCGACGACATACCAAGAAAAAAAAAGGAATAGATAACGTCCAAGTGTTATCAGATGTGCACCATACTTATTCACGTTCAAGAGTGAATTGGAAAAATATATTTTCATCCTAATTTTCCCGTCCTTATCCTTTTCCTCTAGTTCAACCATTATTATTAAGAAATTAGTCATTTATTTGTTTTATTTTTAATAATAATAAAATGACAATTTATAAAGCGCTGTTTAGAGAGAAAACTCCTGAAGGCCGTTCTACCTGGCGACTCTCCCTAAGTGAGCTCAAGCTTCTTGAATTAAAAAAATATTAGTTAAATCTGTCATTGATTAAAACAACTTAATGTATCTAAGTAAAGCTGGTTGGTTGAAATAAATTGCTTTTTAACAATAATTTCGTGAGTTGAACCGACGCAAAAATAATAAATAAAAGCAGTTCTCTACGAAATAGGACGTTGTAGGTGAGAAGAAATATATTAAATGAAGGAAAACACAGAACTAAAACAATTAAAAAGTACCAATATTAATTAAAGAAGCAAGTGAAATAATATTCAGAATTATATAGTAATTACAGTCAAAATAACTGGTGTACGCTTTCGAGATAGATACCCGTAGTTAGTAAAAGAGGACTGGTTGATATGCGGACAAACGGTCGGGCGGCTATCGTGGAAATAAATAGTGCGGCACGCGCCGGATTATTGGTGAGCGTGCCCTGTGATAGATTAACGACAGTTGCTGCTCTCTATGATTTACGACGGTTGAGAGCCAGATGTTTTTGTGTGTTGCGCAAAACAATGAATTGCGGCAGTAAATCTTAATGAAATTAATTATGGGAAAGTTAAGAGATGTTCTACATACTGACCAGAAGTTTCAAGACGACGTAAGCAGCAAGCAGTAGTTTTTTTGAGACAAGTGACACTGGGTGGAAACAGCTTGGATCCTCACCTAGAACAAATTAAAAAAAAATCAATAATATATAATTTAAAAAAAAAAAACAAGAATTCTAAAACATAACCAAATTCATAAATATGTACGGTACTTAACATATTCGGATTGGCGAATCGGAGATTTTGAATAGTGTGGTCAGGTGACAATATTGTCTTCGGTTCCAGTAACCGAGCTTTCGAATTAAGTGTAATAGGAGTAGGCACGGAGCGAATTAATAATAAAGATAAAGCAAAATGTGATACACTATTAAAAAATATTTTTATTTTTCTAGAATATTTATTTAACAATAAATTACTTTTTATTCTACTAATCACATAAATTCCCGCTACACGTGTTTCAGGTCTGAAGAGAGCCTCGGGATAGGAGGTAGAATCACGAGTAGCCGGGATAAATGTAATCAGTGAAATAAAAAAAATTATTTATTGTTGAATATTCTAATATGGAATTCCACAAAGTTAAAATCGAAGTCTCTGGCACATTATATTATTTGTATGATACCCTTCAACGTAATGATTAATTGAAGAGCGTGGCTGGGAGACAACATTGTCTCTCACCCTATTAATCAAGCCTTAGTGTTTTAGAATCACTGGAGCGGTCCTGGAACTCGCGGTTTATCATCGCACTTGGAAATACTATCGTAAAAACACTCGCACACACCAAGCGCGGGAGTATTGTCAGTATACGAAGTAATTTATCAGGCTGGGAAGCTTTTTTAATTTTTTTCCTGGTACTGTTGAGACTCGCACCCGAAACCCTCAATTGGAAGACAAGCGTATTGATCACAGAAGTCGTCAATAGTTTAATTTATCATTTTCCCACTAACTTTTAAAGTGAAATAGGTACACGCCCAAGAAGTTGCAGGAATCAATTAAATAAACTTATATTTCTTTATAACAGAGTTCAATCAAGAATTTTCAATCGAGAAGCTACCAATAAATAAATACCCTTATGATTATCAATTGACGATTTTTTTTAAATACTTGCCGTTTTATGACCAAGTGTAACTTCAAAGTCGCCCCCCTAAAATATCTCCAACATAACATTTAATGTATACAAAAATGCGACCAAAAGAGGAAGAGGGTGAAATTTTAACTGGAATATATATTTCGTTCTTATTTAATATATTTTCAAAGTAAAGGTCTATTTTATCGACTGACCCTTTTTCAAAAAAGGGGATAAAAATGTCAAAATACCTTAAATGTACTTGGGGTGAAGCGAGAGGTATAAACAAATCTTAAACAATGGGACAAGAGCGAGAAACGTTTTGTAACCTCACTCGTATTTATGATAGAAAAGAGGGATGTGTGTCGATTTAAGTCTGTGGATTAAATACTGATATAGAGAGTATATCAGAAGTAAAGAACGTTGACTACTTTATACCGTAGGATAAACAATCATTGAACCAGAGGAAAAAATGATGTGAAGAGAAATTAGAAATAAACATCATGCCGACGAGATGTATATATATAGGTAATGTTTTTTTCAACATAGAAAAGCGAAATAAACTACAAAAGAACAGTGTCTATGAAATATAATGTACTTGTGAAAGTACAAATATTGTATTGTATTATACTTTCATTATATATAGTACAACCTGGATGGCCTATTGCCATATCTTCCAACCAACCAGAAAGATGTTCAAGAGGGCTCAGGTGAAAACCAACCAGACTAGAATCCTTTTTTTTTTTAATCTGGGATCCGACGGAATCGAACGCGCAATATTCGGGTCTTACCAACTAGGCCACGGAGGTCGTTATATATAAATATTGAAATAAGACAGAGGAAGGACCCATGCCACTAGGATACAAGAATATAAGCGTTGCCTATCCAATATCAACTTTTCAGAATTTGATATAATAGAGACAAATCACAATTTCAAAAAGAGTTAAAATGCCCATATATGTTACACGTATGTCACATAAGTTACACAAAACAATGAAATTAGAAACATTAGAGATACATAAAATCAAAAGTTAAAATAAAACAGTAATAAATAACCTGACATTGTAAAAGAATCACAATATATCGATTTTTTTTCGTTTGGGTTACTGTACAATACACACTTCTGATAAAACAAGACACAAGTTGGACCTTATCTTTGTTTTCGTAACCAACCGGGATACTACCTTGATCAAAAAGTTTTAGGACTTTATTCATAAAATCGAAAATACAAGTTTATTAATCAAAATCGATACGTTCCCCTTCAAAGTACTCCACATCGACTGCAACGCACTTACGCCAGCGCTTGATCCAATTCTCGAAACACTGCTGGTACTCAATTTTCGGTATGCCCATTAGAGCCGTTTTTGATTTTTTCATGACATCCTCTCGGGTGCTGTAACGCGTTCCGCGAAGCGGTTTTTTAAGTCGGTTGAACAGGAAAAAGGTGCAGGGAGCAAGATCAGGTGAATTCGAAGGCTGCTGGATAGTATTCATGTTGTTTTTGGTCAAAAACTCATGGAAATCATGTCTTTCGAGATTTCAACGCGGTCCTTTTTTTGCATGAAATTGAGGTGTTTCGGCACCAGTTTTGCAGCGACACATCTGAGGTTCAAATCACTAACCAAAATGTCTTGAGCGGATTCATAAGCGATGTTCAAGTCCTCTGCCAGCTCTCTAATGGTCAATTTGCGGTTTTCGGCCAACATTTATTTGATTTTATCGATGTTTTCATCGGTTTTCCACTGCCACTGTGTTTGTCATCCTCGACCGTCTCACGACCACTTCTGAAGCGTTCGTGCCACCAAAAAACACTTCTCCAACATTTCCAAGGTCTGCTGACCGTTAAATCCGTTTTTCCACACAAAATTTAATGCAAACTCGTTGATGCACAGTTGATGCCTTTTTCAAACTTGTAAAAAATCGAAAACACGCACAAAAGTAGATGTACTCAGTACAGCGTAACTTTTACAAATGTTAAGCTATGACGCTGAAATTTGGAGGGAAGTTTAAATGATAGATGTGGTAACCTAACAAAAAAAGAATTCCAATCGGGTGACTGACAGCGTCACACGCTGGTCGGCCCTAAAACTTTTTGATCAAGGTAGTACTCTCTAAGTAAAAAAAATCAGTGTTAATATTTGTTTTGAATAATAAATTGCCTGGTAACTCCAGACAAAAATCAAACATTGTAGACCTGTGTAATTAATTACCTTAACCCAGCAGACTGTAAAGGTTACATCAAAAGCAAAATTTTAAAAAAATACTTAAAATGTATCACAAGTTTCGAGTCTAATTTATTGCGTTCAATAAAATATTTTTTGGTTTAAAGATAAACAAAAAAGTAAACGTGTTTTGTTAATCAAATAAATAACCGGTACTTATATAAAGAAGTTCCCTCTGTAAAATAAACCCGCAAATAACTTTACAAAGATTATAAAACGTCAATAGATCTCAAAACGTAAAAAAGTCAGATTGTATTCTGATACACTGACACGAAAAGGATCAGGAAAGAAAAAAAGCGTTCCCATCACTCCGGTCTCCGAAAGAATTCCAATCGGGTGACTGACAGCGCCACACGGTGGCCGGTCCTAAAACTTTTTGATCAAGGTAGTATGTGACTCTTCCTGTGGGCGGTAAAAACGCCATATTCTTTTATAATAACATATTTAACTCTAATTCAAAATAACTCTTGTATATTAGAATGTAAAGAAATTACATGGCATAAAATGTTTACCAGCATTTTTTTAAAGAAATTTCGTATTCAGATCCATGAAAATCGTGGAAAGGAAGAAACGTAAAAAGTCAGAGAAATTGTAGAAGTATGGATATAGAAGAGGCAAGAGATGCGTGTCGCGATTGGAAAGTCTGGCGCTCTCTTCTTTGTGCGTAACCTGATAGGCAGGCGGCGTGATGATATGTATGATCTTCAAACTGGATCATATGAAAACTGCGAAACGTCTGTGAAAATCAGGTTTATTCCTTTTTTTAAATCAATTCGATATTTGTTTATCTGTGAAAGAATAATGAGTATGCGTCTCTAATTCTTGCCTAATGTAAACAGAATTTGGAAAATCTGTTAAGAGAGAAACATAAGTGAGAAAAAAATGTTTTCCAAATATAGTCGGAACCATCAATGTTGAATTTGCTGGAGTAAACTTAAAAACTTGAGGCGTCGTCGGGAGGAGAAAAACTCTTGGGAGATGATAAAATATTCAATCCTCTTTCACTAAATCTATATTTGAAAAATGTTTGCGACGCAAATTATTTTCAACCATTGATTGAAGAATAATGAGAATAAAATATTATCAGTGGGTATTTAATATCTCTTATGTCCTAAGTTACTCCAAAGAAGCTTCTGTTATCATGAAGAAAAAAGTCAATTTAAAAAGCATTTTTAACAGCTGAAGGTATTTTATGTCTTAGAAACATGAAAAAATGTCCATTTCATGCGTTTTAAAGACAATCACTCAATAATACCTTACTAAATAAACTTCCAAATAAGTTGATGCAGTTTGCATCAGTTTCTGGTTTTTATTAAAATAAGTATGGAGTTGAATTGTGTTAAAGATGTCGTACATAATTCAACTCCGTACATGCAATTTAAAACAAAATTGAGGATGTTCATTCATCTTCTTATATTAAAAAAATAATTTAAGTTGTTTTCTGTATATCTCAAAATTGTTCATATTCCTGCTTTTCATTCTGCCAGGATTTTGCTTTGTTTTTTTAATAAGGCCTTCGTATTCATTCTAAACGAATATATTTGAATTGTTAATATTTTAAGATTCAACCTCTCTTTACGGTAAAATTGCCAGAATTCTGCCTTAAAATTTGATAAAATACTCGCATTTAAAACGGATGAAAATATACACAAATTTGTAAAAAATTCCTAGAAACCCTTTATTAGATTGACAAGAATACGAAAGTAAACAAAAGTGGGTAGAATAATTAGATATTTTACAAGGCATATATTGTTATAAACGTATAATATGTCAATTCACGATCAAATATAAAAGTTACTTTATGATAACAGAGAAAAAAACTCGAATTATTTTCATCAAGAGTGTATATGTTAGTAGGGTGTCTGGCACAAATTGGCAAACTTACATTGTTTCTGAGATAGTTCTACTTTAAAGTTGTAATTCCTTGCAATATTCATGCATCTGGACTCATATATTTTTTGACTGTGTGAAAAAAGTATTTCTAGTTTAAGTATCACTACCAAATTATTACCAGAGATGCGTATTTCCTATTTGATAATTATTAAAAAAAAACATATTTTTCGAAATTTTACACTTAACAATGTGTCAGAAACATGACAATAGGTGTATATTGAATTTTAGTCATCGAATAAAAAAGTAAATTTCTCTACGCCCATCAGACAGTCTTTCTGCAGCTGTATCATTGCAATTAAGGATAATTTGTTTTGCCACTTTTAACGGGATTTCATTCGATTTGCAGGAACACCGCCGCGACCTTATTAGAAGATCTTTGGCCGAAGATAATGTTGTCTTGCGAATATGAAGAGAAAATACCATACGAGAAAAATAATCTTGTTAAAGGTAACTATATTTATGAATAACACAGGCTTCTATAACCCATTTGTGAGAATTTGTCGAGAGTGCAATAATATAGCTTACTCGGGTGTGGACATATAGTATTTAGTTCAAAGTTGTCAGGGTTTAGGAGGATGGTGACAAAATTGACAGAAGAATAACATAAGTGTTTTTTCTCTCTATCTACTATTTTCACTGACCTGCATGGCATGACTAATATGAACACAAGTAATTGGAATCTAATTATTTGGATTTATTTAGAAATGATCTGTTTGTAATATGTATTTATTAAGTAATTCCCTGTAAGTGTCCTTTAAAATAAAAAATATATAAAAGAAACATTGTGAGCACATGCCTCTAGAACGTCTTGATGCAACAAAATTTATCGCAAATTTGCTATTTACGTAGTGTTCTAGTTCACACAGGAAGAATGAGAATTTCAAAAGAATACATCAGAAGTTTCTTGCTTGGAAAATTACATTATACTTATTTGAAAGATGATTTTGAATTGCACGAAAAAGTCGTAAGAATATGGAAAATCTTCAAGTGATATTTTTTTACGGCAGTAATATTGGAAGTGTTATCAGTGCCCCTTCTTTAGGTCCATCACATGAAGGGAAAAGGTTCTGAGAAACAAAGGTTTGTCCGTTATATATGAATATTATAGTCATCTTCTCAATTATTCAACCTTCATTTTAATAGAAATAAGGATATACCTGGAAGACGTCAAAAGCACACGTTGAATAAAACATTCAATAAAAAGGTCCTCTCCCGTAGAATTAATATTCAATTTCAAGTGTCCCGTCAGGAGAAAATTTAGTTCCGACAGTTTGAGATATAATTTTATTTCTCAAATTATACATCATCATTTTAATAAAATTAATGTTAAATAATAATTAGTTCAAATTAAACTACAATACATTAAGATGTCTAAAACCTTTTCGATTTATTTCATTTTAGTTCATCATTATTGTCGTGAAGCTTATGACTGAGCACCGTGACTCCCATGATAGTCTCCCTTGGCGACTTTTCTTCATTCATATCTGCTTCCGCGGTTCGAAGAGTAGTCATTAAGGGTAGTCCAGTTGCGTCTCTCACTTGGTTAGTCCAACGCATTTGGATCATTCCTCTTGCGCCTAGTTCTTCTATACTTTCAGTTACCACAAGCCTATATGAACTGTCTCCTTGGCCAAGAGCAATGTGCCCGAAAAATCGGATGATTTGTCGAAGGCATATTTTCCCCAATCTGTCGGTGCCCCTCATTTCTTCGAGAATGAAAGCATTAGTGTTCGTTAAGCAATTGATAGAATATTGTATTGTTTTATTGTTCTTTATTTGTATATAATAAAACCTAGCTTGATTATTATCATGTGGTAATCTCTTACAGCCAACCGAAAATATGTAAAAAATACCTTAAGTGAGAACCGACGGGAATCCTATTTGAAAAAATAATTGGGCACCAACGGGAATCGAACCTGCAGAAAACAGGCGTCTTACGGAGTAGGTTACAGGATAACAGCTCACCCATTGAACCGATTTGGAACAATAATTTTATTAGATGGAGAAGAAATCGACTTCTCAGATCAATCAACATTTCTCAGACACAGATTCGAAAGATTTAATTAAGACATCCCATTAAGGGACTAAAGACTAAGAGACAGTTTGAAATCAATCCGTCCACGACACTTAAGAATACGACTTATTATTATCATATACCATATCTGTGGCGTTATGGCAGAAGTTGAAATGTCCGTTTTTTGTTATTTTATGTTTATTCTCCCAATTTATAGAAAATATTTCCCAGTATGTTGTGGCAAAACTTGGTGTGTCAGTCATTATCCAAACAAAAGATATATTGTATGGAAAAACTTAAAAAAAAAGTTTTTTGTACTGATTTTAACAGCTTATCAAAGTTAATATTGCTTCTCCTGTAAACTAAGGTAAAACGGACATATCAACTTCTGCCATAACGCCACAGATATACGAGTAAGCCTAGCAACTGCATTGAAAATATATTGGAGACTAGAAATTTGGAAATCGTGCAAACCAGAATATATGAAATTGCAATAATTCAAACGGGACAAACAAATGCATAAATTAGAATTTTTATTTCCTTTATTGGAAGACATCGAAGTACAAATTTTAGCTCTCTAAAACTATAGAAACCCAAAGAAACCGAATAACCAATTTGTTTATCGAAGGAGAGCTTACTATCATACAAAAAAATACACTAAGACATTTGAAGCTATCTTTTGGAAGTAATACCAACACCCTTGACTGATAAAGGATCTCCATCAAGAAGTATGCATTTAAAATTCGTCGTTGATATACGAGTATAGTACAAGTATTAAGAAAACAATTTGAATAGATCAAGATATGTATCCATCTCTAGCTACTTCGGTAAAAATAAAGATTATAACAAACGTATTATAAAATACGAGGCATATCCAGAAAGTAAGTGTACTGAATTTTCGTAGGTTACAATTTTTTTTATTTAAACAAAAAAATTACGTGGTTACCGTAGTACATATGTAAGCTATTTTTCGACATGGTCGCCATTCCTCTCAATGCAGGTGGTGAAGCGGGGTATCATCTTTTTGATGCCTTCCTCGAAGTAGTTTCCCGCCAACCCCTCCGTCCACTTCTCCATCCCCTCCTTTGCCTCCTCGTCGGTTCAAAACCTTTTTCCACCCATGTGCAGCTTCAGGGAGGTAAAGAGATAGTAATCTGAAGGTGCTAGGTCAGGGGAATGCGCGGGATGGTTCAGGACATCCCATTTAAACGAGGCGAGCAGTTCCTTCGTGGCGTTGGCCGTGTGTGGTCTGGCATTGTCGTGCAGCAGGTAGACTCCCTTTGTCAGCATGCCTCTCCTCTTGTTCTGAATCGCTCTCCGCATTTTTTTTAGGGTCTCACAGTATCTTGCAGAGTTGATGGTCTCCCCTTGAGGCATATATTCAATTAAAATTATGCCTTGACAGTCCTAAAACACGGATGCCATGATTTTCATGGCTGAAATTGTGGTTTTGAACTTTTTGGCGGAGGGTGAAGAGGTGTGACGTGATCGTTTTTAAACTCGCGACACCACTTGTACACACTCGTACGATTCATAGCTTTATCACCATATGCAGTTTTTACCTCATTATAAACCTCAACCGGAGGTTTTCCGTTCCAAACGAGATAACGGATAACGCCGCGTATTTCGCACTTGGCGGGAGATTGGATTGACATTTTTCACGAAACGTGTTGTCGCGTCGACACTTCTCAACGTACTGACCTCGAACCGGTCTCGCTGCGGAGGGGAATGGTCAGGTTACACGGAAGTGTAGCCAACATGTCGAAAATAAAATCCATCCGGTCGTGAGAGCCTCAGTACACTTACTTTCTGGATACGCATAGTACATTATACCAAACTATTACATAGTAATTTCCTCGAATTTATAACTTTTGAATAAAATAAGATAACAAGGATATTTATACAAAGAAAAATGTTAACATATTTTATCATTCATGTAAAATATTTAAAGAAACAACACAGTGAAACAAAGAAATATATTTAAAATTATGTAAATAATATTTTCAAAGGCACCAAGAACGAAAATCATCTCCAAAAGTTTTATATGAAAAAAAAGTGAAACGAATATACAGAGAAATTGAATGTTTAATTCATAACACGAGAAGTAAAAACGGTAATATATTTAGAAATAAAGTAAATAACGCGCAATTTTATAACAAGGCAAGGGAATCGGACGACGTATAAATCAGAATGTAAATTATTAAAAAGAATAAAATTAATAATAATATTAGAAAAAAATCAATAATAATTCCTCGATATTTATACTCTTTTTTTCAAGACCAAAAACGGCACTTACTAACATATAGTATATGTCAAGTCCATATTCGAATGTATGGAAATCAGGAATTTTTTTTTCAAACCAACTATCGACTTCCCTCTATCCTGAATGATACTCGGTAGTTTGTAGAGGGCTTCCAAACTAACCATCGCTTTATTTTATCTTCAATGATGAATGAAGTTTATAGTAGCCGATTCCTCAGACATTAATTAGATTAGTGTTGTTTGTTTTGTGCAACCTGCCAGCTTTCTTTTATAAACAATGAAAGAAATAACAAAAAAACAACGATGATTAAAAATAAGGACACACGTTAGATTTCCGACAGGAAGAAGAAGATTTATATCAGAATAAATATTTTTTGTTTTAATATGACTTAAAATGACAGTAATATAATATTATGTATTGACAAAAATTATAAAGAAAATATAACATAAGTACGAGTATGTTACAATGCATATTTTTTGTGTAATAGGTATTCAAAACAAACTAATAAATAATTTATTTAGGTATTTATGCACTCGTAATATTACACTCATATGGTGTGAATAGTATTTATATTTAATAAATATGAGTCAGCCCTCATGCCTTAAAAATAGTAACGTGGCCCGTGAGTCTTAATCCAATAACGGTTTTGGGACACGGTCCAAAAATGTTGGCTATCCCTGCTTTATATGTAGATACTAAAACCTTTTAAGTATAAGTTTGACATTTTTCAAGCAGTTTTAAATTTTGTTGGAGCACTTCAAGGATTGAGTTGTTGCTAATGTATTTCGTTGGTACATAAAACATTTTTGTTCTAACAACATACTATATATGATACACATATTTATGCTTATACTCGTATGTAGCTTATCATAACAACCGTGTCTAACGAACTGTCATTTCTTTCACCGTCTTACATTGTTATAGTAGATATTCTTAATAAGCATTTCTACCACATTTATATTGCTTTTATCACTCTGTTTGTATTCCCTTTCACATCACTGGGTCCAATCATTTTAAGACTTCGGCCGATTTATTGTTTCAAACAGTATTAAGTGCGTCATTAACCTATTTCACCGCATCAATATGCCTTTCGATTTATTTCCCTACCCTATCATTTCTCGAAAACATGCGTCTCGGATACAAAAAAACTCATAAAAAAAAATTGAAGTATAACATTAATAAGTTTAAACGTAAACTTTGTTTGGAATAAAATATCCAATATTTCCAGTTATATGATAGAAAAAAAGTAAAAATGACAAAAAATAGATGGCTTAAGACACCCGAATAAACAACGGAAATTGAGAAATAGAAAAGTAACAAATCTACTCATGTATGGAATAAGGCTCAAATAGGGAGTCGAATCGTTAACTAAGCGAGTGATCTCTGTGTGCCGGGGGCGTTGGGACCCCGCGCGTTGACAGTTAAGCTAGAAAGTTGAACTAGACGACGAAGTCTCGGTATGGAAAGAAATTCTAGATTTTGAAAAGTCTTGAAGCACGGTGTAACGAATTTACAGTGAAAAGTCATATACGGAGAAAAATGTAAGTTGAAATCTACCAAACGATTAAGCGAATAAAATTATGAAAAAAAAGTGATCTTAATGTACGTATGTTATAGAATATTTCTTGGAGTTTTAACGATAGTTCATGGTCAAATAACTTGAATATGTGCTGATCCTTTAATACATGTATTGTATTACATTTCGGGCAAATTGCCATGTGGTAATCTCTCCCAACTATCCAGAAATATGTTAAAACGGCTTTGAATAAAAACCACACAGAATTCATCTTTATGAAAATCTGGGTTCCGACACGAACTAAACTCGCAAAAATAAAATACAAGCGTATTATCAACTAGGCCCCAGAATTTGCACAAGGAATTAACTTAAAAAAAACAAGAGCTGTACATTAGTGAAGAAAAATTGGGAAGTAGTTTAAGGCATCTGATATTTTAATACGATATAGGATTAAGCGTAACAGAAACTAAAGGAATAAGCATGAAAAAATGTATGAAAGCAACAGGTATAGATGAAAAAACAATGAAAAAAAAAACAACAAACTTATCCATCTCAAATACGTATATTCTTTTTTCTTTTTATGCATTGTTCTCTCTACTTACTCAAGAATTAGACCGTGTATTTGTTTGAATTTGAATCATGGATGCAGAATAAATAACTCAAAAACCATAAATATGCAAAAAAAAACATCTGCACCAGATACGCCGAGAAATATTCAAACACAGGAAGCCGTAATACAATCATCGACTCACACTTTTCGTTACGAAAATAAAATGATTAATGCTCCTAAAAGCTAAATTTCATTGAAACCGTCAGAACTTTTTTCTTCTTATACACCGGTTTAATCGGTTAGCTTTATAGCTTCAGAAAATTGTGCTCAAAAATAACTTTATAACATCCCTTTTGCACCTAAAGGTTTAAACAGTAAAAGCTTTCAATTTTTTTTCAATTAAACAAATGCATATTTTCTTCGATATGCCAAAAAATAAATTGCACATAAAAATATATCGTAGTTATGACGATATATTCATTTTTGGTAGTTCAACTGTAAAGAGTCGACGAGAGGTATTGCTGGAAAGAAATGGCGATGGAATGTGAGAAGTCGAAAGGCATCATATCGAGGAGGCTACAGCTATTTCAGAAATGTAAGTAAGGGAAACTATTTTAAATTTTCATCGAACATGGTCCATAGATGTATAAAAGATGAAAAATGTACTTACATGGGGTGAAAATGACTATAGAATGAAGTGATTAAATATGAATGTGAAAATAAGGCGGATGTGTTGAGTAAGATGAAGAGTACTCTGAGATGGTTTGCGCACGTGGAACGAATTAATACAGAAATACTAACAAAACAAATGTACAGTGCAAATGTGAGTGAAGGGCGTGGTAGAGAAATACCAGGGAAAAATTGTTAATCAAGTGAATGGAAGTAGAAGAGGCGAAGTCTGATGCTCTGCCCTCCCTGCCTACCCCAGCAGGGAAATAACGTGATAGTATGTATTACACTTTATCACAGCGACATGCGTTTCTATATATCCCGGGGCTTTCTTCGTGATAAAAAATGTTTTAAGTTTGATGTTTTAAATGTTTTTAAACTAATACTAATTTTATAACTAAATCTATGAGTATGGTGTGGTTTTTAAGACATTGTTAATAATAAGTTAAAATTATAAATAATATTAAAACATAAACGTAGAACTCAAACACTGTAGCTTAAGAATAAATAATACACTTTCTTGCTACTCATAGAATCCTTACCAAAATACAAAGTCAATGAGGCGCGTGTTGATATAAATCAATCGAAAAATATAAAATAAATTATTTAGTTTCCTCCCTAAATATAAACAATGCACGTTTTAAGAGTACTCTTTTATAAAAAATCCAACTTTCAAAAGGTAGTGATCACTTATGATTGGAATATTATGTATTTTATATTGTTATGATTTTTTTTGTTAATATTTGGTAAGTGTTCGTTGCAAAAATAAATCAATGCCCAATTTTATCGAATACCGACAATGTAAGTTTTTTTTTTGTTCGATTAGTATTGAAAGTGAGTCGGTCCTGTGATGGTAGGGAAAGTATATTCTCCCCACTGAAATGGATGTCGTGTTATAAAACTAATAAAAATTCAAATGAATCCGGCGATGGGAAAACTTCTATGAGAGGATTACTCACGACAAAGCCCTTTCAGATCAGCGTTTGTCGGAGAATCTCAAAGTCGAGTGTGACTTTTTAACAGTTTTGATTCGATTGAGTTGAAAATTGAACAATATTTTTCAATGTGAGGGATTATTATTTTTTATTCAATAACTTGATCGCATAGTGAAATAATAAAACAGATTGATGTAACAAAATATATTTCACTTTATCGAGTTTATCAGATGTTTTAAGATAAAAGTTTATTTATTCAAGATTTTTCGTTGGCTCCGGAAATTTTCGTTCACAAAATGAACTTATTATGTGGTTTCAAAAGAATAATAATACCTTTAAACTAATAAAAAAGAAAACGTTTTAAAAAGAACATATTTCATCTCCAAAGAGATATTTCTTTTGGCGAGATAGGCATGTTTTATTTAAAAAAGATTTAGAATAGTAATTTTGTGTCTAAGAAGGTTCTGGAAAGAACACGTATCCAGAATGTAGGAACCAAGAGCCGTAAGAATGGCCAGGGATAGTATCCCCCAAGCAAGCAGACATCCAGGACGACCTCCCAAAAGATGGAAAGACAGCTGGCAGTCGACGTCACAAGAGGCAAACAATGATGCAGGACCATAACAGGCCAAAAGGCCTAAAATAAGAAGAAGAATTTTGTGTCTCCACTGCGTGTCGTTGCCTATAAGCGTGGGTAGTTATTTTTTTACTATCTACGACATCGTTCTGTGATTTACGTGCTTACTTCAGTGGTTCTAAAATCACGTATCCTCATTAAAAATTCAAATATGAGGGGTACTAAAATAATGAATGAAAAGAAAAACTTCTATCCGCAGATGAAATAAATTATTATACGAGTATTTGTCATATTCTATTAAAATCGTCAAATGATTCCTGTCTTCTTTTCGTCTTTCTTCATTTTATTTGTAGAAATTTCTTGTATAAAATCTGTCACCCAACAACTGTCTGAAATAAAATTGTTATATAATTTTCTGGTTAGTTGGAACATATCTTCAATAAACCCGCCAAATTGTACAGCGAAATGTTTCAATAAACTGAAAAAGTAATTGAGAAAATAATAAAAAAATGTTATGTTAAAATCGCTTATTCGAGGTTTATCGTCATCACCATTACGCATGTTCCTATTGGAGTAGGCAGATATAACATACATCTCCTTTTTTCTATCCTGGCACACATATTTTGCTTTTACCACGTTCGTACACTTCGTTATGCATACTTTTATATTATAAAAGCTTTCCACTTTTCTCTCTTTCAGAATTCGATGGTTTATTGTGACATACAGAATTAAATCGTAGTTGAATTTCAAGACACGGTATTAAATGTAAACAATTTTGTCTGAAGCATTTTCAATGACATCTCAATAAATTAAGCAACACTCAAGCTTTAAAATATTGTTCTTAAATAAATAAAACAGCAGATCAGTTGTTTTGAGTGCCCAAGAAGATCGATTTCTTTAGAGGGAACTTTGATATATAATAATACATTATGCTAACGAGAAAAGGGAGACAACAAAAATAATTTAAGGGCTTTGGAGAGTTCGTTCAATTTGCATCTGTTTAAAGTACTGATGGGAAATTCTTACATAAAATGTATTTTAAAAACACATTGACCTTGACACATTTTGGTAAAATTTAAGGGTGTTATTTTACAGTTTCGTTGTATAAGACATAATATGGCGAGTTTGTCACGTAGTACCTTCTTCCAATAAACCAGAATAGAAACGTTTTATTTGGGCGCGATCGGGAATTGAACCCAAAACCTCCGACTGGATTTTTTATCAACTAGAATACGTCAAAACATATAAATAAAAAATCAGGAATATCAAACATTGATTATTTTACTGTTATACCTGTATGTGTCATTAGAAATTTGGTAAACGTTTCATTCAACATTTAAAAAAGAAGCAGAATTAAAATATTTATAATTCAACCTTATTCCATAATATTGTACTATACTTAACTTCTCGCAACAAAACCTGGTGGGTTTATGCCAGGTAGCAATCTGTTTTCCAGCCAACCAGATTAAGTGTTCAAGAGAAAGATGCATTAAGTGAAAACAAGACTGTGAAACAAATCTGTCACCCTCGGGAAGGAAGGCAGGTGTCTTGCCAACAAGGCTACGGAAGATAAAACTTCCTTAATTGGGATAAATATTTTATAACATAATTAACCCAGTTAAATAAGTTATATTATTTCACTTCACGAGTTTGAAGTAAAAAATACATCATAAAAAACTAGGTAAAAATGTTGGAAAAATGCTGATTCGAAATATATCGACACATTTGGGCCTAATAGCGTATCCTTCGACAAGAAACTTTGACAAGGACACAAAAACTGAATAATTATCGACGGACATGTGAACAAATGTTTTATCTCACTTCGAGTACTATTGATTCAAATCTTTATTAAAAATTGAAGGTAGAATTTATATACTTCTATATATGTTAATACTATATGATAAATTGAATAGTTTTTTGTAACTTCTGAAAATTTTAGACATATTTTCGGCCATTTTGTCTGGAATGTATCCGATTATGAAAATGGTAAAAAACTAAACTCAAATCAGCCTTACTGATAAAAGCGAGACATATATGCCACAAAAAATACGAAGGTAATAGTAGATTTATAAAAAGGATATGATGGGTCCGAATATAATTTAAAAATTGTAAATTCATTTTGATGAAATACATTTCGAAATTACGTTGAATGGCATAGCAACGAAAAAGTAGAATTTTATTTATAAGGTTTCATTTTAATAGGCAATCCACCCAAACTAGAATGATTTGTGCCAAAAATGAAAGGGAAATTTCAAATGATAATAAACATAAAAGCTTTAGTAAGTTTATTGGAAAAACGTTTCCAAAACAAATACCGTCCTCAGCAGGTTATCGAAATAAATAAAACAAAAATATTAATCGAAAATGACAAAAGTCTAGGAAGGAGAAAATTGTCGCAGAAAAATAATGTGAAAACAAAACAACTCGAAGGTGAAGTAAATAAAAAAGCACATAAACAATGGACGAGTATATGGGCGTTTCGGAAAAGATAATAATAAAAGGAAATAGGAAGAGAAAGCGAAGGGAAAACAGCGGGGAAGCCGTGGACAGGGATAAGGGAGTAAGGGTAGAAACAATCGAAAACACGGAGAGGGTGGGTTTAGGAAATGCTGGGAGGAAATGCCAACCACCGATAAAAGCGCTAGGCGCTATTTTCCGGCAGCAAATTCTACGGCCCTAACGTATGATTAACACGAGGCGCGATACGAAATATTAGCCAAGTCTCTGATGAACACTTCGTCAACATACAAGTTCATAAAGTAGCTGAGGATTTTCTGAGTTCTTATGTTTCGTGCCTACAAGAAAATTGTTGATAAAATTATGTGAAAATTACAACATTTTCCTGATTCTACAGCACAAAGATGAATTAATTTACATATTTTTTGTTGTCAAATTGTAATAGTCATCTCAATCCTGGCAATTCTAAAACAAAGTTGTAGCAAGGAAATTCACATTGACAATAAAGGAGACGTATGCTATGCTGTTTGCAGAAGTTGAGACTACTTTGAGTGATACGTGTATATAAAAAAATATCCGTAACTTTACTGATTTTAAGATTAAATAATAAAAATTGATTTAAGATAATTAAAGCATAAGATCTAAAAAAAATTATAAAGTGAAAAAAGTTGGATGTTGATCGACCTTTATAAGAAAATTGTTTATCATGGAATCAAATGCTTTTTTTCGCAATAAAGTAAACATGTACTATGGTTTTGGCTGGGAAAGATCTGTCGTTTTCACAGCCGAGCTCGCCGCACTATTAGTGCGAGTGTATATCGATTGCGAGATCGTTATGATATGACCCCAAGAAAGCTTATCTCTATCAAATGTATTTTTCTATTACCTCAACAGACGTGTAATTATAGAATGTATATTTGTATTATCACAATTAATATACGTATAATTTATTTATTTCTCATTTCTAATAGAAAGACGCAACAAAACTGCTTACACTTCGAACTGTAGACTGTAGGGATGGATAGAGAGAAGCCGTCAAGGTCTATCAGTCAACCTAAGTCATGATCCTACTTTTCCTTGTTATTACTTTTAACTCGTTATTAATTTATTATTAAATTTTTCGATTGTCTAATAGAAGTTATGAATAAATAGCGAGTTTTTGTTGAGGAATTTTAATCTAAACTCGTGAACCGATAGAAAAAAAGTTCACTGGGAAAATTGGAAAGGGGGATAAAATCCCCGTCATATTTCAGACTCTTGTATTTATTTCCTCGCGGCTAGACGGAATCACAGGTGGGATTTTCATATGTACCGTAGTGTAGGAAGGGGAAGGCAGGGTATCATCATGCGTGACCTGACACGAATATGACAAAATGTCACTCATTACGACATGTGAAAACAGAACCGCCTGCAAATAATATGTAGACGGAATGCGGACTATTCAAAAGAAACCTTTACCCATCTTTGTTTGGATTCAAAAGGGTAAAACAATAATAAAAAATATATATTTAAATGTGGGATAAGAGAGAAACATTTGGAATTGAGAAGCGAGCAAAAAAGGTTAGCTGGTTAGGTAAATTTTTTTTTGTAGATTCATTAATTAAAAACCGATCTGGAACACTTTTATATTTTTTTTGGGTACAAGCGGGAAGCGAACCCGTAAAGTCTGAATTGGAAAACTGGTGTTACTAACTAGGCCATGGAGTTTGTCATTGTAGAAAAAATGAACAAAAAGATAATATTTAAAATGTAATTTAGCATAAGGCGAATTATCCTACAAATGGATGATTTGTGAAACATAAGCCACATTTGACTTCGCGAAAAAAAAATCATTCAATGTTTCTTCCATGTAGTGAATAATGTAATAAATAATGTCAAATAACTAATTCAAAACAAATGAAAAAATATTTACGAAAATATCATGGCACATCAATCAGAAAAAAGTATATACACCATTTAAGCATTTAGTAAACGAAATTTTTGTTCAATGTCCTTTAATTTTTTAAGGGAATTTGCTGGGCGAAGGGAAATGTTTTATCGTTCAAAGCCACGCAACTTCTATGCGATGAAGCAGACATAATAAACTTGCGAACCTAATCTGAATCACATTTAAAGTAAAAACAAGTGTTACAAATGTTTTACGACTATATATCAATTTTCCCTCACTTGTCGCCGAGCTACACCCTGTTTACTACATTGGATATAAAAAAAATATACAACAGGATTTAAAACATTTTACATTGGATATAAAAAAAGTACAAAGCATATTAATAATTGATTGTTTAATTTATTTCATATATATATTTTTTAAACATCATTTTATAATTTAAACTACGGCTTTACAGTCTTTACATCTCGACAAAATACAATTAAAAGTTTAGTTCTGTTATCTTTTATACTTAGTCCAGGCTGTCCACGAATTGCCTGCGACGAGTACTGCAATTATCGGGCCATATTTCTGTACCCCAGAGAATAAACCACGGAAGTCACATTTTACCCCAGAGTATAAACGACGTTGCATCGTACAATTCATGTATGACGCATATGACGTTTATCCGCTAGGATGCAAAGTGACTTCCGTGGTTTATCCTCTAGGGTACAGATTTATTTTTAACCTAAGACAGTACGATCATATCACTTCATACCAGAAGTTGCTGAACTGGTTGAACCCGATAAATTTCAAGGACTCGCCCCATCCTTGGCATGCTTTAAGAAGCGACAGAAAAACTCTTAATATCTATTCAGTAAAATATAACGTGTTTCATTCCTGATGTTTCTTTCCTCTCCACCATCCCTTCCTTTTCCTTTGATATATAATATATCCCTTTATATGAAAAAGAATGTCCGTCTTCGTGGGGTTTATATACGTATGCTCACGTATATGTTCATGGATTTCGTGGGGATGGATAGTCATTTGAATGTTTTTGCGACCATGTAACTTGCTTAATTTACTTTTGTTTCGTTGGTTGGAAGAGATTGCCGCCTGGCAAAAAGCCCGGCATATTGTATTTGTTATAAAGTGTTAAATAAATAAATAAGCACAGGAAAATAAAATTTAGAAAAAAAAAACTCGTGCTGAAGGACAGTGACCAACCCGATACACCGAGGAAGTCATGAACGCAACAGTTTTTATGTGACGGCAGCGCTTCAAGGGGCCCAAAGTAGATATAGGTGAAGAATCGTTATGGGCATATGTGGCAGAGATGGGAAGATAGGTCAGAGAGGTCACGACTCTCAGTCATGAGGAATCGACCAAGAAGAATTCTTTGTCATGATATCGACTTCCTGTCACTAATGACACCTATATTTTTCTTTTGACGCCTGTATAACCCCTAGAAAACTCTAGTCTCCCTAACGACGCCTTATTAGTTTTATGACATTCTTATTTGATGGATTGCAATATATTTTGCCATAGTCGTGTCATTATCGAAACCTCGTTTGTGAAATGACTATCAAAGACTGGTTTTGTACATTCATTCCAGCTTTGATTTTTTCGAGAAAGGAGTTTGCAGATTAATCGGCAGGCATACTCAAAGAACAAATGTAATAATTTTACGTTTGCTAGTGTAACAACTTGAAAAAAAATCAGCATTTTAGAACGCATACGGCGCATGAAATCACTTATGTATAGTATAACACTGAAATAAAAGAAAATACCAATACAATCAAAGAAAATACAAAGATAACCAAATAAGATTTAATGAAAATGGAATAACCAGTCTCTTAGTCAAGCCCTAAGATTGAAGAAATACGGAAAAGCACCCTCTTGAACGTAACAACCTCTACATTTAAAATTCTTCTGAGTCACCTAAATATTGAACTCTCAAGATTTATGAAATAAAATGTTTTGCGTTATCTTCGATTTCAATTTTTATGGGCAAAATAAAAGGAAAAAAATTAAAACCCGAAAATTTCTAATTTGATTCCCGATTAAAACCTGGTTGAGTGTTAGAAATGTCCTCATAGTAATAATTCCGATTGCATTGCAAACCATGAAGACGAAATACAATACAATGAAGAAAACATTATCTTAACCCCAAAAGTTATCATCATCGTCATTTCCCCCTTTTCATTTCTTCTTTGCTGAACATGCGTTTCCTACAGACGATACATATTAGGGCATTCGAAAATGTCAGCAGATGCACCTCAGGCAAATAATAAAGATTTAATGGCATCATCAAGTATGAAATTATGATGTTTTGAGATGAGCAAACTGTTGTACAGTACCCGGCGGTAAGTAATACACATCGTTTGGAGAGCGTCGTCTCTGTCGCACGATCCGCTAACATGCGGTCCGGTAACGACTGACAAATGGCGATGGAACACGCGTATGAATGACAGAGACGATGCTCTACAAACGATCTGTATTCCTTACCGCCGGGTAATGTAGTATCGAGATGTGGTGACGCGTACACGCTTGCGTTGGTCTGAATACGTGGCTCGCATGCTTAAGTACAGACTTACAGATAGACCCATATAGCGTGGAACTTTTTTCCGTGGAACGGGCACAATAGAGAAAAAAAACGCATACAATCTGTGGATACTGAAGCTCCGTGCCTTATATGCAACAGGATATGCAATATCACAAATTAACTTATATAGGCACCTCCGGTGGCACCATCGTCAGGTACCATTCACCCACTTTGTATTGAGTGTGATCATCCACTATGTGTTATGTCTTATATTGTTCTCGTCACGGGTTATGGCCATTCAGAATGTTCTGCCAGACCCCTATTTTTAATTTATGGTCAAAATGAAGTATTTGACCTATGTTTTAAAGCAAATGCGTTCACTCAAGCAGTTATACGAGTATACGGGTCTACACTAAAAAATCATCAAGTTTACAATGAAACTTTACAAAAGTAATAAATAAATATAAAAGCGGTAGACCAAGCCGACAAAAAACCCCTATTTTTATCTGTTTAAAACACAAATCCATTCTAAGTTTAATGAATTAGAATTCTATTGAGGTCTGTAATAAACTGTAATTATCCATAAAGTGCAGGTCATCCGTTCATACAGGTCTCAAATGAGTCTCAATAAGGGATACAAGAAACAGTAGCAGTAACAACTAAGTCCACAAATCATCGTACCATCCGCAGCCGCACCAATTAAACCTGATGAAGAGTAATGAGCCTTCATCAAAGTACGATGGATCAAATGGGCTTAGGAAGAAACAGAACGAGAGGCAGAATAAAGTGGAGGAATTTATTGAATAATTTATACCAAATTTCCTTCCACCGAATAGGGTAAGCTCAGAGACTAGCGTCTGCGTTTTTGGATACAAGAAAGAAATATCGCTTAATTAATAAAAAAAAAAACGATTAAAAAAACAATTTTTGTTAAAATTTTTAACCACAGTTTTAATACCCAATGGACTGTTATTTTAACGATATCAAATAAATTAAATGAAATATTACTTTTTTATACCACTTATTTAACTCAATTACCTCGACGCGTATTTCTACCTCATATTAAGCTCTATTCTGGTGGTTAATGTTTAACTGATGCCATATTTTATAATAAGAGTATGTATGATCTCTGCGACCTAGTTGGCAAGACCCTGTCTTCCAACGAGGGGGCTTGAATCCGATCTTCATTTAATTATATTCTGCCACACAAATTTCGCTTCTATAAACGAAACAATGATGAGTTTTTAAAACGAAGACTAACTAGTAAAAGAAAGAAATGCAAAATATGAAAACCTTGAAGTTTATTGTTGTTTCGTTTGAACGTATAAAAGTTCGCGAACTTGGCATTCAAAAGGAATGGAGGTGATTTCTTTAATTTTCCATGTGCCACCGATACCGAGAATGAAGTATTACCCGCGAGTCAAATAATGAGATTTAACTTAATCATAACACGTTTTTGATTGATGTTTAAATTACTACACCATAAAAAAGTAGAGTTTCGAAAGTAAAAATGATTTTTCGGAAATTAGAAGAGTACTTAATTGCAGATTTACATGCGAGATACGGCGGTCCCTTGACAAAAAGAAAAATCAAATTGTAATGCCACTGTGATTAAAATTTGTATCAATAAATATAATTTGAATAACATCTGAGATTTGTTAGATAAAATACATGAATTTGTTAAGTGTACTTTTAATATGTTACATGAAAAATATATGATATTATTATGAGTGTTCAATAATAATAATCACCCTTATTCAGAGTAAAAAGAAAACTATTCAAGAAAAAAATATAAATTTCACATGATTCATACGAGTATAAGAAACAATTTAAATAAGACGTATCGAAAGGTCTGGCTCATATTTTTTTTCTGTTTAAATTTGCCAAATTTATTTGAATGACGACAGTTTGAATTATGATTGTTTTTACCGTGCTATATTTTTCTCATTCCCTTCTTTCCTTTTTTTCGCTCTTGAGCAAATTCATTTTATTTTCTTACGTTTTTTTCTACCTTCGATGTACATATCATATTTAATATGTAACTTATTTATGTAAATGTGTATGCATGAATGTTTTACGATATAATGATATACGAGTATATGTGGGATGATATAAAAGTATATGATATACGAGTATATGTGGGATGAATGCGTGTCTCTGTATTTTGTGTGTTTACGAGTATGTCAATTAATGTATGTGAGTGCATAAATATGTTATTCTGACATTTGCTCGGTAGACAATCAGCAAAAAATTCTTTTAAAATATCTTTACATACCTTGGATGTTATTTGAATACATAATTTATAGATATATCAGAATAGATACTGTATCTGAGAGATGTTTCTTCGGAGAGGAGTAGAACGCTGAGGTCGATTTATTTGAGGGTTTTATCGAACCAACACGTTTTTCTAATCATATGTAGATGCGGGAAAGTACCTAATCTAATGGCTACCGTCAGTCACCCACCACCTTCCTATCATTACACTCTACTTATATAAATTTATTTTGTAATATTTTCAATACGTCAATAATAGTGGGTTCAAATCTCGAGTTAGAGGAGATTCTACATTCTGAATGGCGCTATACAAATTGTACTTGAATTATTGATATTATTGTGTTTATGTTTTTCATTGTGTTTTTTGCACTATGTGAAAGTCGATTGATGTTTCTTATCGATATAACATTACATTAATAAAACGTTGACAAAAACGATCAATATAATACATACTATGGCAGATGCAGTTTTATGTATTAAAAATTAGATTTAAAGAAAATAATAAAAGTCGACATATTATATTCAGAAAATACGAATTAAACAAAATGAAATGTACTTTATTATTCAAAAAGACAAAATGATTGAATTAAGGATGATTTAATTGAAAACAATTCATAAGGCGGTTCTTTGACAGGGGGAGAGCTTGGAGTGAGGAGCTTTTGGAGGTTTCCCCATAGGAATGAGTGAATGACTTATGCCAATGTTGAGCGTGTGATAAGTTGTTGGACATGACTAAGATGTGGTTTTAGAGATTTTGATGCTGTTGGACTTATGTTCGTGATAACTTGGGATTTAAGTTTAATATCTCATAAAAATTTATCACATAATTTTGAGAGCATGAAAAAAAAATGGCAACAATGATACGATCAAGTATTCAATTCTCTAGCAATATTGTGTGGTGTATTCTTTCAGTAAAACTAATTTAATACCGAAAATCTACTTTGCTACAGTAATTAATTTAAAATGATGAAATATTACACCAAAAGATAAAAACATTATATTATGGCTTTATTGAGTTAAACACTTATGCATAATGTTAAATGTTTTGTTAAACAAACACTAGTTGTTTTGAATTGTGTTTAATATTTAAAAATATGTCGAATTTCATAGAACAGTATCGACCCCAAAAACTCAAGGAGATAATCATGAAAAATGTTCTAGTGAAGGTTCTCAGGTAAAATGACGAAATTGAGGTATGCGACAAATAATAAAAAAATCAAAATTAGAACACAGCCCTACTTAATTTTCGTTCCAGAAAGTTTCGGGCAAACACCTTCAAGGATATCATATCCTTAGGGTACCTTGCCGTTGAAGTTTAATCCGCAAGGTAAATACAAGGAACCGTGTTCCATTCACAGTTTCAAAGACTCGAGTGAAGAAATAATGAAGAGTTCGGTGTTTACATTGTGAGTTTAGAAGTCGCGTAGACTTAACAATATCTCGGGAGACGATAATGTTGAATTTCATATAACCGTGGCTAGGGCCGTCGCTAGGGAAAAATACTTGAAGTAGGCTAAACACATGATGTCACCCCTCATTGAATGAAACGTATAGCCATACAATGCTCAAAGTATTATTGCTAACGTTGTATGAATACGAATATATATACGAGTATATACTCGTACATACGTCCGTACATAGAGTGATAATAATAATTAAAATTAAAAAGTAAGTCATCCGGGTTGACAACCTCCGTGGTCTAGTTAGTGGGAAGCTTGAGTTTCAACCGAGGACTTCAGTTTTGATTGCCGATGGTGTAAAAAAAATAGGAAACTAGCCTGGCAAAAGAGTACATCCGGTAACAATGCTCATGCGCACTAGAAGTGTGTAAGTATTGTTGTCTGTTCACGTGCGGAGTAGTATTTCAAACATCTGCGATGACGAACCGCGTGTTCTGTTACTTCTCGATGGGTTTAAACCCCAAGGACCGTTTAACGGGGTCCAAAATAATGTTGTCTCCGGGTTACGTTCTTTTATATGTCTGAGTCACTAATTCAGAGATGTTAAACGATTACCATACGGATGAATGAATCCCAAAAATAATAATTATGAATTTCTTTAAAAAGCACTCCAATGGATTATATTACCGTGTAGCCATGCTTGAAACTGTCAATTAAAAAATACCTATTCAAAGTTTTCATGTCATCAGGCTTCCAAAAATCCAGGGAAAAATATATTTCATAACATAGGACCAGCAGTTCTGAAAAATCGATGTTTTTCAACAAGATGGTTCTTCTTCTTCTTCCCAGTATCATGTCAGGCCTCCCCAACGTTGAATATCACCTGAGAGTAGGCATCTTTGTCCCCGGCAGCCCGAAAAAGATCCCCAACGCTCCTTATACCAGTCCAATCACGTATATTGCGGAGCCAGGAGATTTGCCTCCTGCCAACACCTCTTCGACCCTCTATTTTGCCTTGATGATGGTAAACCATCTGATAACAAGATGATTAACCATCTGATATCGAGCCGATCTCAGTGTACAAGCCTTCCTACATGTCACATTCTTAGTACCGAACTGTGCAAGTGCGGCGCCATATAATTAAAGGATTTTAACAGTTTGGACTTAACTGATTCAGTCACCTAAAGGAATTGAAATATATTAAATAGGAGTATATTAAGTATGCTATTTAAATCTTTAAATGACAAAACACCATTGCGTTAAGGGAAGTGTTTTCTGCTAGGCATGGAAGACTGAGATTGTCAGAATTAATCATCTTGTTTAGGCAGATCGAACTAACATGCCCATCGCAAGAAATATAATTGAAATCTCCAAGAGAGACTTAAGATTACACTTTTCAAAGAGGCAACAATGAAACGTAAGCGCATTCAGAGTGATTTCGGTTACTGGACGGCACAATGTAGATTAAATTATTAATAATATATGTAAAATACCCAAGTCGAGGTGAAGCGAGATGTTGAACGGTAGTATCTAGATGAAAGTACTAGCCAAACTAAAGTGCCTAGAAAGTGCTCAGCCCCTGGTCAGCTGACCTCTCAAACTCTTCACCTTTGGCTCCAAGAAGCTGTCAGTGCGCGGATAGCGACAACTTCCCGATAACTGCGAGGACCCGCGGGATGAATTTGGTGGATGGGTACATATAATAGTTACTCCTGCTTTTGCGTTTTCCTTATTCTCTCTCCTTAGCTTTCCAACTCCTGTCCACACTAGAATATTCCAAAACATTTCTATAACATTCCTCTTCCCACTTAACATCCACAAGTACAAATTTCCTCTTAGACCTAGTACTATACCCCAAAAAACCGTTTGTTGGCAGCAGGGCTCACAATATATACAACATAACATATATACAATTCCTATAACATCCACCGTAGTGTGGAAATATGTGAGAAACCACCGCACTATTTCTACCAAGAAAATCACATGAATATGCTCGACAATGTATGTGCCCCGTTTATCAGGTTGAGGTTACGGCGTAGAAGAAAAAAAAAAACATAATCGCATCAGTCGCCTGCGTGCATCGTTTACATTGTACAAAATTATGAGGCGGTCCTGACGTGTGTCTCCCAAGGAACGGTATGCGATAAGCGTATTTCATACCAGAATCTTTATTGACATGTAGGCACTTATACTCCTGGTACCAAACTCTTCAAAATAGAGTATTATATAGAGCGAGAAGCGTGGAGGTAAGGAAGCCGATGAATTGGAAAATTCCTTCTATGAACATACGAGTACTGTGGAGAATGATGTCAGAGTATTCAATTTGGACGATATTTTACGATTTAGGTTTATTCTGTCGCGTGATATACTCGAATGAATTTATATTCAATTTCTCCTATTTTCATGATATTTTAGTAACATTCTCCATTTTTATGTCGTTCTTTACAGCCCGTCTCGTCCGACTCTGGAACCAGTTACTGCCTCTCATGCTCGTTGGTTCGCTTCCAACAGCGACATAAAAAAACATTACATATTTATTTAATGACTCAATTTCCATTCTTTGGTGAGATTTGAAAATATTTTGTTTAATTGTTTTTTTTCCTTCGTTTCTTTATGCTTTAAGTATGTCAAAATTTTCTTTTTTCTATTTGAAAATAATGCTGTAATCTTTCACTCAACAATTGATACTCATTTGTATATTTTACAATAAAGTGCATTTGCATATTGTACAATAACATGCATTTATTTAGCGTTTCTGTAGTAATTAAAATATTTTCAAGATTGATTCAGTTTTAACGAAGCGTATCTTTAAAAAGCATCTGTAAGCTAAGTCTTCCCTACAGGAAGTTAATTTATTGTCATAGAACTATTCCTTCGGAATAATCGATCGAGAAAAAAAAAGTATTTGATCGATTTATCTCTACAAGATTATTCACATCTAGTTTACATCTCTGTAGAACCCTTACATGTAGTTCTAGCGTCTAATGAGTTGCTACAACATTTACATAAGTTTACATCTCTGTAGAACCCTTACATGTAGTTCTAGTGTCTAATGACTTGCTACAACATTTATACAAGTTTACATCTCTGTAGAACCCTTACATGTAGTTCTAGCGTTTAATGAGTTGCTACAACATTTACAGAAGTTTTAAGTCACAGCTTGACAATCTCTATTTTATGTATAAAGGTTGGTGAAAATACAGTTCACATTATTTAGATGGGTTTAGAAAATCGAAGAAATGTAGAAACGTTATCTAACAATAAAAAAAAACATAATGCCCCACATTATGAACTTCCATGTGCACATTTCAGAAGACGTTAATCAATAAAGAGATTGTTCAAGTATTATTTATAGTTAAGGCATTAACATTGTGGAGGTTTAAGGATATTGTCATTTGTTTTATCAAGTACTGTTTATTCCACTTTTTGTAACGATATAACCAGGGCTGTGGAGTCGGAACATTTTAGGCGGAGTCGGAGTCGGTAAAAATCGACCGACTCCGACTCCGTTTAATTATTTTAACATTTTCTTTAACTCATCCAATGCTGAGAACACGCCTGGCGTGTCCATGTGAACATCTGCTTCATGCTTAAAACACGCGCGGCGTGTCCATGCCTAAATATTGTTAGTGTATTATATCAGCATACGATATTCGTTCATTACTTCGGAAGATGCCGGCCGCATTCGGGCGTTCTCGCGTGTGCAACGCATTGTAAAGTTGAGTTTACACCCGCAGTTGTAAATAATATTTTTTCTAGTTTTTATTCCGTTTGTTTTCATTGTGATCAATATAAATACATTAGGTTAGACGCAGTAAATTATAAAATAAAATAAAAATTGAAGTCAGAGTCAAGAGTTGGAGTCGGAGTATAAAATAAAGCCGGAGTCGGTAAATTTTCATCCGACTCCACAGCTCTGGATATAACTCTACCGGTTTCAAGGCTTTAACCTCATCATCAGGAGAGCGCACACAAGACGCGGTAACAACAGTCTTGTTTGTGTTCCCCTGATGATGAGGTGAAAGCCTTGAAACCGGTAGTGTTATACCGTTACAAAAAGTGGAATAAACAGTGTTTGATAAAACAAATTACAAAGATTGTTAAAGATCGTTGTGTTTACTATCCTTAAATTAAGGTTCAGGGAACAATTAAGAAGAGATAAAAATAATAATTTTACAATGTGAAAAAAAATATCAAAAAAAAGTAACTTACTTTTGTTTGCTACATTATAATATATTTTTTTATTTTTTGATTTATTTAATTAACGACACAACAGCGTCTTTATATACAAATGAACATGTGACAGGTTAGTCATATATTTATAAGGAATCGATTTCAACGACCCAATTTAAAACAACCCTCGCGTCTTATTTTCACTTTCAAGATATATTCGAAGATTTTCAAGATTATCAAAATAAAATGGCTAGAAATCATTTATGAATGTTTCTGCCGAATGATAAATGACTATGAATATACATATATATGGGTATAGCCATAAAACGGCATTGTAGACTTCCTAAATACTCAGTTTCCTATCTCCAAAGGATGATGGAGATATTAATGATAACAGTGCGGAACCGACACATCCTTGCTAGATAAATCAGAAGGGCAGATGTGGCGCTAGTTTTAGGGAAAAAATATGCGCTACATTTGAGCTGACAATCCATTGGGTGCGGGGCGGTTGCGATCGGAACTTTTCGGAACAAAAGTCTTAAGGTTTTGAAGTTATATGAAACAAAATGAGGAGTGAGAGAGATGTCAAGATAGAAAGTCGACGCAATCTGTTCTCTCTGTCTTCTGTTACGTGTAACGTTTATTCTCCGTAATAATTTGATTTGGATATTTTTAGGAGCCCTCTTGATTGTAAAGGGCGATAGTTTTTTGTTATAGTGATCTCTCTTTTAATATGCCTGAAATCATGTCACCGTATTAGTTGGAATATCAAGCACTGTATGGAATATACTTCAAGGCGTGTGAGCGTAGTTATGCATTGAAGCGCGTGTGATAATGACAGCTGGTACAAAAATACCTTAAAGTTCCATTATCTAAATTTCACCGGTCAAGGAAGTTCTGGTGCACCCAGAATCTATTAGGATGAAGACAATGTAAGCGTGACGACTGTCAGACTTTATATGTTTAAGGTGATATACAAATAATATTTATTCATTCGTATGGTACCCCACAATATATCTGAATTGGCGGTGTGGACATATTAAAAAGCGATAAAATTGTCTTCGGTTCAATAAATCGTGCCTTCTAATTTTACAACCAATATAGTAGCCATGGAATAGACAACGCTCGCTGCCGCACGTGAAGAGACGACAATCGCTCACGTCTAGCGAGTGCAAACGATGACATTATTTTCGGGTATTATCGGGAATCGAACTTGACCTTTGTAGTCTAGTTGTTAAGCGTCTTACCAATTAGACCACAGTCTTACAAATCAATCATGGTAAACCGGTTTCCTACATACACTTTTTCTGAGGGGTTTGCCCTCTATCTTCTCATGAAATACGAGTACTATATAAGGCAAAATGTCTAGCTGACTTACCCTGCATCAATTTGAAGTATTTCCATACGAGAGAAAATAAGAAGACAGAGACGTTATGATATTTTCCCTCGGGCGCGGTATATTTTCTGTTTTCATTCTCAGGCGGTATATACCCTTTCAACTGCCCTCTAGCTCAAGTTGGTGAGTTAAGGATACAAAGATGATGCGGAAAACGGTTGGGGCAGGACTATAAATTGCGAGCACCGGGAGCCCGCGATTGGATACCATGCGGAAAACATTATTTTTGGCATTGCTAACAATCGGTTGTTGCTTTTATTCGCCTGATTTAGAAAAGTTACAAACTATCTTGAAGGTTACTTGAGTTTTGTCTATTTTCGAATACTTTTTATATTATAAGTAAAAAAAATCCATCGATTAGAAAATCATAACCATATATAAAATACTTGAAGCATTGAAAATATGTTAACAGAATATAACTGATACAAATGTGGCCTACTGGTTTGACTTCCATTCGGCGGATTCGGACTCGATTCCCATTAGTGAACAAAAATGCTCGGTTTTTTTTATAATTAAGCATCAAAATATCGAGAAAAAGTGAAGGATGTATGTCGAGATAGAAAAGTTTGGCGCTCTGTCTTTTACTGAAGTTTTAAATTAATGTATGTACGGTCAATTTGGATCATTAAAATTGTTACAATATTTAAATAAAAATTTAGAAGTCCAAGTGATCCTAATTACAGAATTCTAAGTGTTAGAAAAAATATAAACATTAAAACGTTAATATAACTACATAAACAACAAAACAAAAATCCGAAGAATATAATGAATAATATTTGCAAACAATAAAAACCAAGAAACATAATCGTAGAATTCATCCATTAAATACACAACAAAAAACACAAATCGAGACGTCAACACATTCTTTATAAACCATGGAAAATTTTCGAGAAAAAAAATCTGGTCCCGATAAACAGAAACGTTTCCTGGTAGAACTTGGAAAGGTGTTTAAATCGTTTTCAAATATGCCCGAGATTGCAGTATACTCATTACCCAATCGATAATTCAATATAATGACATTAAAGCTCTTTACATTCAAAATTACTAGTATTTAATAAGGGTTATAACACGACACAGAAAATACATAAACGAAATGTGTCAGTTTATGCTATTTCGAACCAATTGCTCCAGTCTCGTCTGATTGTCTAGATCAGTGGCGTGCAACTTTTTCTCCTTCGAACCCCTATTTGCATATACTCCTTATACGACCCCCACGTAAATAGAAAATAGAAAAACGAATGAATTATTTAATTTTATTCATGAAAGAGACACATAAAATAGTTTATTACATTAAGTGTAAAATTTGAGGCTGAATCTTCGAAATAACAAATTTTATATTTGGCTCGATCGTTGAAATGGCTACCCTCATATCTGTTTCTACATTCGATCTGGAACGAAACTTAATTTTTATTACTTTTATTCTCAGGAGTTTGATTTCGCATGATGTTTCCAGTTGTAATTGTGTCACTGTTTGTCAGGTTGATGAGAATGTGCAACGGAGTTTTTTTTTGTGTAATCAAAAATCGGAAAGAAGTATCGACATATTTTTTCATGCTAAATATCCTCATTGAGATACAGGCAAAATCCTAGTTTACTGGGGATACGACAAATGAAAGGCAACAAACCCATTGATTGTATGTCCAAATTAAATTACCTGTTGTTTTTTCACAAATTATGTATATTTCTTGTCATGTGTAATAATAAATAAAAATAAATAAAATAAAATAAAAAATCCAGTTACAGCCGAAAATGCAGTTTCGCACCAAGAATTAAGAAGTCATGTTTAAACTGATTTTCTGGATAAAACAGAGTATTCGTTTGATACGGTCTCACATTTTATGGTTATCTTATTTATTTAAAAGTACCTCATACATTTTTGCGACCCCTAAGTTGCGCACCACAGTTCTAGATAACTAAATCCACGTTAAATAAAACTTATCGAATCCGGCCTGACATGTGTTTCCCAAATCTGGACCTTATCTGCCTGCGATGAAAGAGCACTGGACTAGGGAAAAATTCTCTGTCAAGTCAACAGACAAGTCAGGGAGGCTCGTACAAGGAGGAGACGCTGTAATTCCGAGCTATCTGTATTATATCAGATAAAGATCGATGGAGGATGTACCTGTCGGGGGTCTTGACCCACTCACTCTAGGTTATAGTTCCCTAGATGATTATGATGACATGTTAAGAAAAAGAAACGATTAGTTCATCATTATCATCACGCCGTGTTCACATTGGGGTAGGTAGATATAACAGATCTCCATTTTATCAAATCCTTGCACACATCTATCGCTAGGAAGACCTCGAAAAACGTGTTATGTTCAAATTTGATAAATTTCAACGTAACATGTGTTTCGAGGCCTTACTAGACATTTCGTACCTATTATGTGGATATATTAGTTTTGTAAATCTTTCATAATTCACTCTTTCTACGGATCAGAACCGTCTGAATGTTCCTTTGTTCATTGCAACCACAGCATCTATTTTCTAATGTCCTTATTCCATATCATATTTTTTCATTCGTCGGATACATTGAAGAGCATAACCGGGAGACAACATTGTCCTCGACACTTTTATTCGAGTCTTCGGGTTTAGATCGACTGGAACAGGGTGGAACAAGCAGTTCATCACACGTATTGGCAAAACTATTTCGCACGTGAAGAGGCAACATAGATTATTGGTGAGCGTGCCGCCCTGTGATAGATTAACGACAGTTGTTGCTCCATGATTAACGACGGTTGAGAGTTTCTGTGTGTTGCGATGAACAATGAATGGTGACAGTAAATTTTAATGAAATTAATTATGGAAAATTAAGAGATGATCTACGTACTGAGCAGAAACTTCACGACTATGTAAGCAGGAGCTGTTTTTTAAGACCCGTGGCACTGAATGGAATGAGCTTCGATCCTTACCTAGAACAAATAAAAAATAATATTTAATAATATATAATATTAAAACCAAACAAAAATTATAAAACATAACCAAATTCATTAATTCGTATGGTACTCAATATATCTGGATTGGGGAATCGGAAATATTAAAAAGTGTGACCGTGAGACAATATTGTCTTCGGTTCCAGTAATCGAGCTTTCAGGTTAACAGCCACAGGAGTAGGCACGGAACTCGTAGTTCATCAGTCCATGTGTTGACATCAAAACCGCACATGAAGAGGCCACAACGCTCTCACACAAACTCGGAGCGTGCGAGTATAGTTATCACAAGAACTTTTTTACCAGATTGGAACCTTTATTTTTTTGTTGGGTACCATCGGGGATCGAATGTGAAACTACCGGGAAATTCAATCCTCTCAATAACCCGGCTACGGAGGTCGTCTATCATATATTATTTATCTACAGTTGACATACACAATAAATATGGTGCCCTAAAAAATGTAAACACACTTTTACACCGTTTATTCTGTTTTACATACAACTTTATTGCTACATGTAATTGTATAGTAATTGATTTGTTCAGTATTGTATCACGCGAAAACATTTCGAATGTTACAGCTCATTTAAAATACAAATAAAGAGACCATGAAATAAATGAGGACGACACGGAAACCGGAAATTAATAATATTGTAATTTTGCTGAAATTGCTACTTAAAAGACTTCCTCGAGATCAAACTATTCATTGTTGTTACATTATACATATTAGTGGCTTGGTGCCCACCTTGACGCATGGAAGTGAAACTTGAACTTGACAGTATAAGAATAAAAGTAAGAATAATGCCAAAGGAAAGGCGTCAAACCCAGATCCATTAAAATAATGTATGTCTTAAATAAATTACCTGTTGTTTTTTCGCAAATTATGTATATTTCTTGTCATGTGTAATAATAAATAAATAAATAAAATACATAAATGCACAATACAATTTTGTGGAGTATCAATGTATGAAAAAATATATCAAAAATGAATGTATGGATAAAATGGATATTTTAAATAAAATGAAAGAAGCATTAAGACAGTCCCGTCTTTTTTTCATTAGTTCTCGTTTTTGTTTGTTTAAGTTGCTGGGCCTCGTAGTCGAGGATCCCTCGCCATTCCAACGTCAATTAAATTGGAAAGCGAAGCTGTCCCGTGGAGTTTGTTTTTTTAAGTGAGTGATCCGTTGTACACCAGCAAACTTACCAGCCACACAGTTGTACTGGATTCGATGGCACACCGCATTGAGACTATTGGAGCACACCGGCAATCTTATTATTTTCTCTTTTTGAAAGAACATATATGACCGAAGTCATAGGTATCCTTATACCCCCTAATACTAGGCGGAAAAAATATCTGTGTCATTTAAGGGGCGCATTAGTTCTTGTAGAAGATTCGATACGCAGTCATGCACCTCTATCAGTTTTTGTAGAACATTCTCAATTGACTTCATAGCGGTAAGGGCTAAAAGCAAGAATGGTAATATTAAGATGACCTGTGAGATTGAGGTACTTTTTTTAACGATAAATAACCTATTCACCTGTCTTCAACTTCCGGAAACCTGTACAGAAACTGTGGATGGTCAAAGATGCGGTGTTAGACTGCACGAAATTCCAAGTCGATAAAATATAACGATAAAAAATATAATATGAACATACGAGTACATAAATACTTGTTTTATTGTGATTAAATATAAGTATATTTCCTAAAGAAAACAACAAAAAAGTATTGAAGTTAACACAACAGAAAGTAATTGTATTACTGTTTCATTGTATTAAGTACAGCCTGGCGGGTTTGTTTTCATATAGAAATCTTTTTCAACTAATCAGAAATTTGTTTAACAAGCCTAAAGTGATTCGAATCTTTGAATAAAAAATCTGAGTAAGTACGGGAATCGAACCCGTAATCCCTGGGTTGGAAGTCAAGCGTCTTACTTACTAGGCCACGGAGGTCGTCTTTACGATGAGTAACAGTATTATATGAAAGATGATTTTTTTTACTTGATTAGTATTTTTTGGAAGCTGAAGAACTGAGAGGGCTTAAGTGCAAAAAAGAGAGGTAAAATTGATGATGTGAGGTACTTAAAACGGACACTAGAGTCAGCAAGTGTCTACTAGGTTTTGTAGGGCTACTTCAATTTAGTTTACTGAGAAAAAAATACTTCGTTAAGGCCATTAACTAAACACGTCGAGACCTTCGCGCGTAAGTAAAAGCGAAAAACATATTTGAAGACTATTAAATACAAATTAAATATTTAAAAGTATATTTTACAAATAAATACCTATTTTATGGTGACAAAAATAATCATACGAATTTGTTTTTAATTTCCATCAAAACGTTCGCAATCGATTCATTTTAGTCTAAGGAGCATGACAATTTGTTCGAGTTTCCAAAATATACTCTAATGGTATAAAATCAGACACCGAAGGAACACTCATGTTCTGTCCACATTATTTTACGTTCAATCCCACTTTTCTTTCGAATCTTCGCGAAAAATTCGCCTTCCTTTGAGAACGTGGAAGTTCTCTTCGATCGCGCGATGCGACTCCTTTGTATACCTACATATAACACCTTTATTTACGGTCCACGCGGTGCGACTGTATAAGCAAAGTAATTTTCCTATCAGGGTAGGTAGAGAGGACAGAGCACCATATTTCCTAACTCGATAAATATACTTAGCCTCTTTCACATTCATACACCTTCTCATACGACCTCGACAATTTCTCTGACTTTGTACTAATCATTCAATATAATTTACTTGATCCAACCATACTGTCTTCCTCTCATACGCCTTCCAGTCACATCTGCACTATGTATCTGTTTTGTTAGTGTTTATTTATTCGTTCTACATGCCCAAATCATCTCAATGTACTCTTATTCATCTTACTTAACACAACATTAAGTTCCAATTTTTCCCTTATCACTTCATTTCGTATTCTGTCATACATTGCCACTTCATGTATTCTTTTCAATGCATGCATCTTCACAGCATTTATTCGGCTCATCTCAGTCTTTTTCCACATTTACGTTTCACTCCCACACATCAAAGTTCCCACCGAAACTACTTTCATGGACTATCATCTTAGCAGATTTTGATACTAGTAGATTTCGATAGTAATTAGATGTGCTCGATTCTAAATCATGTTGAAGAGAGTTGAAAAAAATATTATATTACTCAGAATCCTTTCTTCTTGGTTTCTTTTGTTTCTCATTCTTACTCTTCAACGAATTTCTTTCTTCGAGTACTATCAATATATTTTTTTAGATTAATATTTTGAGTCGAATTTACATTAATATTTTTTTTGTAAACTCTGCCACGGATTAAAATAACTTAACATATTTCCCAAGATAAGCTGATTGGTTGGAAGAAATTACTGTATAAAAAATAGTCAGATGTATAAGCACGTACACAAAATAATAAATAAATAATAGCTGAAAGTTCACCTTTGTTAGTGAAACAATTAAGTTTTTTCATAAATAGTTATGTTTTTGATCACGTAGCCTTAACATATAATTCGAGTGCACATATAAAATATTCCCCTGATGATGAGGTGAAAGTCTTGAAACCGGTAGGGTTATACCGTTACAAAAAGTGGAATAAACGGTGCTTGATAAAACAAATTACAATGCCTTTAAACCTCCACAATGTTAATGCCTTAACAATAAATAATATATAAAATATTCTGTATAATATTAAGTAATTCATATATACTATATATTATGATAGCAACTAACGCGGTATACAGAAAAAATAAAAGTTATGTACAACTAAGTTAAATGGTCGGATGCGCCACTGCATGGTGGCTAGTCATCTTTACATAAAATGTATTGTAGAGGATTCTGGCTGCGTGTGTTGTCTGGATGATGAGATTGTGGTTCATGTTTTTTTCGGCTCTTATTTACGTGACATACTCGTACATACAATAATTTACTTAATTCTATATCGTCGCCACGTTGAATGAATGTTGTGTTTTTTTCTGTCTTAGAGGAAATCTTCTATTTATAGACAGATTGTAAAGCTTTAAATCGCCTGAAAATTGTTTTTTTTTTTAATTTTATTTATTATATTGTCTATCTTATACTGTATAAGCCCGAATATAACGCGAGGTTTTTATTTAAAAAGGCGACACGTAAATAGGGGGGGGGGGGGGGTCGCCTTATATTCGAGTCACAAACATAGTGGGTAACAATAAATTCACTACTCGCGATTAGCGAAATGGCGACATTGTAATGAGAGCGTTCAAAAGGCGTCATTCTTTACACATAGCCTGTGCGTAGTAATTTCTGACAGTTTTTGAGGTGTTTTTTTTAACCGTGCTTCATTTTGCATCTTTGCTTCCTAAAAAAACATTATGACTGACTATGCTGAAAGACGAGGAGCTCAAAAAAATCAAGTGAATCAAGGAATACGCAAAAGCCATGATTCCAATTTTAAGGTTATGGTGGTGCGTGCTGCAGAAACAACCAACAACTGTGCGGCTGCCAGACAATTCGGTATCACGGCAAATAATGTTAACTGTACTTTGTTTTAATAAATATTTTTCGTAAAAAATTTAGCATTTTATTTTCATAATATTATAATGGTGAGGAAAATGTTTTTTTCTCCAAAAAGCAGATTAAAAAATAGAGGTCGCCTTATAATCAGGGTCGCCCTTTAGTCGGGCCAATACGGTAATTGTTATCTCCGTTTTAACAGTGATTGCTCAAATCATCCGAGTGGGGTGGATTGATTAAATATTAAAAAAACGTGATTATTTATGTCAGTAAGATACAACAATATTTTTATTTTCTTTTAAATAAGACGCAATTTTCACACTCTTCTTAATGATTATATATAAATCGTTAAAATTTACAACCGAGACTTAAATGCAAATGATGCATTGGATTCAAATAAAAATAAATAATTATTATTTGGCATTAAAATTAGGAACTTCTTCTAGCAAATTTTATTAATATAGTCGTCTCAAAAATGGAAAGATGCATGTTGGGCTACACGAGGTGAAACGCAGTTAATGGATTCGCTCTCACAAAGGTCTAAGACATAATTTAAACCGGAAAATGATTAAACTAGGCACGGTATATAGCCAGAACAACGGACAATCGTTGGATGTGAAGTTTATCCAGAAGTACCCGAGAATAATTAAAAGGTCTACAGTGACCAATGGCATGTAGGCTGGATGTTTTATGTAAAATTGAAGGCATGTCATGTAAGCAAATGGCAATAGACAGATGATTTTGGAGAAGTCATATGATAAGCAGTTAATAATATTACTAAATATTGTCGTAACATGATGCCGTTTCCTTATCGGGGCAGGCAGAAAGAAACAAGTATATTTGCTGGAAATTATATATGTAGTTAAAATAAATAATATTTTTCTATCGTACAATAAATCCTTAGATCGTAATTTTATCTGTCAAATCGTATTTCTAAAAAATGTCTGGTTTTACTAACGAAATTTTTAAACGGTTTTGTTAGTACATTTATCAAAGACACACACGAAACATTTTACAATTCAAATGTGTCAATAGCAATTTGCTGACGACAGTTGCACGGTGAAATGCAAAATTTGGGAAACTCCATGTTTGGTTTGGTGGATATTTTTGATGTTCATGTTGTTACTTCAGGAGGGTTCTTCTCTCGCATTTTCTCAATATTAGGTCTTGACTAGACGACTGGTTATCACTGTCACATTTGTTTGAATTAACTTTGCATTTTCTTTGATTGTATTTGTGTATTTTTTTTTCAGTGTTGTACTATAAATATGATACATCAGTGATTTTATGGGCCGCATGTGATCTGAGTTGTGTTAAATTTTTCAAGTTGTTGAGAGGTTATCTTTAGTAAAGTAAATGGTAATTTGTTTTGTCAAGGATATTAAACTATCAAATACATTTCTAATAAATTAATAAAATAAATATGCTGGTTGGAGATACAAGGAAAAATAATCAACGTGGGTTACAAAGGTGTTAAAACATTTGACCTCATTATTAAAGAACCGCAAAGAAAAGGAAAAGAGCACCATCAAACGAAAAATAGTTATAAAACGTTTCATAAAATTTATTTTCATTGAAAGGGAAGAAAATTTTCATGAAAATTGTGGGTAAATTTTAGTGAAAAGAAGAGGCCGTAACATACAGCGGCCTGTGAAAAGATTTAATGAAATGCCGGACATTTGTTTCAAATTTACCTACGTAGATAAGGAAAAGGTATTTTCGTTTGGTTTTTGTTTAAAAGAAAAATATATTTTGGGTAGGAAGGACGTTCAAGAACAAAAAAAACCTTAGATTTCGTTGCCAAATTTAAATTTTATAAATCATGTAAATAAAATACCAGCAAAATTTCAAAAGGTGTTTTGACAATTAAAAATATCTTTATTTATTGAGCTACGATTATTTTGCGTTACGATTGCTTTGTCATAAGTGATCAACCAAGAAAGATGATCAGATTTTAAAGAAGGAAATGTGAGGAGTAAGAGAAACAGAAGGGTATGAGGAGATATATATGGATGTGGAAGGGGCGATAGAAGTATTTAATGTATTGTTTATAGTTAAGGCATTAACGTTGTGAAGGTTTAAAGACATTGTAATTTATTTTATCAAACACTGTTTATTCCACTTTTCTGTCTTGTCTTGTTTGTGCTTCCCTGAAGATGAGGTGAAAACCTTGAAACCGGTAGGGTTATACCGTTACAAAAAAAGTGGAATAAACAGTGTTTGATAAAATAAATTACAAAGTATTTAATGATATAAAAGTTGGACGCTCTGCCCTCTCTGCTTTACTATATGTAGCATGAATACGGTATGGAGGTATGTATGTATGGTTTAGTAATCTTATTTAATAGTTTATAGGGCGAAACAAATAAATACATGATCAAAGGATCTGTTGCCTTTTTATTCCTTTCAAACCTCCTCCGTGGGCTAAGTTGGTAAGAAGCTTGAAGATAATGTCTTTATAGTTCTTCAACTTCAAAAAATAATAATTGTATTAATTAAGTATTTTTTAATCTCCAACATGATAATGCTGCGTCTATTCGTATGCTAAGATATCCGTTGCTTAGTTATTAAGACGTTTAAGTTCCACCCGAGGGTTTCTTGATCAATTCCCGATGGCACCAAATATACTAGGCGTATCCAGAAAGTAAGTGTACTGAGGCTCTCACGACCGGATGGATTTTATTTTCGACATGTTGGCTACACTTCCGTGTAGCCTGACCCTTCCTCTCCGCAACGAGACCAGTTCGAGGTCAGTACGTTGAGAAGTGTCGACGCGACAACACGTTTTGTGAAAAATGTCAATCCAATCTCCCGCCAAGTGCGAAATACGTGGCGTCATCCATTATCTCGTTTGGAAGGGAAAACCTCCGGTTGAGGTTTATAATGAGGTGAAAACTGCATATGGTGATAAAGCTATGAATCGTACGAGTGTGTACAAGTGGTGTCGCGAGTTTAAAAACGGTTGTACGTCTGTGCATGATGATCAGAAAAGTTCAAAACCACAATTTCAGCCAAGAAAATCATGGCATCCGTGTTTTGGGACTGTCAAGGCATAATTTTAATTGAATATATGCCTCAAGGGGAGACCATCAACTCTGCAAGATACTGTGAGACCCTAAAAAATTGCGGAGGGCGATTCAGAACAAGAGGAGAGGCATGCTGACAAAGGGAGTCTGCCTGCTGCACGACAATGCCAGACCACACACGGCCAACGCCACGAAGGAACTGCTCGCCTCGTTTAAATGGAATATCCTGAACCATCCCGCGCATTCCCTTGACCTAGCACCTTCAGATTACTATCTCTTTACCTCCCTAAAGCTGCACATGGGAGGAAAAAGGTTTTCAACCGACGAGGAGGCAAAGGAGGAGGTGGAGAAGTGGACGGAGGGGTTGGCGGGAAACTACTTCGAGGAAGGCATCAAAAAGTTGATACCCCGCTTCACCATCTGCATTGAGAGGAATGGCGACTATGTCGAAAAATAGCTTACATATGTACTACAGTAACCACGTAATTTATTTGTTTAAATAAAAAAAATTGTAACCTACAAAAATTCAGTACACTTACTTTCTGGATATGCCTCGTATATTAGATATATTTTTTTTATCCACTTGGCACGGATTTCTCCTGTTACACAAATAGGGCCTGATTCTTGTGCTTATTCGTTATGAGGAATATCAACCAGGATACTTCTCATACTGCTAGACGGTACCGAGAATATATCAACAGTGTCATTCAGTTGGTTCAATATCTCTTTAACACGCGTGACTGAGTGTTTAGCCATGATATTCGTCGTGTAAGTTGGTATGTAGAACAGAGGGTGATTCCTTGCATGGCTATATTTATTAGGTACATATAAACTTAGTGCTTTTAGAATCGCGGGACAGTTAAAACAACCTTGAAAACCTTTAAGTAGGAATATCGCAATGGATTATTTTATAAAAAAGTACTTTCACCAGTAAAGTTCGTCTGGTTACGATAGAAGTGTGCGATTGTTGTTTCGGAGTATTATTCTAAAATCGTACGATGACGAAGCGCGAATTCAGTGCGTGTTCCAGAGGTTCTAAGCTCGGTTAAAAATGTCTAACGGCCACATTCTTTAATATTTCCGAATCGCTTAATCAGATATGTTGTAGGGTAACTATACTAACAAATGAATGAACTAGTTTAAAATTATTAAATCAGTATGCTGTTAATTAAATAGACAACATAAAAAATAGTAATGCAATTTTTTTAAATTACACGTCACGGTATTGCCACATAAAATGATATTTATTCTCGGAAAACGTAATAACATAATTATTATTTTAAACGTTTTTATTGGTCTACAAGCACGTGGAGTAAATGAGGCGAAAAGGAGAAAAAGTTAAGAGGAAAGTAGTTTGCAATTGAATAATGAAGGTTGAAAGTTTTCACGCACTCGTATTTTTGGCTTTAACAAAATCCTAGAAAGCGAGGCAAAACTTTTTTTATCTTATTTATTTGAATTTCGTCTTTATCGCTAGTCCTACAACATCCTTCGTTAAGCCATGAACATAAACTGTATATTCTGTGAAAAAGAAATACGTTTTGTGCCAAAAAAAGTGGTGCTTAGTTTTCGTGTGATAGATTACAGCAATTTGAAAAAATATATATACCATAAGTTTATTCAAAATAATATATTCGATTCAAAGCAAAAACTAACCCATACAAGAAAAAAATACAAATATAAATTTCACACAATTCACAAGAAGCAATCAGATAATATAAAAAAAGATCTAGACTCATCTCGTACGATCTCTTTCCCCACCGATCTAGTATGCCTTCAGCCGAAAGAGAAGAAACGGTACTGTGGGCGATACATATACATTTGAGCCCACACATTTAATGTAAAAATATGCATATTTATAGTATAAAGAACAAATTTTTGTCTAAACTTAAAATAAAAATGTTTCAACGCAGAAAAAAATATTTATCAGATAATTTAAAATATCTAACATTTACTAGTTATGTGTGGGAAAATACTTAGTCTATAAAATGGGTATTTCATAATTGAAAAACTCTTTAAAATCTCTTTTGATATTAAAGCTCGCTCGATCGCTCAAACATTAAAGCTCGTCGATAAAAATCATATGTTATTTTAAAAACATAAAAAAATAAATAAAACGTGGATTGGATATTTCTGAAAATATGACATACAAAAATTATATCAAAGTAATTTATGTGATGAATTTTTTTGGTAATAACTTACATACTCGTATACATACATATCACGCCATCTCCCTGTCAGGGTAGATACAGCTCAAGATTTTCCTATTGCGATACAGAGCTTTCACCTCTTTTAGATCTATACATTTTCTCGTACAGCCCGTACGACTTCTCTGACTTTTACATTTCCTTCTTTTAAAATATCACACTTGATTGAACCATACCTTCCTTGATCCTCCTCTACCACCCATTCCACTCACATTGTCACTGAATATTTGTTTTACTAGTAGTTCTTCACTCATTCCTTCCTCGTGACCAAACCATCTCAGTGTTTTTCTTCATCTTACTCAACACACCAGCCATATATTTACATTCACACCTAATCACTTAATTTAATATTTTGTTATGTTACATTATTTCATTCCGTATTCTGTCTTATAATGTAATAATTTCTTTCCTGTAAATCTTAAAGGAAATAAAATGTTATATATTTTTTTCCAAAATTACTATGTTATTATCGGGACTCGAATTTCGAGTTTCTTAACTGACCTGTCCGTCAGGCAACAAACTAAAGATTAATTCCAAAACATAACCTATTTTACTTCAGGGTATTTAGAACGATCCTTGACGGTGAGTCAAGTAAAATTATTGAAATAAGTGCTGATGTGGTTTTTCAAATGATAACACAAAAAACCCCGTGGTTTTCTGATTTGAAATTTTAACGGATTAAATAATGACAAGGGACAACCGATTGTTAAATACTCGTAAGCGTTAAGTTGAAAAATAAATATATTCTTCTTGTACACAAAGTTCTTTGTATTTGAGTATTCATGTGAATTTCGGAAATTGCATTTCGATTTTTTTTATATTGTACTCGTATATGAGTTTTGTTAATTTATTTCTAGTTTCTGTTTCAATTCTCGTCTTTTTCTGACGCTCAAAAGAGTTTTATAACTTATGAAAAAAATAGATATTACACTTGCTGTTGATTTGAAATTTTCAAATTATCAATTAATAAATGACATAAGATATTTTTTTACGCGTGAGAGTAAACAAATGTTTAGTTAAGAGAAAGAAATAAATGAATTAATTTCGATATTATATCCTTATCAAATTTTCTGCATTATATAAGTGTGAATTTTGTAAAATGCATTATAGCTGAAAAACTGTGAGGCTGTTTAAAAAAATATTAAAACCTGTATAACACTCATAATAATAAAAAAAACCTGTATAAAACTCATAATAATAAACCATTGGAAATTGACGCCAAACATACCGCAGAAATACCTTTGAGAGCATAAATTAAAAAAAAAACATTTAAGGTGATCCAGCATTATATCTAAGGAAAAACTCAACTAATAAAAACACTTAGAGAAGTAAAAATGAAGAAAATAGTTTCTGATTGCGTAATTGGAACTAGAACTTCCCAAGTTTTCCTATTTTCTTGCAAAATCCGGGCGAACGATGAAAAAGGGAAGTCGATCGTGAGATCTCTGGATTATTTTTCTTTTAAAGAAATCCAAAAGCACTCCAGTTTTTCCTCCCAAGCCAAATTGAGATTCAAGCGATTTACCAAGTAGCTACGCCGGTCACGATGTCATTAACTTTTTTTATCGCCTCGGGGAAAAATTCTTGGAAAGGTATTGTTTAATCTCCTGTAGGTACAAGCCGGGACTTGCTTACGATGTTAACAAAACCTTCTGGAGAAATTACTAAGAAAAAAACTAGAAAATATTTATCTCTTTTATATACCCTCCGCAGTATTAGTTTAGCCGAGTTAAAACTTTGTAAAAAATATAATTTATATTGATTACATAAAATAATCTAGTTTGTTTTAAGAATCTTCAAAGGCATTTTACAGGTTGATAAGGGGAAAAAGATGAAAAGTACAATTGCTATTGAGTGGATTGGATTGAGCTTTTTGGATTGAAATTAAATTCATACCTCTATCATAAGTTAGTATGGTAGTCATCAACATTTGAGTTCAGGAATTTGACATTTGAAATGTTTTCTTGACCCCAATAATCGAGCCTGAACAACCGACATGATTCGCTATCTCTAGTGATCAAGTATGATTATAATCATAATTATCAGCCATATTTTGATTAGAAGACGCCTGTGTATATATTGGTTTATAGTGAGCAAGTTGTTGCATTTCAGCAAGCACACAGTTTTGACGGACTATGCCCCAAGTTCAGATGGCAAGGATATTAAACTTCCAAGATATTGGTAGGATTAATATGTTGCATTCCGTGAGTTTTATATAACAATATATTATTTATAGTTAAGGCATAAACATTGTGGTTAAGTGTGGCACATGAGTCTTGTTTGCGTTCCCCTGATGATGAGGTGAAAACCTTGAAACCGGTAGGGTTATACCATTACAAAAAGTGGAATAAACAGTGTTTGATAAAACAAATTACAAAAAATATTTAACACTATTTCTGCTGCTTAATGACGCCATAAAAACCTACGATAAGCAGCGTATAAGCTACAGAAAAATACAAATTCAAAAGAAAAACAGTCTAACAATAAAAGCAGTTCGGAAATGAATCCGCCAGGAATCGACCCTGAAGCGCTCGCTTGTTTCAAGTAAATCCTAATCTATAGATCATAACCGTTGACTAAAGAACTACTGGAGTAGGTACGTAACTTCCAGTTCGTATTTGAAATAGTACTGCACGTAGACAGGTAACTTAACTCATACACCTCAAACGCTTGCGAGTATTGTTACCAGACGAAATATTTTATCAGAGTGGGACCGGAAATCGAACCCAAAACCCCCCGGGTAAAATATCAGGGTCTTACTCACTATGCTACAGAGATCGTTAATTCTTACAACTTAAATATTATTTAGATTATGCTATTGGTAAAAACATTTTTTTGACATATACATTTAATTAATGACAAGCAATTTTTATCGGGTATGAAAACATACGAGTGTTAATAATTCCTATAATGTAAAAAAAAACTCATATTTTTTAAGCGGAACCAAGAAAAATAGTATAGAATTGAGAGCAATAAATAATTTCTTTAAAATAATAAATTTGTTCGAAAATCATAGAAATACTTCTATTTTCGATGGGTAATGGGAATTGTGATAATGAATAACACAGCGCGGTTTTCGAACCAACATTCTCTAAAGTTCAACGCGTCAACGACAAGGACATTAACTTCTTATAGACACTATAATTTCTAGAGTAGAATAAACCTTAATTAAACTGCATCGACGTATCGTATGTTGGAGACCGCGAATTATTAAAAATATATTTTTGAAGGATGAAATCAAAGTTGGCATAGGATGGCCAGTTGGATCCCAGAATAGATAAAAATGGAAGTCACTGAGGGAGCTCTTTTTACAGGTGTGGATAAACATTTTGAACAAGAAGAAAAAATTAAATATGATGTACAATTCTACAAACTGATTATAAAAAATATTTATTTATTTATTGATAATATACCATATTACGACACTGCAGTGTGTTTTACAAATCAAAGCAACATTCACTAAACAATACAGAAAACAGCTTAAAAAAATCAACACAATTTAGAACATGTACGATGCATAAAATCACAAATGTAAAGTACAACATTTAAAAAAATCAAACGATTTAAACAAATAAACAACTAAATTACAAAAGATAAACAACAAAGAAAAAAATCAAATGGAATAATCAGTCACCTAATCAAGATCCAAGATAGAGAAAATGTCTAAGAGGGACCCTCTTGAACTCGACAACATGTGCATTAAAATTATTGAAAAAAGCGGATAGTTACCCAATTGTTAAAAGTTTAAAAAAAACGAGTGAAGTTAAACATAATGTATAAGACTTCGTAGTCTGACGTTGGAACACTAATTAATATTGTAATAGAGGAATCAATTCACAACGGTGACAAAAAAAAACCACGCCGAGTTTTTTCATGTCATTCTGACAATAATCCAAATTGGCAATTTGTCTTCAATAAAAAAGTGTAAATAACGTACACTTAATTGTAATGACAAATTAAATTCTGCTCATAAATCGATACATATAAAATCGAAAACACTCGGATATACGAGTGTGTCAACGCGTTTCACAAAAAAATAAAGTAAAAAAAAACGACAAAAATGAAAAAAAATATAATTCATATCGTCATGACAGATGCCACTGATATTAAATACACTCACGACCATAAAAGGAAGAGAAAACTGGTCTACCTTTTTTTGGCTACAGAAATGAATTTATTTTATGGAGGAATTTGTTGAAACGATACTTGATTTTTTTATATAAATAATTTAGGTAATCAATATGTGAAGATGTTTACTTGAGTCCGACCGAGAACGCATGAAAAATAAAAATCTCACGGTAATACTCGATACCATGGCTTTCGAGCCTTTGGGGATTACACAGTACTTCGATTGGATTATGACAATCATATTGAATTACGTCATTTCAGAAAATTGCTACGGTTCAAATGTATTTGAATATCATATCTAACGATACTCGTTGATACCGAATAAAAATGCAGAAGACGTCTTTGGAAAAAATATGGTATTCAGATAAAAAAAAAACATTTCCAGAGCTTACAATGGTTCAACATCTCAAATGAAAAAGGCAAACAACTAAAATCTAAAATGAAAAGTTGGATGATTAAAAATGTGCAAAATTCCGACGTACTAAACCCTAATGAAATGTGGGAGGCATTGTCACAGATATGCATACAATATGCTAAGCAACATCTTGGAGTTTCAAAAGGTAAACTAAAAACTAAGAAAGAGTCCTGGTGGTGGACGGATGATGTACAAAGGGGTATTAAGGAGAAAAAGATCGCTTTTAAGAATTGGTCTGGTGATAATGAAAGAAGGCCTCCTTCTATTATATAGGGAAGTCAAAAGAAAAGCAAAGAAACTAGTAGCCTCTGCCCAACATGAGGCGATGAAAGACATATACGAAGAACTGGAAACACAACAAGGAGCTCAGAAAATATATAAAATTGCGGCACAAAGAAAAGAGAGGGCTAAATCAATCAGAACCCCTAAGTACGAGTACATAGAGGATAATAGAAGAAAGTAAAATATGTGAAAGATGGAAAGAGTACTACTCAGAACTACTGAATGAAGAATTTCCGAGAACCTCATATCCTTCAGAACAACAAATCCTTGGGCCAATTGTAGAAATTACTCCTGCAGAAGTAGGGTTCGCCATATGTCAAATGAAAACAGAAAAAGCAGTAGGACCAGACAATATACCAACTGAATTTTGGAAAGAATGTGGTGAATAGGGACAGAATTGGCTGTGTAAGCTCTTTAATAAAATATTGGCCGGAGCTCCAATGCCAGATGAATTCCGAAGAAGCTTTCTCCTTCCCTTCTACAAAAACAAAGGAGACTCCAGGAAATGCGACAACTATAGAGGCATCAAGCTAATATCCCACACCATGAAAATCTATTGTATGAACGAATTATAAACTCGAGAATCAGGAATTTGGTGGAAATACATGACAACCAGTGTGGCTTCGTATCGGGAAAATCAACAGTAGACGCCATTCAAACCGTTAGACTCCTTGTCGAAAAACACCGTGATGCCAAGAAAGACCTTCATATGGTCTTCATCGATCTTGAAAAGGCATTTGACAGGGTCCCAAGAAGCCTAATTTGGGCAGCACTTAGAGCACATAGTGTACCAGAAAAGCATGTACTTGCCATCCAGGACATGCATGATAACGTGAAAACGCAAGTGAGGTGCACTTCGGGAATTTCACCAGAATTTCCTGTAAAGGTACATCAAGGATCGGTACTCAGTCCGCTACTGTTCATCTTAGTCATGGACTATTTAACTAACCAGGAAATGAACAGTCTCCTGAAGATCCTACTATTTGCAGACGATATCGTATTAATAAGTGAAAAGCATGAAGACCTGCAAAATAGTCTGGAAAGGTGGAGAAGAATCTTGGAGGACAATGGATTGAGACTGAGCAGAAAGAAAACAGAGTATCTGTACCTACCATTTGAGAACACAAATGCTATCACTTCCGTAATGCAAATGGATGGAGAAACATTACCAAATTGTGACTCCTTTAAGTATCTTGGGTCACTCATCCATAGCGATGGAGGATGTGCAGCAGATGTAACACATAGAATTAGTGTGGGATGGATGAAGTTTAGATCAATGACGGGAGTTCTATGTGATCCGAAAATGCCAGTCAAGTTAAAAGAAAAAGTGTACCAAACGATTGTCACACCCGCACTTCTCTATGGCTCCGAATGCTGGACGATGTATAACTCTTACTCCAGGCAAATAGAAACTGCTGAAATGCGCATGCTAAGATGGTCAGCTGGTGTGTCCCTAAGAGACAAAATAAAAAGATCACGCATTCGTGGAAGCCTAGGTGTTACAGACATCAACAGTAAGATGGAGGAGAGGCAATTGAGATGGTATGGGCATGTTGGACGCAGAACACCCGATCACATTGTGAACCAGGCAATCTTCATGGATCTTCCTCGAATAACAACCAGAAGAAGACCAAAGAATTCATGGGTGGTGAAAAAAGATAACCTGATGCAGAGGCACGGCCTGGGGGACGTAGCCCGGGACAGAAGAGCATACAACCTGAGGACGAGGAGAGCTGACTCCAACAGTTTTCGCAGACAGTGAGTTGGGATGGAGCCAGGGAGAAGAAGAAGATTTCCAGAGCTTAAAATTTTCACTACTAAAAGATCATGTCAGCAAATATATACTATGCGTATCCAGAAACTAAGTGTACTGAGGCTCTCACGACCGTATGGATTTTATTTTCGACATGTTGGTTACACTTCCGTGTAGCCTGACCCTTCCCCTCCGTAACGAGACCGGTTTGAGGTCAGCACGTTGAGAAGTGTCGACGCGACAACACGTTTTGTGAAAAATGTCAAACCAATCTCCCGCCAAGTGCGAAATTTTGTAGAAAGGCAAGAGTTTTTGAGGCGCTGCAAACTCCATGGAGATGAATTTCTCCGCTCCATCGTTACTGGAGATGAAACTTGGGTTGCACACTATACGTCTGAAACCAAAAGGCAGTCTCAACAATGGTGTCACACCTCTTCACCCTCCGCCAAAAAGTTCAAAACCACAATTTCAGCCAAGAAAATCATGGCATCCGTGTTTTGGGACTGTCAAGGCATAATTTTAATTGAATATATGACTCAAGGGGAGACCATCAACTCTGCAAGATACTGTGAGCCCCTAAAAAAAATTGCGGAGGGCGATTCAGAACAAGAGGAGAGGCATGCTGACAAAGGGAGTCTAACCACACACGGCCAACGCCACGAAAGAACTGCTCGCCTCGTTTAAATGGGATGTCCTGAACCATCCCGCGCATTCTCCTGACCTAGCACCTTCAGATTACTATCTCTTTACCTCCCTGAAGCTGCACATGGGTGGAAAAAGGTTTTCAACCGACGAGGAGGTACAGGAGGAGGTGAAGACGGGGACGGAGGGGTTGGCGGGAAACTACTTCGAGGAAGGCATCAAAAAGTTGATACCCCTCTTCACCACCTGCATTGAGAGGAATGGCGACTATGTCGAAAAATAGCTTACATATGTACTACGGTAACCACGTAATTTTTTTGTTTAAATAAAAAAAATTGTAACCTACAAAAATTCAGTACACTTACTTTCTGGATATGCCTCGTATTATAGAATGTTTACTAACGGAACGTGAAATTATATACCATTAGGCTATTTCCCTGTCGAGATAGACAGAGAGAACCGAGTTTAAGAATTTTATATTGCGACAAAGATCTTTAGCCTCCTCTTCATATTCATACACCTTCTCATATAATTTATCTGGCTTTTTACATTTCATTCTTTCAAAATATTATTCACTTAATCCAACTATATTTTCCTTGGTTTCCTCTTTCACGACTTCCATTCACATTTGCTCCGTATAATTGTTTTGTTAGTAGTTTTCCATTTATTCGTGCTACACGCCTAAAATAACTAGAGTGCTCTTTTTCATATTATTTAATAAATCAACCTTCAGTTAAAATCTATCCTCAATCGATTATGCCGTATTCAGACATACATTGTTACTTCATGTATTCTTCTGAGTGCATACAGTTCTACATAATTAATATCTTCAGATTTTTCAGTCTTTTCCACATCCATGTTTCACTACCATATATTACAAACGTGAAATGTAATTATCAACAATAGTAAAAAAATAATTAAAAAGCAATATATATGACTGAAGTCATAGTTATCTCCCCCCCCCCCCCCCCCGAATACTAGGCGGAAAAAATACCTGTGTCATTTGAGGGGAATAGCACAGCGCGAGGTTCGAACTGACGACTTCCCACACGGAATTAACCACGCGGCCATGCAACTCGACACCAATTATGTACAGTATTTTTATCATTTTCATTCAATAAGCAGAAATAGTTTCCAAAAATACATACGATCGATCATATGCCTCAACAATGAAATGAAAAATTGCAATAAATAAATGGTGAGTTCGATACTTCAAAGGTTTATTAAGCACAATGCGGTCAAATAGCTAACCCGCACATAAGAAAGGAATTCAATAAAAGTTCTATAAATTCTTCATATAAATGAAATACTGGATGATCTTAGAAATTCATGCGATGTAGGGAAGGGGAAAATTGGAAAATGATAAAACTTTTTCTCGCATGAAATTGTTATGTGATTGGAGGACCTTCGATATTAGTCCAATTAGATTTTTTTGCAGTAGTAATATTATCGTATGGTAATAATATAACATCTGAATATAGAATATTTTCCTATGGGGAATTTATTAAAATGTTATCGTCAACATTTATCCAGTAGAAAAATATATATTTGCCGTTTTAAGGAAAACACACGTACATAATTTAAAAAGGTTAAATGAAAAGAAAAAAAACGTTGATGATGAAAATTTAATTGACGACATCCATGTCTTGTTAATAAGACGCGTGTCTTCCAATTTGGGGGGTGTGGGTTAGAATCCCGTTGGAGTTTAGATGTTTAATGTAGATATCATACAGGATTGCGTAGCAAATTTTTTTTGGAATGCTGAAGGAACTTTGATTTTAACATATATGAATAATTTCATATTCAAATCTAATAATTATCAACATATTGGTATCAATATTCTTAGTAAAAAACTAATCTTATTTTAAAAATCTCACACGAAAGTAAAATATTGTGTTTTATTGTCATTCAGTTTTCAGTATCATTGATACAATATGAGTATATGTACCATAAGGATTGATCGTTATTTTAACGAAAAAATGTTTAAGCTATTATTATCTTTCATAAAAGAACTTCAGCATTTAAATTGCAAAATGTTCGAATCATAATTACGTTGAAAGAATAATTTTTTACTTACTTACAATATCACGCGGTGTAAATAACACAATCTTAAAATAACACTAGGTGATGAACACATAACTTTACGATAAGGTTAGGAACAAGGCTTCCGCCTCTGGAATCAAGTCTCTGGACCACTGTGTGAAAAAAAACGAGTTCCAGAAATTTTGCGATTATCGAATAGCAGTTTAAGACGCCTGTCTTCCAAATGGGGGTTGGATTTTCGTTGAAATTCAGTTTGTTTTAAAAAGCTTTCCAGTCTGGTTTTCACTTTAGACATCTTTAAAATATTTTTGGTTGGTTAAGAAAATATATAAAGTTATCTTGCTTAACTCGAAAATTGCAACTTTGAAATATTTAACGCTACAGAAACACTGTAATACATGTAAAATCACAACAACTGAAATGAATACTGTAATACATATAAAATCACACAAACTGAAATTAATACTGTAATACATATAAAATCACACAAACTGAAATCAATACTGTAATACTCGTACATATCTGCACCCTAGAGGATGAACCACGAGAGTCACATTTTACCCCCGAGTATAAACGACGTTGCATCATACAATTCATGTATGACGCGTATGACGTTTATCCGCTAGGGTGCAAAGTGACTTCCGTGGTTTATCCTCTAGGGTACAGATGTACAATCACACAAACTGCAATTAATATGGAACGAGAAATAAGCACAAAAATTGAATTAAGTTTCATATTTCTTCATAAAATTTTATCATATTACACTTTCCGTGTATACAGTACAACATGGCGGATTATTGGCATGTGGCATTGTCTTCTAACTAATCGGAAAGATGTGAAAGAGGCCCCAAGTGAAAATCAGATTTAAACCTGTTTTTTTAATAGGTATCAACGAAAATATAAATGGGTATCGATCAACTAGGCTTCGGAGGTCATTATTATAAAAACAATCCTTGTTTTACGTAAAAGGAAAAAAAGTAAATAAAAAACTTATTTTATATTTTTGTGTTCACCACAGGTTTATTTAAGGTTTACAACCGGTTTCGAAGACCACCGTCTTCATCGTCAGGTGAAGATAAACTAAATTGTGAAAAATATATATTTCCTGTAGAAGTGTAAATAATATAATATAAGAGGGATGAGGTAGGGGAAGAGAAGTGGGGAGAGATGTGATACAATGGTGAATGGGGCGGGGAAAAAAGTCTTGCCAATATAATGCAATGATTGTTCATATTTTTATATTGGCAAGACGAAAAGAAAAAAAAAAAAAAAGAAATTTTGAAAAACGAGAAAAAGGATTTCCCCGCCCCTTTCACCATTGTATCACAGATCTCCCAACTTCTCTTCCCCTACCTCACCCCTCTTATATTATATTATTTACACTTGTACAGGAAATATGTATTTTTAACAATTTAGTTTATCTTCACCTGACGATGAAGACGGTGGTCTTCGAAACCGGTTGTAAACCTAAAATAAACCTGTGGTGAGCACAAAAATATAAAATAAGATTTTTATTTACTTATTTTTCCTTTTACGTAAAACATGGCACCACAAAGTGAAACTATAGTCTTTTCGAAGATTCAAGAAATAATCCATGTTTTATTTATTTCTTAAAACCACGGAGGTAGTCTGTTCAAGGATAGCATGCAGACTTAAAATATAATATTTCATCTTTATTGACATTGTTAGGGTGCTTTTCTGCAACGTTCTTCAAACGCTGGCCATTTTAGTTACAAAAAATGCGATAAAAAGCCCGAAAAATCTTCTTCCATATTTAAGCTTAAGTTTTTACTTGTGTTAAAGGAGATTCGATAATGACAAAATAGCTTTTTTGCTCCAACTTCGTTAATACGACTTGACATTTTGAGAGAACTCCCAATGGGAATTAAGCTATTCAAATCGCAAAACATTTCTTGTGAAGCTTTCAACAATAAGGAGGACTTAAAAAAAAAACAAAATGGCCTACATTTCCAAGGCTATTATATCATTTGTTTGCGAGTACCTTAATATATTTCCGATTTAAATACAAGTATACGTGAAATAAATCTATAATGAATGAGTAAATACTAATATAACATGCCCAAACATGTTGAACTTCCTTTCTCATCTTACTTATATCATCTTCATTATATTTTATCCGTGCCTTCTTTTCTGATGTCTTTGTTCTGCCTTCTTTTACACATTAACAATCCACATACTTTTCTTTATCCTTCTTCTGCTGGTCCAAGTTTCACTATCATACCTAAATTATTGTAATTCTTTTTATCAAACACTGTTTATTCCACTTTTTGTAACGGTATAACCCTACCGGTGTCAAGGCTTTCCCCTCATCATCAGGGGAGCACAAACAAGTCTTGTTTGTGTTCCCCTGATGATGATGTGAAAGCTTTAAAACCAGCAGGGTTATACCATTACAAAAAGTGGAATAAACAATATTTGATAAAACAAATTACAATATCTTTAAACCTCCACAATGTTAATTCCTTAACTATAAACAATATACTTAAATTAAATAAATATATTGAAAATAATTACACATTTTTATAGTAAATATACACATAATTACGCTGTCTTCCTGTTGTAGTAGGCAGAGGACTGAGAGCCAGACTTTCCTATATCGACACTCATTTTTTGCCTCACCAACATAAAACTCTCTGATTTGTTAAATTTTCTTCTTCCAAAATATTCACTTTTATCCAACTATATTTTTCTTTGTCTTCCTTAACCGCTCCTTCCACTATATATTTGTTTGCTTAACTAGATAAATAAATAAACAAACTAATATATAGCTTTTCTTGTTACAAATGCATTTAGCACTTATAAACTGAACATGCACATATGTTATGTCTTTGTAGAAATTATAGATTAACTGTATTATGCTTTAATTGTATATATTACAATTTGGCGGATTTATTGCCTTTGAATTACTTCAATCATCAAGAAAGATGTTCGAGGCCTTTATAAAAATAATGCGTTTCAATGAGAATCGAACCCGCTACCATCTCATCGGAAGACAGGTGTTTTACTATCTAGGCTACGGAAGTAGGCCAATAATTATAAACAATTAAAAAAAAACATTTTTTGTCTCCAACAATTTACAGGTTGCACTTGCTGAAGTAACAAAATGTTTCTGTGCATTATGGGAAATTTAGACATTGAATAGCGTGGCCAAAAGGCAACGTTGCCTTAGACCCCATTGATAACGCCTTCAGGTTTAAAGCCACTGGAATAGGCACGGAACTTCAGTTCGTTATAGCATGTGTTATCAATACTACCACATATGAAGAAGTAACAACACTGGCACACGACTTGCGTTCGTAAGTTTTGTTACTAGACTAGCACTAGCAGTTGAATTTTTTTTTATCGGATACCACCGGGAATAGAAATTGAAATCCCCGTTCAAGCGTCTCGTGCCACTCGTGCCAACTAACATAGGCGTCTGATGTCATGTCTAGCGTAATCAATTTACCATAATTTCGATAGCTTATTATCGTTTGTCAAATCAGTTTTGAATTCCATGAAATCTTATGATTCTATATTCTAGCCGCGAAAGCACGAGTTACCGAACATTATTAAACTTCGAAAATTGTTAACAATGTGATCGGGCTTTAATAACGCAAAAACAAAAGCCTCGCTCGAAATTTTGTCAAAATACGCGGTAAATTACTGAATTTTATACAAAATAAAGATCCCGATAACCGAAAATACTGATACTGATATAGCTAATTTACTGCAGTTTGTCGTCGTGTCGGCTACGCTTAATCACCTTTGTGGTTATTTCTACTCGTATAAAAGCGGGCAAAGGTATTTTATGGTGTCACTAGAGATTGAGGTTTTATGGTGTCACTAGAGATTGAGGTTTTATGGTGTCACTAGAGATTGAGGTTAAGTTTTTGTAATAAAACTCATAAATTAAAAAGTAATAAAGAACTTTGTAGAGAAGGGTATCGGAGGAAGGCTAGAGCGCCTCTGGTAACAATTCTAAGTATTCAATTAGGGTACGAAAACACTTAAGACCATAATTTCCAACTAGTGTGGATGAACGCTATCGACTGCGGCGAAACTTGGCGAAAGTTTCAAGGACACTTTTAGGTTGAAATTCAATTATTCAATAATGATTGGTGTTAATCGATTCAATTGCCCAAAATCTGACTTCGCCTCTGGAATCACATATTAAATTTGGGGCATCAATAATCACGATGATTTCACTGGGAATGAATGTCAAGATTCGAGCATTTTAATGAGGATACGCTGTGTGTGATTTCAGGCGAATACATTGTACGAGTATAGTGGTATTTTTTTAAATTTTATTGTACTCGTAAATCATAAAAAACGTGAATAATGCAAATTAATCCCAAAAGAAAAATTATACCATATATTCCAAGAAAATGAGACAAATGATATTTTTTTTCGTATGGTACCATTCAACATATCCGAATCGGTGATTCGTACACAATGAAGAGCGTGGCCGATAACAAAATTGTCATCACCGCACAGTAATCGAACCTTCGGGTTTAGAAACACTTGAGTTGGCACGGAACTCGCGGTTTGTCCTTGTACATGTTGGTGACACTACCGCACGTGAAGAAACAATACTCGTACACGTACTGTGCCTGACGAACCCTTTTACCAAACTAGGATTTAATGCTTAACAAAATGTAAAAAAACGACCAAATAACACTTTTTTTCCAAGTACTCGCTAAAACTCCTTCTGTCAAACAACATCAAAACTTTACACGTCTGAAGTTACTAACACTTTGGTTTTACGATACAAGGCCACCTAGCGCCAAAAACGGGATGAACTTTTGCATCAACTCAATAGCATTAAAATAACAACGGTATTGATTTTGTTATCATTACCGAATAAATTCAGGAAAATTATGAGCAATTGGATTCTCAGAAATAACTAACGACGCTGCAGAAAAGTTACGCTTATATGGTAATGAGAATGACACGGTTTGAATGTCAAATTCGTCATTTTGGTGAAGTTCAAAATGTCAACTTTGCAAGAATTTAAATAAGCGAGTTTTGAAGGCAAGTGTCAACCAAACATCTTTACTCAAGCTTAATGACCAACAGTTGAAGAGAGAGTAGAACTCTTATACCAGAATAATATTTAATAGAAAAAAATGACTTTGAAATATAATAAAATCCTCTAATCACAATTAAATCTTTAATTGTATTAAGAAACGTATTATATATTGTATATTGGGATAATATGTTTTCAGACAAGGAAAATGTTGAACAAGATATAAATATGCAAAAGATAAAAGTCAATGGGCCACCAAAAGACATATTTAAACTAAGCAATGTCAAGATCTGATTAAATGATGGTTTACTATAGTACAACAGCTTATTTATTACTCTTAAAATTGATGTATGGAAGTGAAACGTAGATATGGAAAATTATTGAAAGGGGCCGAGCAAATGTAGTGGAAATACGTACATTGACAAAAATATGTGGTGTGTCGATGTATGAGAGAATATATACATTTATTAATTATAAATATGAATAAAAAACTGATGAGTTTAGTAGAGTCAAAAAAAGCACATTGAGGTGTTTTGGACACGTTGAACGGATGGGTGACGAAAGACCGACTAAAGAAAAGCCTAATGAGAGATTGAAAAAGGGTCGTGGTAGAGGACGACCGGCAGAAAGATGTTTGGACCAAGTGAATACACTTTTGGAAAAATAAAAGGTAACAAGTAGAAGGAACTGTACGAAAATATGTATGAATGTAAGAGATGAAGAAACTAAGTTGAGAAAGAAAAATGGGGCACTCTATTCTCCCCCCCCCCCCCCCCCCAATGGTATGTTTGTATGTGTATTTACATTATATATTTTTTTAAATTATGAATGAGTCAAAAAAGTGGCTTCTGTAATTTTGACCGACATATCGAGCTTTATTAAGATAAAAATGCTAACTTGAATTTCAAACCACTGGGAAAATCAATTTAAAAAAATTACAAATGTTAAAAAAATGTCAGTTAAATCTACTACCCATCAAGAGAATAATGTTCGTAAAGAGCGCTGTATTATGTGAGATCAGCATTTTGAATAACTTGTGAAATTGCCTAAATGCTGGTTAAGACGTTTTGTTTGGTGTTCACATTATTTTTTAATATACCAAGATTCCTTTTCAAATAGTACATTTTTTTTTGATAAATTAAAAACAAGTAAAACTAAAATGAATTTTATAATCTAAAAATCTGAGATCTGCGGACGCAATATATAGAACTACGCGGACGCAATATATACATAGAACTATCAAATATTAGCTTCATTTTTATAAATTATCAAATGAAAGACAATATTAATAATTTTTTTAATATACCTTTTTTTATTTTTTCCTATGTTATGTCCACCTTACTCGGTGGCAGGGCTACAATAATAAAGGATACTATAATTTCTATTTTATAAATGTAGAAAATCCGAGTTGCCGAATTTCGCATTTCAAAATGCGAGAGCATAGATATTCATATTCTAGAACGTTCACTAATAACGAACAGTGAAAGTACGCTTTCCCAATGAATGTCAACAGTGAACGCTGTAATTCATATTCATAGATAACTTTAGTGAAGGTATTTATTGGCTACTAATCGTTTACGTTCACTGATATTCCGCTTCCACTGTTGCAAACGTGTATATATTATATTAGGGGGACCGGAAAATAATCAAAATTTTGGGATGTACCCTTTCACAGTCGATTTATCTCGAGACACGGTTCAGGAAACACGTATTTTTGTTACCATTAGAAAGAGAAAGTTGTGAATTTATTGTTTTTGTTTTGAATTATTTTTTACCGTTATTTATAAACAATGTCAAGGCCAACAATCAATGAAGAACATTTGCGTCGTTGCATGCTGTTTGTATTCGACCAGGGAATGAAGGCAAACGAAATCACGAAAAAAATTATAGATACGTATAGAGATGTTTTAAAACTTAATTTAAAAAAATGGCGATAAACCTCAGGGACGTTTCTAGAACGGGAAGGCCCCATAAATTGCATGATGACATGCTGACATTATTAGTGGAATCAAATTCTTGTCAAACATTTTTTTTTATTAATTTGCGGTCCCCCTAACACATATGATATGCCTTCTTTATAGCAAAAAAGGCAAAAATAGCTACTTCTAAAGAAAAAAAACTGTGTAACAGAAAAAAACCAATAAAAGCGATTTGACCGAGATTTGAAAAAAAGGAACCTATAATTATCAATTAACATGGTAAATATTGCCTTTCAAAATATAAAATATAAACCTAACAGGTTATCATGTTAAATCCAACTTGAGAAATAAAGAGAAAAGGCGATTGAATTAGTGATTGTTCAATTAGTGAAATGAAGTGGCGATAAGCGGTGATGACATGGCAACGTTAAGTACAGAAAAGGGTTTAGGGCGGGCTGCGCGTATTATCAGATCACTAAACCGATTAGACCAGGCTTGGACATTAATTGAAGAGACGTCCAAGTGTTAAAGGGAAAGAAGTGTGGGAATCTATCTGATGACCGTTTGTTACTCTCTTCAGGGATCGGCAAACTGTCTTTTTCTCTCTAAATATCATTACGTCGGAGGCATAGGACACCAAACACCATTTTGCGACTTTCATAGGAAAGCAAAAATAATAAACAATGTTTTGTTTAGAATACTTGGATTGTGAGACATTTTATACATCTATTAGTCATCAGTAAAATACGGGCAAAATCCTAGTTTACTGGAGTCACGACAAATGAAAGGCAATAAATCCAGACACATAAAAATTGTGCCCACATTCAATTACCTGTTGTTTTTCACAAATTATTTTTTCATATACAAATAAATTGCAGAGTATGGATTTTACCTACGTCTCTATTCCACGTTTATTTCAATGGGCATGCTTGTATATTACTCTTTCAGTGGTAGAATAGATTAACACACTTTATTATACATATATTGTAATTTGTTTTATCAAACACTGTTTATTCCACTTTATGTAACGGTATAACCCTACCGGTTTCAAGGTTTTTACCTCATCATCAGGGGAGCACAAACAATACTAAACATACACAAATTATTATCAGGAAACATAGCAAACCCATTGTTGATTGGTTACTTACGTTTATGTTTAATGTACCGGACAATTATTTACGTAATCGCGAATTAAGATTGACATCAGTGTCTAGCTCACGAACTGAGCTGTTAATCACCACACCACACAGAATGACCATGTTAAATGAATTTTCCGAAATCGATGTCTTTCATATCTCGGTAAATAAATTGAGTATTAAACTTCTTAGTGAACTTTGTAGGTATAACTGAGTAACTTCACAGGTTAGCATGAGCAACATTGTTCCTGTTGTTATTATGTTATATTTAGACTCATATTTTTTGTTATTTGATATAAAAATACGAAACCCGTGTTAAATAAAAAATTGAGAGAGTAATAACCTTGTCGTTGAACTGAACCAGACTGGGATATATATATATATTTTTATAAATCATTGAGAATCAAGCTCGAAACCTCGAGGTGAAAGCGTTTCATCTTTTTAACCAAGGAGCACGTCTTACAAAAAGACGGAATATAAATAAACTTACAGTGCCCGGCGGTAAGTAATACACATCGGGCTTAACAAAAAGACTGTCGGTCATAATCGGCTAACTTCGGCTTTGTAGAGCGTCGTCTCTGTCCCTAGAACGCTTGACAACGACTGACAAATCGCGACGGAACACGTGTATGAATGACAGAGACGACGCTCTACAAAGCCGAAGCTAGCCGATTATGGCCGACAGTCTCTTTCTTAAGCCAGATGTGTATTACTTACCGTCGGGTACTGTACATATATATTACGATGATCTCTATAGCCTGGTTGGTAAGACGCCTGCTTTCATTCTATTATTATTTGACATCTTTACTTCGATTTTATAATCAAAATAAAACAAAAAATATCGACAACCTCCGAAGCCTAGTTGGTAAGACACCTGCATTCATTTTATCATTACCGTATATCTCCACTTCGATTTAATAATCAGAATAAGGTAAAAAATGTCGAGGACCTCCAAGTCTAAGTTGGTAAGGCACCTATCTGCGTTCTATTATTATCTCATATCTTCACTTTGATTTTATAATCAAAATAAGGTTAACATGGCTCCCTTCAATTACATGTGTTTCTACGTCCTATTCCGAGATATCGAGAACGTAGAAACACGTATAGCGTGAATGTAATTATTGGTATATCAAAGTATAATTTATTGTTAAATATTCAATATTATTATTAAATTCAACAGTCAAATAAAAAAGACGGACGATGCATGTGATCAGACCAAGTCTTGAAGTGATATATTTTAATTAATTATAAGAGGGGTCGAATTTGGACTGCATACTGTAGGTTGCCAATCCCTGATTTAGCTAATTGACCGGAATAATATCCTTTAAAAGATAAAATTAATGAAATAGGCGGCAAAAATGGTGACCAAATGATAGACCACCGTGAACTCATTATACTCGTACAACATCATATCACATAGAATAATATTTTTTTTTCTTACAAAAAGTACATTTATAATTGAAATTTTCTCGTCGACGAAACGTGACCGTATTTGTAAACCGTTTTTTTCCTCACTACATTGTTTTCTTGTGATTATCTTTAAAATATCTCTCAAGTTGAACGTAAAAAGTAAATCGACATAAAAAGGAAACAAAAGTGTTTTTTGGGAGTCCATAAATTCAACATTATGTCTTTAGTCCATTGTTTTGAAAATAAATGGATTATTCTTGAATTACCTTTTTTTCAGGGGACAGGGACAGTTGCCCCTCCTCTTTCCTCATTGACACTGGTAACAACCGGGCGCCCTTAAAGTGTAGTCATACACTCGAGAAAAAAATGAATGAATCATATTGTGATGAATGAGCTCATCCTCTGTTGGCACCACACCAGAATGTGAAAATATTAGCAGCGGCTCTTATACAAGGCCAAGCGCCACCGAAAGATAAAATTAAGCTTTTTTAACAAATAATAGATACTAGAGTAAAATAGGTTTACTTGTAGCTCATATTTCCTTAGTTTTTGTTTTGTTTTGATAATTTACTATAGGGATCCCGATCATAAAAATCACCTCGAGAGCGCTTCCTAATTAGTTTCACAGAAAATAAGGGAGGTTGACGCATAATTTCACGCACATTTTTTAAAAATTCAGATGTAAATGGCCTACGAGTAAAACTAGTTCGAAAATTAATCGAACATGAGGCCCGTCTGTTTGGTATGAATGCTGTTCGACTACAGCCGCCGATGACGTATTTATTGTATAAAATATGTATTAATACGCTCATAAGGAAAATCAATCCTATATTTTTTTAAAACGTAGATTTTTGACATGTCTTATTTATCGTATAAAAGTCTTAATTGTTAGATTTATCGTATGTTCGGTTACCTTATATAAATATACTTTTACAGCCTTAAAATAATTATACAACTTAAAAATCTATATAAAAAATCAAGGACAGTGAAACTTCTAAAAGTATTAAACCAAGATATAAGAAATCATTATGTATTTTTTTTAAACAAAAACCTGAAAATGTGAATATCGAATAAATTCAAACCACAAAAAAAATCGCTTCAAACGATGAAGAAAAAAAACCGTTTCCCCTTCAAAGTTATTGAAGAACAGATTTAATAATAAAATCACATTTCGTTTATGCAACCTGCTGAGAAATATAAATCTAATAGGACGTTTCTTATCGGTAGTTGAGGGGAGATAAAAAGGAAAAATTTTACGCTTTCTCCGCAGAACATACGTAGTATCTATCAAAATAAAGGATATTTATGTAAGCAATTTTTCAAAATTTCTGTAAGCAAAAAGCAAAAACAAAAAAGGAAATTAAAGAAAGCGAATAAAAATACTGACTAGGATAACGTGTGTTTTGCACAGCCCCAAGGCGTGTGGTATATTTTTTATCTACATTGGAAAGCTTTCGAGGTTTTAACAAAATAAAATTAATCTCAACAGCCCCGTCGAAAATTTCAGACGGAAAGCTTTATCTATCCGAAAATATTGATATGTTCTGAGAATTATTTTTATCCTTGTTCATTAACTGAAGAACAAAGTTTTATTTACTGTTGTAGAATTACTTTACAAAATAAATAAAAAATACACAAGCTTATAATAAATACACTCAAGTTCTAGAAACACGGTAATTGAATGTAAAAACTCACAGTTCGAACGAATTTGTTCGACAAATTTATTCAAGTATGGACTTGAACTGCTTCAAATTTAAGCTTAATCCGTTTTTACGATCTGGTGATAAAAAAAATCTGCGAATATGAGTTTCAACGCATCACACATAATTCTAAAGACCACCTTTTGCGGTTCACACGGCTCAATATTGGAACGACTTTTCTTGCTCAATCAGATGTACTTCATCCTTATCCATATTTAAAAAAAAATCATTTATCTCAAAATACGCTTAGTCCTTAACTCTCATAGAATTCCCGCCTAAATTCCGATTTACACTGAGAAATCTTTGAATTTGATTTTTGTTACTTTTTCTAAAATGTTATTTTCATTTACTAAGTTTAATATATGGTCGAAGATACTAATTATAATAATGAAAACAAAGCTGGCTGAAATTGCTTTTAAGTAATAAATTCGCCAGATGTATAAAATTTGTGTGGAAGTGTTCAATAAATAATACTGTAGATAACCAATTACAAATTTTCGTTTTTGCAAAAACATCAAAAAAAGTTTTTTGAGATTCCTCCAACTTAAAATGAACTTTTAAGGTCTTTGAAAATGACAAAAGATTGGACGATACAAACAGCAGACAGATGGATTCACAATAAATGTGAAGTATAATTTGTTCTTATTGAGAAAATAATAAGTTCTTATTGCTCTTACAGGAGATAAGCGATAGCTTCAAAAATAATTGGTGCTCGAAATTCCTGAAGTGTAAAAATAAAATTTGATTCACAATATCTCTCCATAAATTGATAAAAGTGTCTGCTAAATATGAATAAATACATATGTATCAAACATGAACAGTTTCTTGTTGGATATTGCTTTCAAAATCTGAAGTAGTAAAACATGCTCAATGTTTAGAATTGTAGATTTTCTATATTTTTAAGATCATAATATCATACCACGTCTCGCCCTCTATTGGTGGGGTTGTATCTCTATTAGAAGGATGTTATGAGAAGAGCACTGATCTTTTGATATCTTATCTCTTAATAATATATTCTTTTCCATTCCCTTAAAATACATGTTACGTGTAATTTCAGCATATACATGTACACACTATGTTGCTATCAATCAAGATATTATATATTTAATATCATTATATACACATAAAATGTTCTGTAATGTTTCAATTGAATAATTTTCGGTGAATACAAAATAATTGTTTGTTAGAAGTAAAAGTAAAAAGGAATCTTAGATGTTTGAGTCACAGTAAAATAATAAGTTAAACGCCTAAGAGGCCTAGGTGTGGATAAAGAAAAACGTTGAGATTTATTATCTTTGTCTACCAAAAGGAACATGACCTGATGTTAGGTATGATTCAATATAAAACATTGGTATGAATTTTAAGGCTATACCATCCAAAAAATTCTATTAGAAACGACCTAAAATATTTACGCCTTAAATTATTATTTTTTACGGCAGACAGCGAGAAAAAAAATCGACTATCCAAAAGGTGTGCCACTAAATTCAAAGGAAAGGGAAAATAAATTATAAGAAACGTTAGGGAGGGAAACATCCAGCTGAAGATATCCAGGAAGGGGCTTAATCAGCTTTGCTTGTGGACGGGTCTAAATACGGGAAACTCATTGAATTATAATTACTGGACGGACTTAAGTGTACGGTGCTGAAACGCTGAAAAGGGACTCAGCTGGGAGAGTAATGCAGGAACAATTTCGCAATGAGTAAATAATGAGCGAGTCAAGTCGTATCTTAGAAAAAAAAAGACATCAACAGTCGTTAATTTTAATAAGTAAAATTTAACTGTACAAAAGATTAAAAGATAATTAACCTGAAAAAAATATTTTTTTAGTATACTCGAGAGAATCTACGCTTATTTACAAATATACATACCATCACGCCGTTTCCCTACTAGGATAGAGAGAGCGCCAGACTTTTCTATCTCAAAATACTTTCTTCGCCTTGTCTACATACATATACTCGTATATTGTCATACAACATTTACGATTTCACTCATTGTTAACGTTTCCTTCGTTCAAAAAGATCATTCACTTGATTCAACCATGCTTTCCTTGGTCTTCCTTCGCCACGATTTCCACTCACATTAGCAAGAAATATTTGTTTCGTTTGCCTTCCTTCCTTCATTTTTTCTACATGCCCAAACCATCTCAGAGTTTTCTTCTTCAAGTTACTCATCCCATCAGCTTAAAGTTCACATTCATCCCTAATCACTTGATTCAGTATTCTGTCATACATCACCCCCACATGTATTCTGTGCACGCATTTCTACATAATTTACTCGAATTGTTTCAGATTTTTTCCACATATTCTTAACACATATCTTTGGCCTCTTCAACATCAACACAACTCTGAAGATTTATCTGATTTTTCCTTCTTTCAAAATACCATTTATTTAATCCAGCCATACTTTCCTTAGTGTTTCTCTACCGCACCATTCATTCACATTTGCACAATATGTTTGTAAGTCTTTCTTCATTCATTCGTTCTACATTCCCAAACCATTTGATTACTCTTCTTCACCTACATCAACCTTAAGTTCACAAGGAAATGTACGATGAACTCCGTGGCCTAGTTGGTAAGATACCTATCTTACAATTCGGGGACGCGGGTTTGATTCTCATTACTACCCAAATGTTGATAGTCTGGTTTTCCCTAACGCATCCTTAAAATCTGTCTGATATATTGGAAGAGATTGACACGTGACAGTAAACTAGCCAAACTATTGTATATAAACGGTATACAACGAATGAGTAGCAAAAATAACGCTGTATAAAAACATCGTTAAATGAAATGCTACAACAGATTAAATCTGACGATCGTCTTGAAACTTTGATCTCCGTGCTAACTGGCATTTGTGTTTAATTTTTTAATAAAGTATGCTTGTTAAAGCGCAACAACTTGTAACCTATAAATTAATACTCGCAGACGTATCTTTCATCCACAAGATGACTGACAATCATAATCGATCACGAAGGATAGTCTATTGTAAAACAATACAATACTATAAACATCTTCTTGATGTATGGGAATGAAACTTGGACTTGGCAAAATAATGATGAGAGTAAGATTAATGCTGTGAAGATGTGTGTAGTAAGGACAAATTGTGGAGTAAGAATGTTTGAAAGAAGGCGAAATGAAGACATCAGAAATGAATGTTTTAAGTAAGATGAAGAAAGGAGCTTTAAGTTGGTTTGGGCATGTCAAGAGAAAGAATTATAAAAGAATGACTAAGCGAATATATGTTACAAGCTAGAAGTGTTAAGTGTGCGTGAAAGAAATAGACCGAGGAAAAAGTGGTTGAATCAAATTGACCAGATTTTGAAAGAAGGAAACGTGAGAAATATGATTAATAGAATATCTTGCATGACGAGATGTATAAATGTGGAGAAGGCGAAAGTTGTGTGCTTGGATAGAAAAGTTTGGGCATATGTTCTCTTCGCTTACCCCGCAAGGGTTTATATTTATGTATGTATCTCCGCTTATCAAACAGGGGAACATCGTCTTTGTTTTTTTTATATATCCGCATTATTTTACGAAAATAGATACTACCTTGATCAAAAAGTTTTAGGACCGGCCACCGTGTGGCGCTGTCAGTCACCCGATTGGAATTCTTTTTTTTGTTAGGTTACCACATCTATCTTTGACACTTCCCTCCAAATTTCAGCGTCATAGCTTAACATTTGTAAAAGTTACGCTGTACTGAGTACATCTATCTTTGTGCGTGTTTTCGATTTTTTTCAAGTTTGAAAATGGCATCAACTGTGCATCAACGAGTTTGCATTAAATTTTGTGTGAAAAATGGATTTAACGGTCCGCAGACCTTGAAAATGTTGGAGAAGCGTTTTTAGGTGACACGAACGCTTCAGAAGTGGTCGTGAGTCGGTCGAGGATGACGAACGCAGTGGCAGTCGAAAACCGATGAAAACATCGATAAAATCAAAGAAATCTTGGCCGAAAACCACAAATTGACCATCAGAGAGCTGGCAGAGGACTTGAACATCGCTTATGGATCTGCTCAAGACATTTTGGTTAGTGATTTGGGCCTCAGACGTGTCACTGCAAAGCTGGTGCTGAAACACCTCAATTTCATGCAAAAAAAGGACCGCGTTGAAATCGCGAAATACATGATTTTCATGAGTTTTTGACCAAAAACACGAATACTATCCAGCAACCTTCGAATTCACCTGATCTGGCTCCCTGCGACTTTTTCCTGTTCAACCGACTTAAAAAACCGCTTCGCGGAACGCGTTACAGCACCCGAGAGGATGTCATGAAAAAATCGAAGACGGCTCTGATGGACATACCGAAAATTGAGTACCAGCGGTGTTTCTAGGATTGGATCAAGTGCTGGCGTAAGTGCGTTGCAGTCGATGGGGAGTACTTTGAAGGGGACCATATCGATTTTGATGAATAAACTTGTATTTTCGATTTTATGAATAAAGTCCTAAAACTTTTTGATCAAAGTATTATATACCAACCAGTCATAATATGGCTTATTCTCTTGGCGTTTAAGTGAACAATCGACACGCCACAGCCCACCATTCCCATTAAGGAAAATGCCGCTGGGAGCGGTCCAAATTGTGGAATAATCGGGCTGTTGCCAAATGCATAAATGGGAAGAGGGTTTAATCACGATTGGCGAGATTTTAGGAAGAAAATATTTAAATTATCTTTAAAATTCTAATATGGAACGAATATCGATAATTTAACATAATGAACATTTATCTTTAGCGATTCTAGAGTAGCAGAGGTGACGACTGCTTATAATAACATATTTCGCAACGCAATATAAATTCTGGAAAAAATGCTCTTGGGGAAAACTACGTATGAAAAAAAATGAGGATTTAAAAATAGATGTACTTTGAAAGATGTGCTAAAATGAACATAAGATCACTGATATGGTTCAGTCACGACGAGAAAATGAATTATGTAAGATTTACGATGCTATTTTATTTATGTAAATTTTACGAGAAACTTGGGAAGACCTCGACAAACGTGGCATGACCGAATTAATTCAATTCTGAAATAGGGAATAGTGAATAATTATAAAAATAGGAGTATGCATGAGATAGTGTAAGGACGTGGCATAAGTGACAGATCCTGAGTAGTTTAATTTCTTGACTTATGTTTATGCCTTTCAAAATCTCGTATTTTATTATTATTACATCGCAAACATGAGCAACCGAGTTGTATGATGCCTTTTGAAATTCCTACGTACATTATCTTAGTTACTTATGAGTCATTGGAGCATCCTGCATGATCATATCTTCTTGACTAAAATACTGTCATACTGTTAGGCATATAAGGCACGTGTTTCAATATACTCGTAATTGCTAACATAATATTAGAATATGCATAAAGGAGATAAGGCGTGTGTTTGAATAGAATTGTTTACAATGTTAAGTTATGCATAAAGAAATGCGTAGTTTTCGATATACTCGCAACTCGTAAAATGACGTTACGCTAATAAGGCGTGTAATTCAACAAAATTGCTAATATAAGGTTATGCTACGCGTAAAGATGACCTAAACCTCGTGGCCTAGTTGGTAAGACGTTTGCCTCCCAGCACGGAGGTTGCGGGTTCGATTACCGTTGGAACCCAGATTTAAAAAAATATATTTCATTAAAGGCCTCTTCAACATATTTCTGGTTGGTTGGAAGATATTATCACATGGCAATAAGCCCGTTAGGTTGTACTGTATAACGAAAGTGTAAAACACTAACGGGCTTAATAAGTTAAGACAACGAAAGTGTAATACAATACAATACAAAGCTATAAAGCGTATTTCAATATAATTACTAACATAACGTTCGTAATTAACATATAATGAAACACGATAAGTGCTAGTCCATCAATTTTCACACTGTAAACAGGCCAATCACTTACCCCTATTCTTTATATAATGTAATGTTGGAAAGGGTTACTGAGGTCGTGGATCTGGGCATTACATTCAACCACAGTGTGAATTTCTCTAGTCATATTAACAACATACCAAATAGAGAATTCAGACACTGGAATTCGTTTTGAGAGCTGGTAAAATATTCAGGAGACCATCTTCCTTGCTAGTCATCTTCTCCTAATTAGTAAGAAGTATATAAGAGTATTGCTTAACGTCTTATTAATTTCAGCGCATATTTACTTTCTTCTCGGCATCCCACCTAACGTGCTTGTCTAAAATCTCTTATTGAATTAATAAATTCTCTAAAAAGGGATTATATTCGATTTGATATGTATTTCTATGTAAGGTTATTCCCAATATTGTTGTTAGCCCCGTTATACTGACTCAAATTGGTTTTCAAACTACTGCTAAAAACACATGGAAACTTTTTCAATTCAAATGTGCCAATATCAATTTGATAATTACAGTCCCACGTTGTAATTAATGTTTGGTGATAATATAATAATTGGGCAACTGTGTAGCTTGGTGGATATCATTAATATAGTTGTTGAGTTTAGTAAGTCCCTTACCTAGCATTTACTCAATCTAAGGTCTTGACTGGAGGGTTGTTATTTTGTGGTTTTTAAACTAAAGTGTATATTTTTTTGTAATTTGTCCTGTAATTTCCAATTGAGAGATTCTATTGTTTATTTTTAAATCTGATTACTTTTGTTGGGAATTGAATTACAAAATTTAAGTATGATATCTTGAAATATATGTGTATCAAATATTCTTTTAGATGATATGGATACACTATCTTTTGATAGTGTATCCATATCATCTATTTTGATTGTGTTATGTGAAGGGCACGTAAGTGCAGTTTATTGACACTAAATAAATAAATAATGTTTGGCTATGCATACAGAGATAAGTTGTGTGTATTCATATGATTGCTAACATTTAATTCACGATTTGTTTTCTTTTCTAAAGGAAATCCTAATACAAATACAAACTTACCTTATTTTACATTTTCTGCACAAAAAAGTTATTCATAGATATTAGTCTCCAAAATATCTACTATTTTTTAATAAAGTTTTGAGGTAATTTTTCTGGAAAATGTTAAATAATATATACTCAATTGTTAATACTTGTATATCATATTTTTCAAATGACCATTTCACCTTTGACGTTATTTTTTTCTCTATCTCCCCATTTAATATACTAAGTTATCTTGTTTTGATGAGACAATTATAAGCGGTTTAAATTAAAACTAATTTTTTGTAATTTATTTTTAACAAACACTGTTTATTCCACTTTTTTGTGTTTGTTAAAAATAAATTACAATGTCTTTAAACCTCCACAACGTTAATGCCTTAACTATAAACAACATAAAACTCATTTTATTTCCTCCATGAGTGAGCTCTGTGGCTCCAGCGGACTCCAAATGCAAGCCTTGCTTTCTAGTGTTCTACGAATCAGTGAATTAAACAGCGTTTTAGCACCGTTTGGTTTTAAAACGACTTGTTATAGGATACAAGACAATTGTGACCAGAATTTTTTTTAACAGACTTATACTGTTTTCTATTATTTTTTTTATACTATCATGAATCAACCCAAATTTTCAGGAAGAAATCAAATATCTTACTAATAAGGACCACAGAGGTTGTTATTTAAAATGTTCAGTTAAGTTCAGTTCGATCCCACTACCACTCACGCTGTTATGTGGGGCAAAATAAGTTTCCATCTAGCGCGATCGACACTAGAAGATAATCTTTATCTTTTTATGTGAAAAAGGAAATACCCAAATGGACTCCTTTTTTGGCGACAGTGTGCAAAGAATAGTAACAATGACAGACACAAGATCCGGCGTTACGGGAGAAGGAAAATTACTCGTAGCGCAGTCTATTATAAAGCGGTTTAAGGCCTGGAATTAAATCCTTCTGAAATGATAAAAATGTGACAAGTGCTTGAATGTTTAATTTATTTGTTTCGCTCTACGATGGCTTTGTCAAACTGCTGAACAGGATGATAAAGCCATCGTAAGGTGAAACAATTATAGCTCAATTGAGTATAGTTTGAAAAAAAAACAATTAAATGTTATTATAAGAAGTTGCAGGTTCGATTCCCGTGGTGCCGGCATTGTATAGATGGGTATCAGTCTGATTTTCACTTCGAGTCTTTTAAACATCTTTAATAATCCGTGAAGTAATAAATGGACAATTATGTGGCGTCGTTTAGAGTGCAGATTTTCTCAAGGGCGGTCAAAGGGGCCTTCTATATTCAAAAGGGTCTCCCAGATCTTCAACAGTATCGTTATAGCAAATTTTTAAATTGAGGTATATTTTAAAATTTCTCTTATAAAGGAGTTGAATTTATTTTTTCTATTTCAGCAAATATCATAACCATAGAGGAATCAATGTTTACTATAAAATACAAAGGAAATCGCAATTCGAAATTCAAGTTAATAAAATCTGTATACATTTTGTTCGAGAACTTTGCTTCAGCACGGGTTTATGATAATTTTTATTCAGAAAAATCAGGACAGGTCCACAGAATATAACATTTTTGGCTTAGTTATTAACGTTTGGTAGTCTTATCGCATTCTGAATTGCCAAAAATGTCATTTCATAAATGAACAATGTTATTTATTATACCTGATAGTGCAATAAAACCAAACCAATATAATATGAACCGTAAACAAGACGTCGGAGCTCTTTAAAATTGCCAAAAGGTTTTCTACTAACTAATATTATCGATCTACTATGAAATCGAAAGACGTTTATCATATTATTATGAAAATATCTTCCAGCCTCTCAGAAATATTTTCAAGAAATCTTAAGTGAAAAAATAACTGAAATCCTGTTTCAAAAAAGGGGTTAAAATGAGGATCAAACCTTCAGCCCTCGGGTCGCAAGACATTTTTTTTATCCACTTTGCACGGATTTCTCCTGTTACACAACGAGGGTCTGCTTCTAGCGTTAGCTTATTCGTTAGCAATAATATCAGCCAGGATTCTTCTCATACTGCTAGACGATACCGAGAATATATCAACAGTGTCATTCAGTTGGTTCAATATCTCTATGCCCCGCGTGACGTGAGTGTTTAGCCATGATATTCGTCCTGTAAGTTGGTATATAGAACTGAGGGTGATTCCTTGCACGGCTATATTTATTGGGTACATATAAACTTAGTGCTTCTAGAATCGCGGGACAGTTAAAGCAACCTTGGAAAACTTGAAGCAAGAAAATCGCAATGGATTCTTGCCTTCCTGTTTCGAGGCTTCTATAGTTACACACCGTGAGAAGTTCGGCATGGTGAGCATATTTTGGGTAATCGCCCTTTGTTCTGTACCATAGATATCTGAGGATTTTTTATTTTTATTTGTTCTATATTGTTTTTATATTTGAGCTGATGAGGAGCCCAAACCGTAGATGCATATTCTAATTTGGTTCTAATTAGATAATTATATAAGTTTCGGAGGATATCGGTGCTGTTAAATTCTCTTGATATTCTCATTATAAAACCGAGTAGTTTGTAACAGTCCGATATCAAACGTGAGACATGGTTAACGAACCTGAGTCCGACATCAAATGTTACGCCCAAATCTTTGAATTCAGAAACTCTATTTAATGCCACTCCCTGTATAGTATACTGATGGTGGATTGGTGAAAACGATCGACTATAAGATTTACAGACACATTTATTAATGTTGAACAGAAGATGATTTTGCTCAGTCCAGGAGACTAGGGAGTCTAGGTCCTGTTGTAACTGTGCACAGTCGTAGGGTGAATTGTGACTTATGGAATTTTGAATTTCGTCAATTAATATGAGGAATAGCAGGGGACCTAAATTAGATCCTTGTGGTATACCAGATCTTGCGATAAATTCCACAGAAGATTTGTTATGTATTGAGATCTTTCTTTTAGGTATGATGCAAATAATCCAACTAGATTATCGCTGAAGCCAAGTTGATGCATTTTCTTAAGTAATACATCGTGATCAACTTTGTCGAAAGGTTTCTGGAAGTCTGTATATATTACGTCCGTTTGCGAAAGTTCGTCTAAGTTTGACGCAATCTGTTGTGTGAGAGAGATAAGGTTAGTAACAGTCGATCGTTTCAGCAAAAAGCCATGCTGGTTTCCAATAAGTCTTGTTGATACTTGGTGGGTCAATTGGTTGCACAGTTCAGTTTCGAAAATTTTTGGAAGCAAAGAGAGAACAGCTACAGGTCTGTAATTGTGAGTCTAACGGGTCTCCCGATTTGAAGATAGGGCAGACCCTGGTTGTCTTCCAGCTTACGGGAAATGTATTGGTATTTATGCTCAAGTTAAATATGTAGCAGATCTGTAGCACTGGAGTGATCATGTCACAAATGTTTCGGTCCTGCAACGTTCCAAGTGCAAACCTATACAATATATGGTTGTAAATGCGAAGTTACGGTGGACCGGGCATGTGATACGCATGGGCGATCATAGACTCCCAAAACGCGTATTGTACGGGGAAGTGGTGGGCAGGCGAAGAGCTGATGGGCAGAGGAAGCGCTATAAGGGCAGTCAGCGAGTCACTTACTTTGTGCGGGGCGCCTGAGGACTGGGAGCAGGTGGCTCGGGACCGTGATGGATGGAGAGCCGTATGTTCTCGGGCTGATGGCATCTCAGCGACTAGACGTGTGAGAAACAGTCAGCGCGCTGCGAACATGCGTCAGCAAGGCCAGGCTGCTCAGCAGGGTCCACATGTCGGTTACATTTGCGGGAGAGAGTACGCATCTAAGATCGGGCTGTTTTCTCACAGAAGATCACATGATCGGCGTGGAAGAACGGTTCAAGATTGACGTTGGAGTGGTGAAGGGATCCTCGACTACGGGGCCCGGCAACGACGATACAAATTTCGTAATATAAAAATTCATATATTAAGTAGTTCCTTCAATTTTTCCTATCATGTCATTATTCTGTCACAGTCAACAGGACAAAATTGATCTATCACTATTTACAAATTTCGTAATATAAACATTCATATATCATTATCATGTAGTTCTTTCAATTTTTCCTATCACGACATTATTCTGTCGCGGTAGACATGACAAATTGGATATTTTACTATTTACAAATTTCGTAATATAAACATTCATATATCATTATCATGCAGTTCTTTCAATTTTTCCTATCACGACATTATTCTGTCGCGGTAGACAGGACAAATTGGATATTTTACTATTTACAAATTTCGTAATATAAACATTCATATATCATTATCATATAGTTCTTTCAATTTTTCCTATCACGACATTATTCTGTCGCGGTCGACAGGACAAATTGGATATTTTACTTTTTACAAATTTCGTAATATAAACATTCATATATCATATCCAGTAGTTCCTCCAATTTGTCCAACTTTCATTTCTTTCTTTCGAAATTTGACATAACACAGTCGAACCAGTTAGTTATTATCCCTACAAAGTTTATACAGGAGTTTTAACTTTTAATTTATACACCGATATCTGGAAAATATCGATATTACAAAAATCATTCAATAAGACTGTGCGACAGGTGATACTCTAAAGAGCTAAGTTTATGAATACGGCATCGAAAACAATCTAAATTCAAGATGGCGTAAATAAATGTACGATAAAATCAAACCATAGTTTGTCAATCAACAAAGGGTTTATTATTTCCTGTTAGCAATTTATAATATATTCAAAGGTTTAAAAAAGAAAAAAAATATTAGAACTGTACATAAACGTATTATCCTAAACAAATTTTGTCGGAAAGACAGATCTGTAACTAAAAAAACTCTGAGTAATTGGTTGGTACGGTTTAACAGGGTATGTATGCATATACTCGTATATGTTATACATAACCTTGTTTTTTCCCGCCAACAGCATTACATCTTTCTATTTGAGTTATTTGTTCATTTTTTTATCAAGAAATATCATTTCCTTCACTTTTAGCCAATTTTAGGACAATTTATAGGCTCGTACACATGAAGATGTCAGAAGTCAAAATATTTTTAACCGAAACATACATATCATCATGCTGTGTTCCTTGTGGGGTAAGCAGAGAGAACAGATCTCCCAACTTTTCTTAACAAGCACAAAACTCATACATCTCGACGTGCACAATCTTCTATTATTCATTCTTGCAGGCAAAGTGTAAGCAGTGGGTGTTTCATAATCAACACAAAAAATGTTCAATGATTATAAAATTATAATTTTTTTATTCTTGTATGATATTTTACTTTCATTAAATATAATACCAACTGGTAGACTTATTGTTACATGAGAATTTCTTCCGAACAATCAGAAAAGTTATGTTTAATCTGGAAGAGATTGCCGTTTGGTAATAATCCCACAGGTTGTTTTACAACGAAGTGTTAGATAAATAAATAAAGATTTTTTTAATGATTGTCACGACTGATGTCATAAGTATCTTTGCATCCCTGAATACTAGACAAAAATACCAATGTTATTCGAAGGTAGCGACAGAGTGTGAGGTTCGAATCGCCGACCTTCTGCACAGAATCGCAGCGTGTTCAAGACCATAACCAGATAGATACCCTTTTTGGGTTTCATCGGGACTCAAACATCGTGTTGTGGATCAAGCGTTTTCCATTTAGGCAACGGAGGTTGTCGTATTATTATTATAATTATTGGAAGATATTATCAGATTGAATTGTATAATTTTAAATGTGATAACAAGAATACTATAGAATTGCTAAGAATACAGGATGTCGCAAAAAAAATGTATCCACAATTTTAATGCCCATAAAGTCTGTATTTATTAGCATTGCATAGCAACATAGTTCCCTCTCAACGTTTACAAAAAACTACATAAATGTATTTTTTTATACTTAGCGCCTGACCGGAATCACAAACATCGAGAACCATTTCATTTGGTATTTGGGCACATTCTCTTTCAATGGCTACTCGTAATTCATTAATGGTTTCAGGTGTTTTTGCTATTAACTTAATTCTTGAAAAGTCCCCAAAAGAAAAAGTCTACTACCGCGTTTTCGTACTTCTAGTAGCAGTTCAAAATAAATTTTCTTTGTTCAAAACTAAGTCTGGTTTTATCCATTATTTCTCAACGGTTAAATCTAAAACAAAAAAAATCAGCAAGTTACTAGCAATTAAAACGTGGACACATTTTTTGCAACAACCTGTATAGGGGTAATGGGATTGTTCTTAGGGTTCGTTTTTCACTTCCATTGAAATAATCCATTCGAATCGGATTTATGTACGCTCAGATATCATTTACATACACTATTCATATTCACAGAAATCCTAAAACAAAAGACTTTCAAACATACTTGGTGACAATTCACCAATGAAAAGCTCCATTTTAAATTATTCCAGTTTAATCACTTTCGAAGTGAATGAAGGAGAAATTTAGAGATTTTTTTCCTAAACTTTACTTTTTTTAATAAACTTGTATTAATAGTTAAGCAAATCTCTAAATTGGCAAAATTCCCGTTAAACTTAAAAAGTGACTTGTCCTGTTACATCTTCAGTAAGTTAATCGATTGAGTTAGTAAGGAAGCGTACATGAGGTTGACCTTAATGGTAGGGAAATAGTGCTATATCGAATTGTCTAAAACAAACTACATATATGATATTTTGGAGTTCATTTCGCGTTTTCGTGGTTCCAAGTGCCGACGTTTCGAAAACGTCATTGATGATATTAAAGAATGTTTTGAAAATTTTATTTTCCTTTATTTTATACTTATAATTTGTCATCCTATTCTTAATAAAAACTTTTAACTTGTAATTACTTGTTCTGATTTTCTGATTTTGTGTAACTTAAAACGTTATGTGTGACGTCTGTTTGATTAGTTGAAAGCATTTGTTGTAAAGCAACAAATCCACCGATTGTATATTTGTGCAATGACGTGCCAAATTATTTTTTAGTAATTTTGAACCTTGTGCACTTGCAGATAAAATATTTTCTATACATCTTGGTCGAGTACCACTAAACAATGATTAAATTTCTCAGAAATATTTTCGCGGTTACGTACACATATTAAAAATTAAAAGTATTTTGTTTTTCGGGGAACAACAAATATAAATATATTTTAAAGCAATATTATTCTTTACCTTGAGGTGTCTTCGGAAACAAGCCAGAAGAAATGTTGAGAATAATTAACCCGCAAAAACTTACCTGGAAAAAAGAAAAAAAATATTATTTGAAATGTTAAAATTTTGGTTAAAAAAAAATAAGGTTTGTGTAACAAATTGAAAAAGAAAGCTACACAACAATTCGGAGAGTTTGCCTTATTGATTCAAAGAAAAACTCGATCAATATTGACAGAACCAAAATTCGGCAGGAAAACATTTATTTTTTGCAAAGAAACCTTTTTTGATACCAAAATAAGATCGGCCTTTCTCAACTGTTTTTCTTAAGATGTCATTTTTCTAATTCTAATGATATTAATTACTGACTTAATTTGATAAATCAGTAATTTGAAGTTAACATTATCATCATCACTATTACGCCATTGGTGTAGAGAGAGAACATCTCTCGTCATCATTCTATCATGGTACATACTCGTATTTTTCGTCTCTGCAACGTTCATACACTTAGTCACGCATACTTTGATATTGTAAAGGTTTTTCATTTTTCAGAATTTGATTTACTTAGTCGATTCACGTTTTTATAGGTCTTCTCAAATTTCAAGTACCTTCTATACTACTTGTATATATTATTTTAGTTAGTAATTTTACGTGGCTGAACCATTCCAATGCTCCTTTCTTCATTTTAAGCATTGCCTCTTTTTTCAATCCGCATTCTTTCCTGATGTCCGCATTCGTTATCGTTAGAGATGGCGTATCGTTCTTTGCAAGCTTCAAGTATCAACTTAAATAAGTTGTAGTTATTTTAATTAAGCTATAATATATCATTATATAATGTTAAACAAGGTAAGTTGATTACCAAAGCGCAATCTCTTCCCACTAATTAAAAAATATATATAAATTTAGTTCCCAGTGTTGGGGGAAAGATTTACATTAGAGCTTTACAAAGAAAAAAAATACAGAATTGTAAGATACAAAGAAGGAATAGTAATAATAATAGTAATATAATAGTAATAATAATAATCATAGTAATAATAATAATAATAATACAAGAAATTATTTGAAGATTTAAATATAACAAATACGAAAACCCCATCTGCGACTAGAATATTGACACGAAGGTTGAAGAAACGAGGAAACTCACAATTTCACTGAAGGGAAACAATCTTTATAGTGTAATTTTATCTTAGGTAGTTTTTTTGCTAAAAAAATGCAATTTCGATCGCACAAACCTTTGTGAATCACTGGAGAATATTTTTCCAAATATACAATATATGAACACCACAAGAATTTTTGCAAAAACTAAACGGCCGAATGTTACAAAGATATGTCGGAAGAGTATGTAACTACAAAGTATTTGTAGATCAATTATTTTCAGACTGGGATCCTTTTTATATTTTTTTGGGTACCATCAAGAAGCGAAAGAACAAATATAATAAGTTTATCCGAAACTCGGAGATATGGAAGGATATTGGAAACAAAGATAACGAGGGTACCAGGAAAGACGCCATTTCACTAAAAATAAATATAATGCTTTTTAAAACACGCCAACGACGGAATGAGTCTTATGTTAGTTGGCAACTTGTTCCTTAGCCCAAAGCTAACGAAAGTCAAGTTATGTTTCTAAAACTGAATCCGTAAGTTCTGCTAAGTGTTTTGCTACGAGTATATACTCGTATTACTATGGAAGTTGAATATTTATTCACATTATCATACATACCATAGCGTTTTTCCCTGTCGAGGTAGGCAGAGGACAGAGCGCCAAGTTTTTCTATCTCGACACACATATTTCGCCTCTTCCACATTTATACACCTTCTCATACTCCTACTATTTCTCACACTTTTTACATTTCCTTATTTCAAAATATCATTCACTTGATCCAACCAAATTTTCCTTGGTATTCCCTTTCCTCGCCATCCACTCACATTTGCACTGTATATTTGTTTTGTTTGTCTTTCTTAATTTATTCGTTATACATGCCCAAACCATTTATGAGTGTTCTTTTTCATCTTACTCAACTCATCAGGCTTAAGTTCACAATTATCCTTGATCACTTCATTCCGTATTCTGTCACCCCGTGTATTTTTCTCAGTGCACGTATTTGTACAAGATTTATTTTTCACCTTTCAATCTTTTTACTTGTCCAGTCCACGTTTCACTCCCATACATCAAAGTTACTAAAATACTGTTGTGGGCTATTATCTGAGCTTATATTTTCAATTCTAATATTTACATAAGCTCTGCTCCAACTGGAAGAAATGTTCATTGAAATAACGTTACGCATAAATAATTTGATAAAGTTTTCTGCGGTTCGTTATTTCAATATATATCTTACAACAGATGAAGTAACTTTGTTCTAATCCAGAATAAACAAAAACAGTAATAACCGTTGTTGTACTTAGTTGAAAGACGATCATTGTTAACATAAGAGTTATAAATTGAAATCTTTGTCTTTATGTAAAAATGTTTGCATACAGACTCAACGATAGACAGAGAAAATATGGTATATTATTTGGTTTTCGGTATACCAGAATCATTTTCAATGACTTTATTATTTAGACAGAATCATTTTCAATTACTTTACATACTTATTTAACATGACAAGTATATATTATATAATACGTATACATGTCAAGTTTATATAATACGTACATATTTTCAAGCATATACAATATGTTTGCAACGGAGTATTGTATAATCAAAAATCGACAAAAACATCAACTATTTTCCATGTCATATTTTTAATATGTCCTGAGTAACATATAGGCGAAAAACTAGTTTACTGGGGGTACAACGAATTAAAAGCAACAAACCCAGATTCACATAAAGTGTGTATCCACTTTAATTACCTGTTGTTTTTTTAATAAATAATGTATTTGTAAAATTTCTTGTCATGTATAAATACATAAAAAATAAATGAAAAACATGACATACAAAACAAGTGTTTCCAGTGGACATTCTCAAATTACATAAATTTGAGTTTGTTGCCTGTACCTTGGCGAGATAATATGTAAGAAAAAAATAGGATGATTGTTTTCACCGATTGTTGAGTATTCTTTGATTCCTTTGTCAAAAAATCCTATTAATTTGATAAGTTATCAGATTGTATTACCAGTGTGTACCACGTGAGTCATCCTACAATCTCCTTCATAAAGGTATCCAACACATATTTAATCGATCTGGATAGCTGAGAAAATGGCCGAGTAGATGTTTCTGGTGATGTATTACATGTATTCTATTGATTCCCGACAAGTATCAATCAAATCGAGAGTAGAATTTTTGTTTTTTATTTTCAATAAAATTAAAATTACAAAAATCAAATTAACAATACAAGTATGTCTGGAAGTCGTGGTGGAGAACGCCCGAGAAAATTGTGGTTGGACCGTGTATATGAAGATTAAAAGAAAAAACAAGTACTCTAAAAGATGTACGAAAGCGGAATAGGCGAACGAAGTATGTCGTCGTAGGAAAGTTTGACGCTCTGCTATTTATGCCTACCCCAACGGGAACATGGCGTGATGGTGTGCATGTATTCGATTTTAAATTAAGACAAATTATACATTTTATTAAAAATTATATGTTTTCGAACCCGTAACATCCGAGTTGGAAGACAGGCGTCTTACCAACCAGGTCACGGAGATCGTCTATATTGGAGGCCACGGAAGTAATACTACTGTACGCTGAGAGGCAACAATTACCTTGTAGACGAACTGACACCCTTTGTAAATATTTTTTTGGGTGCCATTAGGAATTCAACCCACACTTACTTTTGTTGTCCAGTTTTTAAAACGACGGTCTTCAAACCGGGTTAGAATCCCGCCGGGATTCAACTTATTTTAAAAAGGGTACCAGTCTGGGATTTTTCAGGTTGGTTGAAAGAGATTCACACGGCATAAACCCGTCAGGTTATACTGCACATAACGAAAGTGTAATACAATATAACCGTCTTACCAACTAAGCTACGGGGGTTGCCTTAAAAATCTTACTAATATATTTTCGCGTAGCGGACAATTTCCAAGACAAAATAACAAATACTCGTAAGCTTTATTGTTGTCGAGTAGATAAAATGTTTCAGAGATCAATCCTTGGTACTCCATTAAATTATTTCGGCAGTAAAAATTGTATATTTATAATAATGCTATTCCCAAGTTAAAAGCTTTTAGTCCTTAACGAGGCGAAAAGGCGCACACGTGAGCTAAAGCTCAAGCGATACATCTGTGCGTGTCCTCTAGGACGACCATGATTTTCAAAAAAGTTAAATATTTAACATAGAATGGTACCCTGTTTTATATTTTTATTTATTAATTAATATCAGAATTAGTGACACGAATAACTATTTCGAACGAAGATATAATTTATAACCTATGAATAAAACAAGATAATTAAATTATTTACTTCTTAGCATAAAACCATCAATTAAATTATCATGAATTGCTTGGCTTTTTCAATATCTGAATTTTTTTCAGTGCATACTCGCTATAGAGCTATTTTATTTTGTAACCAAAGTACCTCCTATTATGAAGAAAATCCCCTTTTGAGAAATCAATTTTCTTAGATTCCCGACATATTTTTCCAGTCTGTTGAGCTACAAAAGTAGGTTGATTGCAGAGTTGACAAAGCATTTGTACAGTACTATTATTTTAGCATTAATGACAAATTGATATGGCGAGGTGTAGGCAGCTGACTAGGGACGGCCCAGTGTTGTGTGATAAACTGTGTATATAGTTAAATTATATTTTTGTTAAAATTTGTACTCCTGGATTTATGTATTATTTGAATTGTTTTGTTTTTTAATTAGGGGGTTGCAAATGAAGCAGAAACTATATTTTTCAATAATTTTTAAGGTTCATCGTACCGTCGAAGAATAAAAAAAAAAAGAACCACTGTTTGAAATACTACCGTACAAGGAAAGGCAACAACACTCGCATGCTTCTAGCGCGTACGAGTATCATGATGTATAATAACGAGTTTTGTCATAGTGTATATCAATTGCTTTGGAACTCAGTATTTTCCTCGAAATTAATCGTTGAATCATTTTCATGGGACATGAAGCATTTATATATTGATTTATGTGAGAAAAGCGTTTATATTTTTATTTATCTGTGTTTAAATGTGTCATTATTTTGTTGGTTTACACCTGTCTTTCTGCCCGGTTGTTGCAGGTGTAATTTCCGTTAGAATTAAGATTTAAAAAAAAAAGGTTTTTCAAGTTTCCATTGGTGGTTTCTTCAACACATTTCTGGTAGGTTGGAAGAGAATGCTACATTTCAATAAGTCCGCCAGGTTGTATTGTATATAACGAAAGTGTAATTATTTTCACGTCTGCTGTGATTTCGTTCACGAATTTCGGACGTGTGTCATGATCCCTACATCTATGAAGCAACATATTATGTTTTAAGATATTTGAATCAATGCAAGATAAGAAAGTGAAGGTGTCAATGCAATATATTTTTAAGACTGAATTTAATAATATTAAACACATGAAATTGGAGTCCATATATTGAACTATATTTTACTGCTTTCGGTCCTGTAGAAGGTGGATATGCATTAATACATAAAAAAAAATATTATGGAAGGTAAGTCTTTGGAGACCAATTCTCGATTCACAGATAAGCCTACACCAGTAACGGGACGCCGAGTCCCGGTGCTTGGGTACAAACTGTCGATGTACACAGGCACAACCTGGCACGTTTTTTGCCATGTGGTATTCTCTGTCAACCAACAAGAAATATCAGAGGGCCCTTAAGTGAAAACCAGACTGGAGCCCTTTTCAAAATGAATTGGGCTTCAACGGGAACTGAACCTGCGACTCCCAGGCTGGAAGACAGGCGTCTTCAAACATAGGGCAAGAAGGTCGTCATTGTGGCATATAGACAATATTTATGTATTTCGTAGGATAGAATTACTTTTTTTGGAAATTATAGATGTGACCACAGTTAAAAGTTTACTTGAACTCCCAAAACAAATCAGAAAATATGCTTATACTCGTACTATTTGAACGAATAGCTCAGCTCAATGGGTTTCGACATGATGTGACTGCGGAGATAACATCGAAAGACGTCATGATTTAGAATAACTGGAGTAAGCTGGTAGCTCAAAGTTCGTCGTTGACATGTTGGAATCATTACCAAAAATAGGGTAACAATAATCTTGTCGATGAACTAAATCTTTTTATTTATGCGTTACAATCGCGAATCGAACTTGAAACCCCCAAGTAAAAGTCGAGTCTTCATAATCTAATGATAACAATTGAATGAACGACAAAAAAAAATTACTGACCACTGTTCCAACAATTTGAGGTCAAGTTTAAAATCTTTGTTTTTGTCATGAAAATTAATATTTTTTTGTTATTTGTTTAGTCAAACAATGTTTATTCCACTTAATATAACGTTGTAGCCCTACCGGTTTCAAGGTTTTCGACTTCATTATTAGGGAACACAAACAAGATTCATGATAAGGTGAAAACATTGAAACCGATAGGGTTATACCGTTATATAAAGTGGAATCAACAGTGACTAAACGAATTACAATGTCTTTAAAATACCATAGTGTTGATGCGTTAACTATAAATAATAATAAATATTTTATATTACAACCCTGAGAGTTATGACAACAAAATATATATATTAATGCAATGGCAAAATGTATTCGAATAACAATCTTTGTTTTTACAATACAATACGCATAACGTTGTAAACAAAATTGATCGATTACAAAAATCATGATATTAAATAATGTGATGGGACGAAACGGAAAGTAAAAAAGATTGATTGGAATAATTCAAAGAATTAAAAAAATATAAGGAGTAAGAGAAATCGATGGAGATGCATGAGAAGATGTATGGATGTACAAGATGTTGTTGTCAAAGATCACCTCGCCAATTCAGTTGGAAAACGAAGTTGTGCCGTGGAGTTTTGTTTCTTTTCTTTAAGTTTACCGGACGTATACGTCACAGAAGTTATGAACTTGAATTTGCAAAATAGTTTTTGAAATTATTATTATATAGTGTTGAATTGTTATGTATCGTCTTTGTTTTATCATTGCTTGTAACTACGAGTATATACTTGTACATATTGTAATAAAATGTTCCTTGTACATGGCCTTAGCTAGTACTCACTATAGATGACCGGATACCCCCTACGCGCGGACAGCGCGTAGTATGCGTTGCGCTAGCAAGCCGTGACGGCAACACGATCGACTCAAGGGGCTTACGATAAGCGATGGGCTGCATATAAGGAACAGATAATTGAAAAAATATATTCTGACCTACTGAAACATATATTGTGTTTTTATTTCGACAAACTTCTACATGACAAGTGGAAATTTCTTCATCCTGCTCTTCCCGAAAACGCAAGAAGCAAATCGGAATCTCCGAGGATTGAGCGGCAGCCATCCACATATTTAAGTATTTGTACCGATGCTATACATTAAGTGAGTGAGTCGTTGCACACCAGCAAACTTATCGGTCACACCACTGTACTGGATCCGATGGCACACTGAAGTGAGACAATCGGAGCACACCGGAACGTTACCCCCATTTTTTTTAAATATATATGACCGAAGACATAGGTATTCTTATACCTCCGAATGCTAGGCGGAATAAACGTAAGTCAAGTGCGTTACTATGTGACCATGCACCTTATGCACGAGATGATATATGTACTGATAGCACAATGTGGTGGTAAGTTTTTTCTGCCCTCTGTACCTTTGTTTTAAAAAAAACGTGAATGTAAAATGGTGATTATTTTTTGAAAATAAATAAAAGACAAAGTGTTGATAATTTGAAAAAAAATCATGTGACAGTTATAACAGACGCCTTCAGAAAGAACATTGAAGAAGTTGCGGGTTTGATAGACCAGATACTTTAATTTTTGAAAACTACTCCAGTCCGATTATCACAAAATGTTTATTCGACACCTTTCTGGTTGGTTGAAAGATATTGTCACGGAGCAGAGACTATGTTCATAACTTAAAAAAACAGTTGGCGGTATACAGACACGTGACTACAATTCATCTGCTCAGCCAATTCTACGGTGGTTCGAAGGGGATCTTCATGAATAATATGGTTTAAGCGGTCCTCATCGAAGTCCACTGGTCGTCCGGAACGCTTCATGTCTTTTAGGTCGAAATTACCTTCTCGACAAACGCAAAAACCATCGACGAGCTGTCCTTTCATTCATAGCATCTTCACCGTACAATTCGCAAATATCGCGAGCAGCTTTATTCCTTCGATTGCACACGAACAGAAGGAGGTGTCGAAAATGCTCACTTTCGTCTACTTGACATTCCATTTTGAAGGCTTGTAATCAAATAAAATAATATATGTAACGTAAAAGCAAACACAATATCTTGTAGAGCAGAAAATTTTCTTTCGAATGACGTATAACCTTTACCATTTTGTTTTACTTTTGGTGCTCATTTTTAAATTTGGAAAAAAACGGACACAACTTATGTTAACACCCAATATGTCTCGGAGATGCCGGGCGATTATTACTAGTGAAGGCGACTAGATAACTTAGTAATAAAGCATCACGGTTTATATTATGTAGTATGTGTATTTTTTTAATACCTTATCCCAAATAGTTTTTCGGATTTCGCCGGACACGTTGTTGTCAAACAGAGTGTATAACGCATTAACTTTTTTTTCCTTTCACATTTTTTTATCGCCATTATGTTGGATTTTGCTATATTCATCTTTATCTTCGCATCTCTCGAACAATTAACTTATCAAACTCTGCAATTCATCTTCACTCTCCGCCAACACTACCATGATAACTGCGTAGAACTATTCGCATACGTTACCCATTCAACATTTGTATCACCACTCTTGTGTATGGTTCACTTCATCAAAATACTCCTTCGATCTCGAACAAAACCTTCCTTTTTTTGGCAAAACCCTTCCATTTTTAGCTTTCAGTCATGGTGTATTTTTTAATTAAATACTATAACATTTACGAAATTCAATTTTAAGATAAGTTACTTTTAATACTACGTAGATAAATACAAAACAATACTTTTGGATTAATGAAGTCAAAAACTGTATTGCCTTAAAGTATTTCGTAAAATAATGTTTTAGTTATAACAAGACCAACATATCCCATTGCTGTTTGAATAAAGGTATTTATTTGAAGTGATGTGTTCATTACATATTCTTTGAGCTAAGTTATAGTTAGAATATATCTTAAATAAATTTTAAATCTTTTTATAGTTAAGTTATACTTAGAATATATCTTAAAGAAATTTGGAATCGGAGTAGAAAAAAATAATTAGTCCTGTTTCGTGCTAAAATATTTCCTTAAAATCGAATAAAAGTGATGGGCATTAAAATAAAATAAATAGTATGGCACGGAATACAGGAAATATTTTCTTTCCAAACGTTAAAAAAAGTTCACTTAAAAACACAGTATTTTGTTTTTGCTAACTGCACCTACAAGTAAGTTAAAACATCATTTTAGAAATCAGCATGATTTCAGATGCAATAAAACAGATGAATTTTGTCATCTCGATAATGACAATCAAACAAAATTTAAGACGATATAAATGATTGTGTTAATATTTTTCCAAAAGGAAAAACCACTAACAATATGTTTTAATCTTGTTGTCAGCCAATAACCTCACAGTCATTCAGATTCGTAATTTTATAAGTATTCACTTTCCAAGAAATTGATAAACTATTTTTATTCTTTGTATGGGATACACTTCGATACCCTAATCAAAATGAGTATAAATTATGCCTTTTAATTTTTATTTATTTACATGACAAGTCATTCTAAGTGTACACATTATACAAAAAACAAAACAAACAAAAAAAAAACAGTCAATTTCAAGTGGACAACAATTTATATGGATCAGGGTTTGTTACCTTTCATTTGTTTTATCTCCAGTAAATCTGAAAAAATATATTGGTTCTGTTGACCACTTGTTGATTGAATATTAAATACCTGTTATAACATAAATTCTCATTAACAAGATAACTTGTGACATCTTATTACGAGCATGTATCACGCGTACTTCAACATTCAGAAAAATGAATAGCCCATCTCACAATCCCTTTCGTACATTCATCAAAAACACATTATATTTAAGAGTTAGGGAGAAAACATCCACACCGTCGATGTGTGGATGTGGACGTCGATGTGTGGATGCTCAACTGTTCCGCTGTCTCTACATATGTTATCTTGTGGACAATGTTTAGTGTCTCTCCGATTATAGTCTAGTGTTCCGCTCAAGCAGAGTTTGTGTCTTGGTATTTCCAGTTCATCAATCTTCCTTCTTCACTTCGTCATTTACTGTCTAGACTTTGGAACCAGCTATCAATTGATATAAAACTCGCTCCTTCATTGTTTTTTTTTTCAAAAAAGCAACACAGAAATGTTTATATTTATACTTCTATGACATTGCGCGTTTCCTATTTTTTATTGTATTTTTCTTTCCCTACTCTCTCCTCTCCAAGCCGTATTTTTTTAATTCTCTATTTATAACTTCAGCTTCTATTTACATTTTCAATGTTTTTTTTATTGTTTAACCTCAAAACGATGTCACTTCGCAACCAGCCATTGGAACATGTGTAACTATTGTTTGTACGGTAGGCAGAAATTGTTGTAGAACAATTACTCATCGATTGTACTTTTGTGCAATGTAGTGCCAAACATGTTAAATAAAATTATACCCAAAAAGTATATTTTAAATCAAGTAAAATAAGAATTCAAATTATATATTTTTTATTCATGTAACATAAAAATAATGCATATAAATTTAGGACAAAGGCAATGAACTTTCCAAAATGGAAATTGACCGAATATAGAAGGTATCAGGCAAATAAAATATAAATATATTGGTTATACTCGCGATGGAGAAATTGTTAATTCAGAGTTCGTCCTTTCTGCAGACAGAATACAAATTTTCAACGTAAAATTATAATATAAATTTCCATCGCATCGCATCACAGCATCCGAATTAAACAAGGTGAAAAAAAACGTTACTTCGAATACACAAATACTGTTTCATCATCATTGAATGTTGCGACCAACCAGATATACGTTTAGAACCATTAATAAAAAATATCTTAACATGTGTTTTGCGTTTCCAAACACATCATCTGCATTATACTCGTATTTAGGAAGTTGTGGATATACCATAATGAGGTCTCATACTTTTGAGTTTGACGAAGTATTTTTGTGTTTCTTTAGATATCAAGACGAAGAGGTCTTGTTACAAGCATCCTTTATTTTAGTTGTGTGATTAACTTATCATTTCATATGATAAATTACTCAATTTAGGAACCCTTCCTTTAAAAAGATCCTCCCCATCGCAACTAAAGACGTTTTCTTTTTGAATAACGATCCGAAAGCTTAAGATTCAAAAAAAAATTCGTACTATTACTTAAGCGCATTCTCTAACAACCCTATTGAAAATTATACTTGAGATGCGTGAGTTCTTTAACGTATCATTTTGATTTATTACAAATATAGTATCAATCAATCCATCATCAGTTTTGAACCAACAACGATGAGACCTGGTTGTTTTCAGGATCTGCGGCTACTTTTTTTACGCTTAAGGTAATCCACCCTCCGTGAGAGTGCTATGTGCTCTTTGTATGATTAATTATATAGATAAATGAATATTTTTACTCATAAAATTATTAGTTATTGCTTTAACATTTTCATGCAAATATTTATGAAGATTTATTGCTTTAACACCATTTATTCTAATCAATAAGCTTCAAATTCATAATTATTATTGGTATCTAGGACCGTATATTATATAATACACACGAAATGTGAATAATCTTTGAAAAAAAAAATTAATAAAATTGAAATAAAAGATACATTTTACGGAATACAGGTATTATGGTAGGAATTGTATGAGAGTTAAGAAAAAAGAGTATTTTGAAAAATAATATTAGCTTTGTTTCTTCTTGAAATCGATAAAGATGAAGCACATTTGATTGCTAAATATGTACTAGTTAATCTGGTGTATGCCAGGAAGTGGATTTATAAAAGTGGATAAAAAAATTCTAAAGACTGATATCATTAACTAAGATAGAATTTGAAATCTTTGTCTATCTGCGACATTTCTTATCTACTTCCCTACTTTTAAACACGACAATTCGACTCCACATGTCGATTCATTTTACTTAAGGTCATCTCAATATTTTACACTGGATTACTGTGCAGAACCTTTTCTCGAGTTCCTGTTCTTCCGAGTGATTGAGATGCCCTGAGCATTTATAAGTATTTTAATTGTTTTAGTCTCACTAGTATCTACGAAAAAGTCGGTAAATTCTTATATTAATCTTACCATCATCCATGCCCGTTTTGATTTCATTTACTTTGCATGTTTCTATATTTTGATTTTCATATAAATGTCAAGAATGATGCCTGGATTAATAAGGTGCGGGCTGTCCGCATGCAGACGGTCCAGTAATATGTAAATAATAATGTTTATTATTTAATTATTGTGTTGGCTTGTGTTTTGTGTACAAATGTGTCATTTCAATAAAATATATTACCTGTTCGTTTATTTTTATTGTTTAAATTATTTTTTCTGCTAAGGGTAACTCAATATTATTATAAGGTATAATGTACCATTGATATTAAACAAGATTTGAAATCGAAAAATAATCAAATAAAGGCCTGTAAAGCAAAAAAAATGAAACCGAAGTTAGAAATAGTAACCGCTGTAGCACACTATACGGATGTGTGGTGGAGATTTCACCAAGCCACGTCCCTTAGATCCAAGAGCGAGGGGTAGAATAGATAAAAAAATAAGTAGTTCCAAAAGATCAAAAAAAAGTTGGGGTCACCTATTCGTATAGAATTAAACTTTTTAGCAATTAGGGGTATTACAAAGTCCCTCTTTACGAGGACGCATGAGGGAGCCAGTCCTTGGTGTGCTTACGAGAAAGCGTTTCAAATTAATTTTAACAAGATCGCTCTGCAGCGAAAAATTTAATTGCATTTCAGATCAGTAGGATGATAGCAAAATACTCGATTATAATCTACGAGTAAATTAAAGAAAATTATACTCTTATATGAAAAAATATGTTTTATCAAACACTGTTTGTTTCACTTTACGTCACGGTATAACCATACCGATTTCAAGGTTTTCACCTCATCATCAGGGAGCACAAACAAGCTCCCCTGATGATGAGGTGAAAGCCTCGAAACCGGTAGGGTTATACCCTTACAAAAACTGGAATAAAGTGTTTTACAATGTCTGTAAACCTCCACAACGTTAATGCCTTAATTATAAACAATATAGAAAATTAAATTTTCATCATCACGCCATGCCCTTATTGGGGTTACCAGAGAAAAAAGATTTCATTTTCGTTTCATTTTATCCTGTCACACACTTTTGGCTTCTGTCACGTCCATAGACCTCGTCATGCATACTCTTCTATCATAAATGCTTTTCATTCTTCACCCTTTTATTGTAGAATTTGACTAATTTGGTCCTATTATTTTTTTAAATGTCTTTCCAATCTTTTTATACCTTTCATGCGTTTTTTTTTAAGATTGTTTTTGAAAATTTTTCATCACAGTTTCCACGTGTCCGAACCATCTCAATGTTCATTTCATCATTGTAAGCATTACAGCTTCTTTCAATCCGAATTCCTTATTTTGTCACATATTGTTTGACTAGACATTGTAAGCAACGTCCTTATTTCTTTTGCATTTATCTTACTCGAATTATCAAAAGTGAACCTTTGTTACGAAAAATAAAAATGCAGTACATATATTTCTGTGCACTTCATAATTAAATGTCTCGAAGAAAACAACGAGTTCAGTGGCCTAGTTGGTAAGACGTCTAACATCTAAACCGGGGGTTTTGGTATAGGTCCTGCTATACCCGATCGCTTTTTTTTTTATTTCAAAAGGATTCCAATCAGGTTTTCACTTACGCCGTGGTATCATTTTGGTTGATTGGATATAATTGTCACATGCCATAAAATTCGCAAGGTTTTACTGTATACAACGAAAGTGTAATACATATTATACAAGAAAAAAAACTGGAACATTAAAGTGTGTAATGAACGACTCGAGTGTTAATCTGTTTTTCATTAATTGTACCAATTCTAGATAATTACATAATATTCGAACAAAACTATTTAAATCCATTGAATTTGAGTTTATCCTTAAGGACGACAATTACGAGTAACGAGGGTGACACACACACACACACACACATAGTTATTCGTAAAGAAAAGTGTTTTATTTTCTTAATGTTTCGACTATCGATCTTTCTGGATTTTTATTTGTATCTCGATTTATAAGGTTGTTTTATCACTGAAACAAACTTGAAAGTCTAAGTACGATTTTTGTTACATGTAATTTTCTATGAAATTTACACTGGTCTAGATTAAATTATGTATAATCTATAAAGGAAAACCTCGATTAACGCACTTTGTTCAGCCTGTAATTACCTCGCGCTAAGCGAAATTGCGTAAATCAAATACAATAAACACTAGGATTACATACATGTATATGTTATTGTTATACAATATAAAACCACACAAGATATAAGTTATATTAGAGGACAAAACTATAACAGAATAAAAAACAATGCATGAATTTTTATTTACTGAATAAATACATAGTAAAATAATAATCTGTTTTTTGCAGAATATTGGATCAATAATGTCTGAATAGAGCTTAACTTTTTTATTTCATCATGTAATATTTGATAGCTGGCGACGATTTCTTTGCCCGAATTTCAGCGCTTCTTTCCATATTCCGGTCTGAATCAAATAAAATTTCCTTTATACGCTCGATGTGATCGAATGCTCGCTTGAGTTCTTTTGCCCTTAACTTCTTAACAATCTCTCCTTGATCTTGCTCATACTCCTTAACTTCTTCTTATTCATACTATTCTTTTAGTTGAAGCAGATCATTCTCGATTAACTCTCCTGAATGACAGTCAACGATAATTGCGTTAACTGATTAATCAGCAGCGTAAAGTGGAAAATAGTATAATTTTGATTAAGCGCGCTAATTGATTTTGGTGCAAATCGAATTCACGCTAAGCGAGGTTATCATGTATAATGTACTCTAGAGACTGTTTATTTTGTTATTAATCATATAATAAAATGGAAGAAAATACGTTTTCGGATCGCCCATTAACATGAAAATCATAGAAATAGTTCTACATTTTATTTAATTACCCACAATACAACATTAATAAATAAATTTCGTTTGATTGGAAACACGAAACAAAGACTACAAGATTCTTTATCATAAATACATAGACCCATCATTTTGTTGATATATAAAACCATGTTACTAGGGAAGAGCTGTGATGGAGTGGTTTTTGAAATGAACCAAGCTCTTTCCCGAATACTCAAACATTCAGCCGAAACATTCACACTACATATGCACAGCCGTATACACATGCTTATGAATCCCACGTTATCATATACACAATTCGAACCGCATTAGAATGTCAACAATCACATCATCACGTTCAACAACTCGTCGTCACATGCTCAACACTCTTATTTGTCATTCACACACATGCCTACATGGAAAGTTCAAAAACTCCTAGTTCCTCGCTCTCCTTATATCAATACAATTTTGAGTTCTCTGTGTATATTTTATCTACTCAGAATACAACGAAAATATTTTACTTGAATTTCTCTAAGTTTGTAAAAAAGTAAGATTTATTTTCATTGTTAATTAATAATAGCTGCTTCAAATATTTCATTGTATTGACAAAAAATAAACTTAAAATAATATAAGATGATTCTTTGGAATCATATTTTATAACGAATTGAATTAATGCCATCAGATAATAATTTTTACTTAAATAGATTTTAATTAAAGTCCATATAAAATATTTGTTGAGATTATTTCAATCTTTTTCGATAAAATCTGTCAATTATAAGGAGACATTTTCTATAAAAAAACTCTTCAAACATTTCCCCCCCATTAAAATCGACAATTCTGTGATTCCGTATACACCACAGTCTAAATCTGGGACTCTTTATTTATAAAAATCTAAGCTGGCAGCAATCATGTCTCGGAGTGAAGCCTCAAGATCTTTGCTCACTATATTATATTAAAAGGATACGTAATTTTCTACCTGTTTTGAGTCGAATACTACAAGTATATAATCCCAATGTCTTATGCTTCCATAAATTGATTACGGGGATGTATCTTATTTGGATGCCGACAAGGAGATGTTGGATAAGTTGAAGATGCTCCAAAATGTTTCCATCCAATTCATATTATTTAATCTAAGGAAATGTGAACAAGTGCCAGAGTTTCGGAATAGTTTTCAAAGGCTTAAAATCAGAGAGCGAAGTAACCTTCATGTTCTGTCGACACCATTTTACGTGCTCAACATGTCAAACTCTCCTTCCTATCCTTGTTTTTCAGAAAATCCCCTGTTTTTCAGAACACGAGCGTTGTTCTTTATCAGGCGATGAGATACTGTTTTATATCACACCTCGTTTCAGACATTATCATTTGCAGTTCACAAGGCGCGACTGTGGAATGAACCTCCAAGAGTGATCATATGTGCAAGGTCTTTATTTACGTTTAAGAGATAATCCACATTACTTAGAATATACCTTCATTCTATTTTCCTTTGTTTCTCGTCCTTATGCTTGCCGAATTATTTTCCTCTAGTTCTTCCATTATTGTTTAGACATTGGCCGTTTATTTGTTTTTTTTGCTTGAATTTAAGCGAATATTTAAAAAAAATTGATATGGATTGAAACAATTGAATGCATCCAAGATGAGGTGGTTGGTTGGAAGAAATTGCGGTACAGCAATAAGCCCGTCAAATGTACCATGTATAAATCACACGTACACAAAATAATTAAATAAGTTATAGCTAAAAAGTATTGTATTATTGTATTGCATTACACTTTCGATGTATACATTACAACCTGGCAGAATTATTGCCATGAGGCAACTCTCCCAACTAACCGGAAAGATGTTTAAGTGGCCTGAAGTAAAAACTAGACTGGAATCCTTTTTGAATAAAATCTGGGTTCCAGCGGGATTTAAATTCACGACCTTCAGATTGGGAGACAGGCGTGTTACCAACTAGGCCACGGTGGTCGTCAAAGGCTATTTATTATATTATAGGAACATTAGAAAACATGCGGTTGCCATAAAACAACTCCATCAAGGTTGTTTGATAACCCGGCACTCTGTGTTCTCTCACGTTAGGTCCAGACCGCGAATATCCCTATCGTAATACCTGATGGGCGTCCGATTCGCTAAGTCCCTTCAGGGCGATAAATAGCCAGAGTTCTAGGTGGCATCTTTTATACGTGACCTAACCACCTCGAGAGTTTTTCCCTGATTGTGATGGATATTAGGCGGCTGTTGCGTTTGAACAAACTGTGTTATTCGTTGTGTAGTCCTATTATCTGAAATTAAATCATCGTCCTAAGGTATCTGTTTTCAGAACTGAAAAGTGTATTGGTAACATGCCAAAGTACCGAATTGGTACCAATTTTTTTATGCCAAAGTTGAGTGTTAAGTTAGGTCCGGAATTAAAATCATATAAAACATTTTCTTGTTCACAAATATGGAGAGTATACGTCTCATGCCTAAAAACTTTGAAACTACGTCACGATGAACAACATAAGCTGTAATATTCTATAGGAATCTTCATGTCACATATATTTCCGTGCTAGGTTCGTGTCAATAAGAAATAACCACAGTGGAATTGACGGAAAACAATTTGAGCTTAGAGAATAGATTTTTGTTTGATGCTTCTGGTTTTATTCACTCGAACACAATAAAAGAATGAAAGAATTTTAATACCTATCTAGGAATCGGAAATAAAAATAGTCCTAGGCGTATTAGGGGTTAAAGAAGGTTTCAGACGTTTCTCAGAAATATATTAAAATGAAAGTTTATCATTTATTAGTATGGTATCGTTCAACATATCTAAATTGTTAATACGGACATATTAAAAGGCGTCACCGGGAGACAACATAATCTATCCTCAATAATCAAGCCTTCCGGTTAAGAAGCACTGGAGTAGGCACGTAAGTCTCAGTTCTTAATCGTGCGCGTGTTTGAAATATTATCGCATATGAATAGGCAACAACACTCACACACGACAAGTACGCGAGTATTGTTATCAGACGAACTCTTTCTCCAGACTGGGGTCCTTTCAGAGTATTATCAGGAATCGAACCCGAAACCCTTGTTTCGAAGACAACGGTCTTACCAACTAGGCCACGGTGGTCGACGAATGTAAGCAACTAAAAAAATTGAATTGGTTCATTCTGTACATTATACAACAAATACCTACTTTTGAGCTATACACGAACCAAATTATAATACATACGTACCATCATGCCATTTCGTTGTTGGAGATGGCAGAGAGGACAAAGTACCAAACTTTTCTATGGCTATATTTTAATCGCCTCCGCAACCATACATCTTTTCATACACTTCGTTCTGTTCCTCTTTCTCCTCTCTATTCCTACTTTTAAAATTTTATTTAATTGCATTGTAAATTTTTGTAGTCAACATTTTGTCACCCGTCCGTTTAAGATGTCCAAACCACCTCGAAGTGCTCTTTTCTCTGTACTTAACACGTAAGATTTTTGCTGTCATTTATTCTGAATTATATTTTTAATCATTCATTTTCCCCGTTTTACTCTCATTCATCGACGTTGGAAATAATATATTGAAAGGAATAAACATTTTTTTAAGAAAACTTCAAAATTTTAGATCTGGCTGACAAATAAAATATAAAACATGAGAGCTGTATGACGAATGAAATTGCGATAAGATAAAAACAGATTAATTTATCAAGTTCTAACGTTTATTGAAAATAATAGATGGGATCTTTTAATGTTTTATTATACATAGCTTTCATCCCTAATCAAGTTTTATTAATTAAATGCGATGCTGCTTTCTATTTCCATTCTATCCCAAAATCCTTTTATAAGTACGTTTTTCAATACATTACTTTGCGCAGTATTTAATTGGCATCCTGTTTTATGTGCTCAACATGTCTTGCATGTTTATAAACAATCCAGGAGAATAAGCTCGCGAAAGGACCAGATGTGCTATCACTTAAGGGTGCTCCTCTCCTGAAATATTGCCCTTTTCATCGAGGTATTTTCCTTAAAATGGAGGCACAATTTGAATAGAGTGATAAATTACAAAACGTCCCAACACCGTTAGTGCTGTCTCCTTTTCGGAATACTCAGTCTACTCCAACTTTTCAAGGTTCACGATGAGAAGGTTCAAACCTTAAACTTATTCATATGGTGCTTCTCAAACTTGGTTGTGTATGTTTGTTTATGTATGCTTTTGAAAGTTTCTTGTCTTGAAACTTAAAGGCACATATATTCACCCTTTTCGCTTAGAAGCGAGTGGAGATTTAAAACATCTATTATTTAAGGTAATTTTACATTAAATTATATCTCTTGATGTTATCAGATTTTGATATTAATGGATTTGTGGATATACTATGAATGGATTTGTGGATATACTATAAGTGCATGTTGCTTTCAAACTATTGGTTCCGTACATGCACACAAACCATCGCGCCGTTCCCTGCTGGAGTATTCAGAGACGACAGAGCGATAAAAATTCCTATCTCGATACGCATATTTTATCTCTTACCATAAACCTTTCTCACACAGCGCCCACGATTTATTTAATTCTTGCGTTTTCTTCTTTCAAAATATAACTTACTTAAACCATCCATACTTTCCTTGGTCTTCCTCTACTACGCACATTTGCACTGTATATTTGTTTTGTCAGTTTTGATATACTCGTAAATGGATTTGTGAATATACTATAAAAAGTGCATGTTGATTTAAAACTATTGGTTCATACATGCATACAAACCATCGCGCCGTTCCCTACTGGCGTATGCAGCGACATCAGAACGATAAACTTTCCTATCTCGACACGCATATTTTGTCTCTTCCACCTTCGCACACAGCGCCTACGATTCATCTTGCTTCTTATGTTTTCTTCTTTCAAAATATAATTCACTTGAACCAACCATACTTTCCATGGTCTTCCTCTACCACGTATTCCACTCACATTTGCACTGTATATTTTTGATAGTTTGTCTTCCGTTCCACATGCCCAAAACATATCAGAGTGCTCTTCTTCACCTTACTTAACACATCAGTCATAGTTCACATTCATCATTAATCACTTTATTTCACATTCTGCACACTAAGTACAAGTGCAAGCATTTATTCGGCTCTTTTTAATATTTTTCCACAGTAAGATCACGTCTCATTACCATACATCAAAGTTCATACTAAAATACTGTTGTGGACGATAGCCCAGTATCTTAGCAGATTTTTACACCGTTGAATGACAATGTCAAAGTATTCGGTTTGGAACGTTATTGACTGTATTCAGTCCGACATGTTTTATGTAGCATTATTTTCTTTATAAATAAACAATAATTAAATTGAAAGGCCCGTAACAAAATATTTATATTTATAAATATGATTATAACAACCCAGATCTATCCGGAACGGTCGAAAATTCGTCCGAAGTGAAAAAAAAAGTAAAATGTTAAAACAGATGTCATCAAAATAACACATTAGTCGATAGTAATTAAGTTCTGATTTGTAATTGGTGATCTAGTCTTGTTTTCACTCGAGGTCTCTTTAACACTGAGGCGATTTCAGTCTAGTTGGTAGGACATACGAGTATGTCTTGCAGCTAGGTAGATGCAGCTAGGTAGATTTCAGTCTAGTTGGTAGGACATACGAGTATGTCTTGCAGCTAGGTAGATTTCAGTCTAGTTGGTAGGACATACGAGTATGTCTTGCAGATAGGTAGATGCAGCTAGGTAGATTTCAGTCTAGTTGGTAGGACATACGAGTATGTCTTGCAGATAGGTAGATGCAGCTAGGTAAATTTCAGTCTAGTTGGTAGGACATACGAGTATTTCTTGCAGCTAGGTACATGCAGCTAGGTAGATTTCAGTCTAGTTGGTAGGACATACGAGTATGTCTTGCAGCTGCATATTATTAATTTGTTATATGTTGTAACACTGCTTGGTTGTCATTATAAATTGTAATAACCATTTTAACAATGTAATTTTTTTCCGCAATTATTGAAACGTCTATAATGATATTACAAATATAATATACCAAGAGTAAAAAAAAAATGTACCATATGATAGGCAATCCCTCGTGATTGAGAAATATTGTCAGACATCCTGTGGATAGAAGACGTTAATGAGTGTATTGGTTTATTGTGTGCAGGCCGTTGCTATTCGGCAAGCAGTCTCGACAGATCAAACTAAAAATTCCGTAAGCAAGAAGAAAAAACTTTCCAGACAATCGATTGGTAGGTTTTATATGTTGTAGCCTTTCGTTAGGCCGAGTTTTATGCAGCACATGTTTTTTGTTCCTTAAAAGTGCAATAAGAATTTGTGATAAGCAGCATATGGTATATGCTCCAAAAAACAAATTCAAATGTAAAATGGTCTAAGAGTCCGGATGTGGATATTCCAAGAATCGAACCTGAAGAACCCACTTGTTTAGCGTGAATGTTACCGTTAGATAACGGCGGTCGAAAATATAACTTTAAAAAATCTTTAACAGATAAAACTTAAAATATATAGCGAATAAGGCAATATAGATTAAATATATATTTTACAGTATAAACAAAGCAAACAAGCATCAATAATCACAAAATACGAGAAAATATGACACATTTATGAAATATGGGTTATGGAATCCGAAGCCCTTAATCGCGGTTAAAATAGTTGGAAGATCTATGCCTCGGAGAATTAATCTGGCATGCTTTACGCTTCAGCTTGGGGTTAGTGGTTAGTTCGTTAAGGGAGTAGGTGTCAAGTTACTGAGGGAAGGTTATGAGAGTGAACGTCAAATCACGAGAGCACGATACGCGAGAGCCTTGAACCGAGATCCGTGTATAGTTGTAAAGTTTTTTTTTCTGTCCTTTTATTTCAATTAAATTAAGACCACTATATATAATAATAATAGTAAAAACTATAATTTCTTTGATAACTCTCGTGGCCAAGTTGATTAGACCCTTTTGTTTCACCCGGTTGTTTGGGTGGATGATAAAAGAATAACTAAACAAATTTATAATGCAATCATAAGTAAGTCGTGGTTGAGGACGACGTTGAAGGATATCATATGAAAGAAAAAAAGATTTTCCTAAACTATCTGATGATGTTTTGTATGTTTCATAATCTCATAAAAAACTGGTATCTAACATAAGTATTTAAAAACTCGTATCTAACCGGTATCCCACAGCGGAGCTTTTCAGGGAGCATCGGGTCCTGAACATAACCAATTTCAAATCCATTCTCTGGTACTATCATCGAGATATAGGGAAGATGCAGACTCAGCAGAGACACATGACACGCATGGCAACTGATCAAATAAATGTTCACCCTCCCTAGAGTTAAAACATATTAAGCCCAAAGGCAATATGCCTATTTAGCTCCCATGACATACAATGGGGTGCCGAATACAATAAAGGCAAAAGGAGGAAAACAATTTAGGCAGTAGATCGGAGCGTGGTTGTTATTGCGACAGGGGTTTGAATACTTGGGCTTGCAAGAGGAATGACTTGTAGCAAAAGTTTGTGTGAGTTCTTGATAGCGGTATTTTTTGTTATTTTTTTATAATTATCTGCAGTATATTGTGGGATGAACGTTTTGGTCTGTCTGGAGTGATGAAGTATGAGTGGTTTGATTTGCGTGATATATACATATGTAATTGGGTGTCACTGTTTGTCAGGTTGATGAGAATATGCAACGGGGTTTTGTATAATAAAAAATCGGAAAGAAGTATCGATTTATTTTGTCATGCTACATGCCCTCAGTGAGATACAGGCAAACGCCTAGTTTACTGGGGACACGGCAAATGAAGGGCAACACACCCAGATCCATTAAAATTGTATATCTTAATTAAATTACCTGTTGTTTTTTCGCTAATTATGTATATTTCTTGTCATGTGTAAAATAAATAAAAAAGTAGTAAAATGATTAGTGGTAAAATAAATCTAAGAAAGGGCGTGCCGAAGGAGATAAGGGAACAGTATCAAATGCAATCGAGCTTATCAAGAGTTAAGAATTAATCATAAAGGGAATGCAAATAATTTAACAAACAGTAGGTGTCTGTTGCCTTATTTTCATTTGGTATGCGTTCGCTGGAGAAAGTCAAGTTTTATAAGCCATATTCCTGTGCTCTTATCAATGGAAAAAATCGTACAAAGAAGCCAAAGAAAAATAATCTAACGATTCGTGTTATTAATAAAATAATTTAACATTACACCAGCGTTCTGTATTACCAGTGACAAAAAAATTGTTAGACTTTGTTTTCCAGATTGCGGTTTAATTGTCAGAGACGATAAATGCCAAGATAACAAACATTGGTTATGTTGATGAGAAGTGTAACCAACACATCCATAAACTTGAGGCAAAAAATATTTTAATATCTAATAAGGAAAATAAATAAGCAATGAAATACGCAGACAGAATTCGTCGTTACTTGAATACTTAAAGGAGCCGAATAGATATAAAAATGTACTCGTAGATATGCGTACACTGAGAAGAACACATGTTGTCGACAGATGAAGAACAAATGTTGTCGACTGATGAAGAATATGTTACGTGGCGTCGACTGATGAAGAATAAATTGAGTATATTCCGTAGGTCGGATCCCATCAATAGAATATGTTCATCATCTCTCGTTGGGTCGGCGCAGTCCTGCTTTTACATGATTACCATTTTATTGGATAGTATGGTTACTAAAAAACACTTTTTTATTTCACTTCAAGTAAGTTGTACTGAACCGTTTTTAATATAATAACTATTTCCACGACGATTCAGCTAGAAAAATTATTCAGGTCTAACGAAACAAAATTTTTGTGATTCAGATTTTAGATACTAAGATTTCGTAAATTCAGTTAAACTAGAGTTTGTTAATTTTTGATACATAGAAGAGAAACGTAAACTTGGAAAAATATTGAAAGGGGCCAAATAAATACTGTACAAAATGCATACACTGAGAATATACGAAGTGACAGCGTATGCCTGTTGAATTAAGTGATTAGGGATGAATGTGAACTGAAGGCTGATTAAGTAGGATGAAGTCAGAGAAGTCGTAAAAATATATGAGGTGTATGGATGTAGAGAAGTGAAACATGAGTTTCGCGATATAAAATTCTGGCGCTAGGTCCTCCTTGCTTACCCCGCAAAGGACATGGAATTATGGTATGCATGTAAAATGAATTAAAATGGTATGTATGGAAAAAAAAAATTGTAAGATTGGCAAATGTTAAATCGATTGGTTTCCTTCGAAGGTTTTCCGCTTATATCTTATATAAGGGCATTTCGACATCGAAAATTAAAAAAAAATCCAAGAGCACCATAATTGGCCCGTAGAGTAAATACGATACACGGGAAAATGGCTTGAAAGATAATTCCAGTTTTTTAGATGGGAAACACCCTGTTTTTCTTATTTTATTCTCATACACAATCCAAGAGCAGCATGACACGTGTGACGAGTAAAAAGACACATGCCTAAAAAGTTACAAAGATATTTTTTTTCATTTTAGAGGCAATTTTATTGCAAGTAAACTACTACTGTTGAATTTAAAATGATAATTTGATATTTCAACTTGTTAAAAGCTCTGTACTTCACTCATTATTTTGGCATAATTTCTAAAAATTCTTTAATTTTAATATACTCTTTTTTATTTGATACTTCATAACGCAAAAATATTTTTATTGTCATTCGGTAATCTACTCCAATCAACCATAAAGGAGTTACAATATTTGTGCCAGTTGCTAGTTGAGAGGTTACAAAGTTTTAAGAGTATACACACAAATCGGAAAAAAGCTAAAACAAAGAAAAAATAAAAATCAAAAGAAATGAAAAGAAATAATTATAAAAATAATTGGAATCATCCTAATGAATTGGAGAGGGGAGAGATAGGGAAAGAAAAATAGAATGAGAAACAGAAAGATGCGCTATGTCATTAAACAGAGATATGATTTTTAAGTCGCTTTTACTCGTAAAGCAAGTCAATAAGGGTGCTAAGCAACAGAAACTTTATTTCTGAGCCTTAACAGCATGTACGGGAATGGATGAATATTAAAGAAGGAAAAAAAAAACACATAAAGAAATAACCAATGTCACAAAGTTTAGTTAAATACTCGTATATGGACGGAAAAAATGTTCCGTAAACATGCTAATTAGGCTGAAAACCGTTGACTGGAAATAACGCGAAATTAATGTTGTTGATATCACCGATAAAACTTAATACTGAGTGAAAAAATGATATTAAATAAATTGTTTGATTAAACGCATAAAGAATTAATGATTTGTTAACAGGTAAATTAGGTTGAAACCATTGACTGGAAATAACGTAAAATCGATGCTTTTGATACCACTACTGCGACAAAACTAAGTGAAAAAATTACATCAAATATGATTGTCCCCTTAATCAAACAGTATGGACGGCATTGTTTAATTAAAAGGTAAATTATGTTGAAAGTCGTTGACTGGGAATAACGCTAAATTTATTATATTGATATCAATACTAAGGCATAACACTAAGTGAGAAAATTATTTATTAAAAATTGGCAGTTTAATATGGATAGCAGTATTGTTTTATTAAACGGTAAATTAGACTGAAAGCCGCTGACTGGGAACAACGCTAAATTGGTGCTATTGATACCACTACTACGGCAAAAAAATAAGTGAGAAAATAATACGAGTATAGTAAAAGAAAATTGTCAGCTTAATATGGACGACAATATTGTTTTATTAATAAGTAATTTAGGCTGAAAAAACTTGATTGGAATAAACGTTGAATTGATGCTCTTGATATCACTACTATGAAAAAACTAAGTGAAAATATTAAAATTGTCGTAAAAATGTTCGATCCAATAATAACAGATTATTTAAATCAACATTATTGTATCCATCTTTCGAATATTGAATGTATTAAACGGCTGACCCGTTTATGACATAAACTAAAAATATTATTCAAAATGTGTAATTTAACAGAAAACTATAAGATAAGAAAAACGTACTTAATATATTATATTTATCTTGGCACGATTGACAACATCGATAAAAATATCGGTTTGTCAATAAAAACAGACAAGGTTGGTATTATTTGATTGTTGATTGCGAGCGTTATTTAATAAGTATACACAAATATTGTTTCAACGAAAGTTTATGACGAAAAAATAAGAAATGGTGATAACATATTTGAAAATCAATGCAACTTAATAAGTTGTCTCAATAGGTAAAACTCATGGCTGTTATAAATATGCTAATAATTAATTTATTTATTGATACAATAAATTAAAGTTAAGTGTGCTTTACATATCACAGTAACACGTGCAAAAATATAACGTATCAACATCTTTGAAACAAAATGTATAATTCAGGATACATACACTTTCAAAATATGTGGAGTATAAGACGGACAGTAAACATTCAATTGATAATATTATATAATTAATAATAAAATTTTAGAACAAATAAAATATCTTTCAAGGGCAACGAGAATGCCAAATTATAGGGCAGATTAAAAAAAATAATTAATGAAATTATCCTGGTCAAAACCTAACATTGAGAATATACCGGAGGAGAACTCTCCTTAACTCAACATTACATTCAAACTATATAAAACCAGACCTGGAGTTATGTTACATATCTAATTGTATTCTCACGATTGATGAATTACAACGTACAACTGTCGCTAGCCGTTTGTTATTGACTCGTTATTATAAAATAAGTTGCTATTAATTTTTTTTATAATATTATTTGTCGATGATAAAAAATACCAAATAAAGAGTATGAACAAAGTACGATTAATTTTAAATGTATAAAAAAAAAATATGTGAATCTGGGTTAGTCGTCATACGTCTTAGACCCAGTGGACTTGAATCGGTTGATTTCATAATGAAAATTCAAGCTAATTATTTCGAGGTCTGTATTAACCGTGGACGAAATGAATCAACAAATATTAGCGCATGCTCTATAAAAATTAATATATTATTCTGAAAATTGAGTGTGAATTTTGCAGCCGTCCTACATACCTGAAAACATTGGTGTTTAAACGGACACACTTGTAGTTCTTGATCATCATCTAAGGCGCTACAATAAATTATAGATATTGACCTCTTTTTTGGACAGAATTTACCTCTACCGACGTTACTTCACTTCATTCTGGATAGCTTATCGCCAGTTCCTTATCCTTATCATAAATAATGTCAATATGTTTCTGGATACGTTCTTAGCACATCACAACCATGGCCTACCGACTCGTCATTGTCTTTTAGACTTTTACTGTTCAGGAGGTGTTTCTAATATTTATTTCCAGACACATGTTGGCAGAAAACGGCACGCAGTCCAAGGATGAGGTCGGTTTGGCCTTCATCTTGGTATAACAAAGGCCGGAGGCGACGTGGAGATACGAGTACAAAAATTAATATTTTCATGTCATTTCATCCATTCAAAAGTATAAAAATAACGAACAATAAAAACAAATTTCGAGTATTGATAAAATCACGTTTTTAGAAAATAAATAATTAAAAATCGCGAAATTATTATTTCAATACATACTAATTACAAAAAAAAATGATACAACGGTGGCTGAAAAAGGCCCATAGATTTTTTGTACTAGGCCCATAGGATTAATAATTTATTTGACCAGCTGTAGTTATTTTCGAGAGTTTCAGATGGGGTTATGTTGAGATGATACAGGTGTCTTATTTGTATTAGAACTGTAGTTTTACTGTCCTGTGGATCGCTATGATTTTCGTGTCAAAAAAAGGAGATTGGTTCGATTACCACAAAAAAAATCCGTAAGATTGAGACTGTTCTGGGCATAAAAAGTAGCTGTGTATCATCATATTGTCGTGTACAGTGTTGACAAGGTAATCCTTGGCTATTTGACAAGAGAGCGTTTTAACATTTTGAGCAAATTTAAATATCGCAAATAAAAACATGTACTGAAACGGATATTTCCCTTTTTTTTTTACAGATATTAATAATTTCAGCAAAACCTTTTTTCTATAATATATTGAGATTCAATAGTTTTATTTATTTGAAGTTTTTATTTTTCACAATTAGAAAACTAGTGTGAATTGAGGTACCTTTTATAGAAATATAAAGACTGATTTAAAAATACCTTATTTCAGCAAAAACAAAATAATTTTGATCCTTGTGCGACGACATGACAGCAATACCGATATTATGTTACTTTGGTTCAGAATAAAAATATTTGGAACTTTGTATGCTCTTCACACTAATATGTTATATGTTACTGAGAATGCAACAATCTTAGAATTACTATATAAGGCGTGCGGTTAACACATTGCGGAAAAGGTTCAACACCTGTGGCTTCCTATCCCCATCGAGTATCACTGACTCCTTTTCTCGCCTTGTTTAAGAGGGTATTATAATATCTAACATATATCTGTCGAATAATTATTATTTTGTTTAAAATATATGAACACATTACATTATATTCCTTATACGAGAAAACGAAGAAAGCGCATAATATATTATAATATATACGAAAAATTAAAAAAAAATCTTCAATATCTACATACGAGTACATACATTCCTTATATTGACGAAATCTGTGGTTTTGTTGGTAAGACGCCTATATTCCAGCCCGGGGGTTACCGGTTCATTTCCCATTGGAATCTAATTTATTTAACGAAAAGGGTTACAGTTGGGTTTCCACTTAAGACCTATTTAACATCCTTCTGGTTGCCTGAAAGGGATTGACGCATGGCAGTAAACCCCTCAGGTTGTACTATATACAATAAAAGTGTAGTCGAATATATCTTCATATAATTTCCCATGTAGGTAAAGAAGACAGAGCGCGGAGAAGATTTTTCGATCGTGACACACACCTATCGCCTTCTTAACATCCATACATCTTCGATGTCTATGATATGAAACATTTCCTTCTTTTAAAATATCATGCAGTCCCAATACACTTTCATTAGTTTTCTTCGAGCATGTCTCTCACTGACATTCGGAACGTTAATTTCTTCACACATAAAATGGATGGCTTGAATTGAATCATTTACTTATACACAGCAGACATTTGTTAGCAGGGAAATCAATAATTCCTTTACACTTCTAGTGAATAATAGTTACGACATACTCGTATGTATTGAATTTTCTTTGAATTGCAATATAAAGACTGGGATTTAAGAACGCGGATATAATGATTGTGTTCGTTATAAAAATACCACATAATTACTTTTTGATGTCAACATTTCGTGATGAAATAGCATTAGTGATTTTTGATCTTTGACATAATAAGCATAGAATAATTCAAAAACATAATATTAAAAGCAACATAATCGTTAAAATCGTAATAAAAAAATTATAATACTATTTTAATTTTGTAATCCTTTGATCTTTTTCACGCACTCAGGAAAATAAGTAAGAATGATTTAGTACGGGACTTTTCGACATTAACTGTTGTAGATTCGATGATTAAATGTACATATATACAATAGTAAGCCTTTAAAAGGGGGCCTAGATTTATAAATGAAAATACTTCAAACAATATGAAACACGCTTTAAGAGCTAAATTCTTAAAACCATTTTTTCCAACCATCCAATTATTGTTTCTTAGTTTTAATTTTAATATGTATGTTCTACAAAGGCGCAAGTTTGATTAGATTTGGAAGATGTTTCTAATGTTTTTTTCTTGTTTAAAAGTTATACAATATTTTCATGAATCATCAACATTATCATTGTTAACCAGAGTCGTTCCACTACTGGATGAAGGTCTCCCCAAATTGACTCCAAATAGTTCGGTTTTTTGCTCGTTTGTGCCATGTGATGCTGCCATGCTTCCTGATTTCATCTATCCAGCGTACCTTCGGTCTTCTTCTGAGTATCTTTATACCTCATGGGTACCATTGGAATATTTCGGATGTCCATCGGGAGTCTGACATTCTGACTACGTGTCCTGACCATTGCCACTTCATTTTCTTGCACACTTTTATTACGTATTCTACCTTTGTTATATTGCGAATCCAGGTGTTTCGTTTACAGTCTCTTTTAGTATATCCCAACATGCATCTCTCCATGCCCCTTTGTGCGGTCTGGAGCTTTTGTGTGTTCTTTACTGTGAGCGTCCATGTCTCACAGCCATGCGGAAGTAATGGGAGAATACACTGGTTGTAGACCCTTCGCTTCAAGGATATTGGGAGATTACTTTTGAAGATGTTGTTCAAGCGTCCAAATGAGATCAATGCTAGTTTTTTCCTTCGTGCTATTTCCTCCGATATACCACCTACAAAGGAAATAAGTGGGCCCAAATATGCATATTCCTGGACAAGTTCTAGCGGCTTTCCATCTACGTTTATTGGTTTTGGGGTTTTTGTGTGTTCTTCACTTTGAGCGTCCATGTCTCGCAACCGTACGTAAGTACTGGGAGAATACACCTTTATATTTTAAAATACACTCATACATATCATTACGCTATTTTTCTGTTGTGGTAGGTAGTGTTTCCCACCTTGAAACACTTCCTTCGCCTTTTCTAAATTCATATATTCCTTTTCATACAACATCTACGATTTAACTAACTTTTAATGTTTCCTTCGATCAAAATGTCATTCACTTGATCAAACCATACTTTCTTTGGTCTTCATACACCACGTTTTCCATTCACACTAAAAATGTATAGTTGTCTTTCTTCATTCATTCGTTCTACATGTCAAAACCATCTCAGAATGCTGTTTTTCACGTTACTCAACACCTCATTCTAAAGTTCACATTAATTCTTAATCCTTTAATTCCATCATACATTGTCACCTCATGTATTATTTTCAGTTCCCCATATCTGTATGTTCATTTTTCATATATAATAAATATTGTAAATTTTGTATGCTCTCATAAATGGACACATTTTATCAATTTACTATAATATATTTCAATAACGTTGAGGTGAATAATTTTATTGTTAACGTCACCGCAACGTACCAAGTTCACCTGGTTGGCCTTTGTAATTCAATATGCCCCCTCACTGCAGCGGCAAATAGCGCTGACTGCAGCAAGTGAGCTGGTTTTGAAATGGTGGAGTTACTCCACAGTGACGCGGAGTCATCAGTTTGTAACCCTTTTAGACATGTCACTGGATGAACGATTTCTCGTTTGTTTGAGTTTTTGGTTAAAATCTCAGATCAGTTATAAATATTTTAAAATTTCACTGTTAATATTTTACTTCATATAAAAAAAAACTACAGTTCATGACGTCATTTCAGTTCGCAATTTGTCTACTTTAAAGTGGCGTGTGCAGCTTAAGAAAACTCTTTTTGGGAAGTCTTATAAAAAAATATTTTAAACTACACACACAATAACATACACTCCACCTAAAGCAGAATGTGTGACTATCACATATACGAAGATCTTCACAGGTTTCTTTGTCGTTTGTCTTCTCTTGGTAAGTTTTCTGTGGTTTTCTGATCAAATATATATTTCTAAACATATACACATACGGGGAAGTTACTAATTTAATTATCGCAGGCAACAACTTTCTATCCCTACACCCAAATTGTTTTTTTTTGTAATATTTTTAATCTGTCAATGATAGTGAGTTCGAATTCCGAGTAAGAGCGCTCTTGAGGAGATGCCCTGTTTTAAAGAAGTCGCTATATAAATTGTTTTTTATTATTATCTCCGCTACCTCTCCAGAATCATACGTATATAGTCATGTTTTGTACGATTATAAATATATACATACTATATATCGTTCACTCAATGCGCCTTATGTCTCTTTGAGTTAATCGCGGGTACCATTGGATGTTTAAAATGTTTTTCGGGGTTGTTGCATTGTTTAGTTGGTTCCAATGATGGCTGACGTTTGAAAGCATTACATTCTTCATCCTCAGGGTGATGTCTAAAAACATAACCAAATATAATATTTGGTAATGTTAGAATCTCTAGTTAGATTGCCCTTAAAAAGAGTTTAGTATAAATTGTCATTTTATTATTATTCAATTTACTCAATGAAAAATTCCAAGCAAAATATCTTGGCCTAGAAGTATTTCACTGGTCTTATACTTGCTAATATAGTATATTTACTTAGTTAAAAACAAAGTTACGAAGTATTTTACCAGAATTTTGTTACATCTATAATTTTTCATTCGAGAAGTTACATTTACACATTTTTTCCACTTCAACAATATTTTAATGTATTCTCAATATATAAAACACACAGATAATGAAACGTCCGAATACTGTTGGCTTTTTAATACTTTTATATTATTCGTTAATAATTTTGAACCTTTGTTGTATAAGTTATTTTGACTTTTTGCCTTTTTCTTTTTTACAGATCTTCTTTCGATATACTTTGATAAAAAAAAAGTTATTTAAAAATATATAATAAGACGTTATAAATTATAGATTGTTTTAGAATGTCCACATCAAGTTAACAAGGCGTCTCGTTAATTCTTAGCGAAAGTTTAGTGTTATCATCACCGAAATCTTTATTTAAGTTTAACTTATAATTTACTTCACAATTTAATTTTAAAATACTCCTTGTCAATTTGAAGATTTCTCAATTAAGTTTCATTGCTAAGAAAAAGAACACTTAAACAATAATTTAGACGTTATGATTTAATTTTATCATGTACTAATTTGGTTGAATTACGACATAATTAATCTTTAATTCTACTGAAGTAGAATTAGAGATTAATTATATCGTATAACTATTTTTTGTCCATTTATTCAAGTTATAAAGTCAGTAATATAATTAAATTTAAATTCTAACCCAGTTGTTTACCTACTGATTATTAAATGCTGTAGTCCGGTTTTATTTTATATCCAAGCTTCTTAATTACTATCTGCATGAATGAAAAAAAAACAAAACAATGAACCAACCAGATTGAAATGCTTGAACGTGACCACCCTAGATATTCCTTGTCTATTAAACTCCACATCTGATTACAACGAATGTTACAAAAAATAATCCCACAACTCGTGAGATTTAAACTCGATAACTTCTTTTCGAGACCCGATGGGGAATTTTCCTTAATGTTAACTTAAAAATAATACAATATTTTCAAAAAACTGTAATTTATGCAGAAATTTTTAATAGATCTGTCTGAAATTTAGTTCCGACTTTCAAATAGTCCATGAAATGAAAAATTGGGTATAATTAGTGGGCGCGGGATAAATGTTAAATACATGCAAATTTTCCAAACTGTTTTTATATCTCAGAAATAAAATTAATGACAAGTAGACATTGTGAAAAAAAAAAAACTATCCATCATACAACATATTTTTCATCGACAATTTGTTCAGTGCAATTAATTTAGCGAGAAAAGAGTTATTTTTAAGAACGATGAAAACATTATACGATGGAGCAACTCCCGTGGCCTACTTGATAAGACGCTTGTCCTTTAACTTGGAGATTACGAGTTCGAAAAAAAGGCTTGCAGTCTTGTTTTTAGTTAAGGCTCGTTAAATATATTTCTGTTTGTTTGGATTGCCACATGACAATAAACCCACAATATGTACAGTAAAGAACGAAAGTGTAATACAAAAAAAAAACTGATAAAGTAAAAATAGAATTGAAGAATTCTTAATATTTGGAGTAGTCTTCAAAATAATACCGAGATAATAAAATGTGGATCAGTAAACAAATTATTCTCCCAGAGCAGTCTTCTAATTTATATTTACATGTTCTTCATATTTATATTTGCACTACAAAGCACTGATAACTTTAAAATGCTATTAACTTAGTCCAAGCATACTCACTTCCTTGGTTTTCCTCTACTAATATTCGCAACGTGAACTTTTTCATATCTAAACATATAATACAACAAAAAGAAAACTGTGATATCAGTAATGAATAACAAATGTCTACAATCCACAAGATAAGATCATTGACAACATTTAATTGGATTATAAAAATGCTGTATCCGTATCAAATATAAATGTTGACGATGATATTTGTAATAATAAACTTAAAAGTAGACTCCTTAAAACAGGATAACACTGAATCATAAACATTTGAGGTGAAGATATAATTTCAATGTTTACGGACCATGTTCAAGGGGCAGTAACTTTTATTGCAGACAGGTGTATCTATAAAACGCGCGGAAAACACTCGGTTTATATCGTGTATTCCTTTTAGACCACGTTTTATTTCACGACATTAAAAATAATGAAAAGTACTACAAGTACTAATTTAAAGGAAAGCAAAAAAAGGAAAAAGTAATGAAAGATTCCGGAAAAACGGTCAGAGTTGAAAATTAAAGGGACGGGGCCAAATGCTGGGATCATGTTTGGTACATAAACCCTATCCTAATCCTTGTTCATACACACAGAACCTGTTATACTTTTAACGAGTCAATAGTAATTTGCTTGAACGTTCTATGTAACATAATTCATCAATCGTGTCTGGTTTGGTGGATCTTTTTAATATAGGTGTTAAGTTCAGGATGGTCTGTCTTCCGTATATTCTCAATCTAAGGTCTTCTTCACTGAGAGACTGGTAATTCCATTTTATCTTAAGTAGTTTTGTTATTTGCTTTAAAGTTTCGTTATCTCTTTGCTTTTAAGATTATATTTTTTTCTACTCAAGTATCGTATTGTTGATACAAGACATGTCTTTCAGGTCAAAATTACCGTCTTTGAAACGCAAAAACCATCGACGAGCTGTCTTTTCATTCAAAGCATCTCCATCGTACACTTCGCAAATATCGCGAGCAGCTTTGGCAGCTTTATTCCCTCGATTGAACGCGAACAGAAGGAGGTGTCGAAAATGCTCAATTTCGTCTACTTGACATTCCATTTTGAAGGCTTGTAATCAAATAAAATAATATATATAACGTAAAAGCAAACACAATATCTTGTAGAGCAGAACATTTTCTTTCGAATGCCGTATAACCTTTAACGTTGTGTTTTTATTTTTGGGTTTCATTTTTAAATTTGAAAAAAAATCGGATCACAACTTATGTTAACACCTAATACATAAGCAAGTTAAAATCAAATAAATTGAAAGCACTAATAAAGTCCATCAGTATCAAACTCGATTACGAGGAATAATAAACTATCGTATCGGATGTATGAAATTGACGAATTACTGAAAATATCACTGACGTTACATTAACATATTGTGCGACAATTATTACAGAGTAATTATGATACTTAAAACATACGGCTTAAGTTTGGAGCTGTAAAAGGTTGAACACAATAAATGGATACCAGCACGGACGTCTTCCATCCACAGGATGGCTTGAGTGTGTGAAATCATACTAAGATAAATTATACTCGATACGATGGACGATCTATCGAATCGTGTCACAACTAAACATTGTCAAATTGAGTCCTACTTTGGAAGTTGTTTAGTAAATTCATCGATTCTGTATCAAAACTTGCTATCTAAATTCTCTTTCACGTTGGTAATACATTGTGCTATAGCCATTGAACCACCGTTTCCGTTAAACGAATCAGGAAATAAACTATTTCCGATGATTTGTGCGCTGAATAGATAACAATCAAGTGGCTTTGACTGCAATTTACCCAAACCACACACGAGGAGGAAAGCCAAATGAGATAAAGGGAAAGCTATTAAATGCAGGCGGCTCGGATCCCAGAAGTCGAAATGAGGTCACATTCGGAGGCTTTGAGGTGATTCTGGATATGGAAACGGTTCTGACTGGGGTACAAAGAGACCAAAGAGAGATCGGAGAAGCATATAAGAGGACTGGAGAAGCACAAAATTAATAAAAATCGAAGTTTAAATTATTTGAGATCGAGTAAAATTGTCAGATTGGCAATATCAATAATAATAACAGATTTATTTGTGAATATTTTTGTAAATGGCGGAAAACAAAACGAATTTATTATGCTAAATTATTAAGCTAAAATGGCTAAAAGTTGGTTAAAAATGTATGAAGTGTTTACAAAAATATTTAAAAATTAATATTAATAAGTCGTAAACCGAAGTTGTTGAAAAGGGTGATTCTATTCTATGAGCGATTGCAATAAGTGAGTGAACAATGAACGATTTTATTGTAACAAGTTTGTTATTTGGGGACCATGTTTCTGAAATATGGAAATATAGAGAAATATATTGAAAGGTCTTGGTGCGGGAAACAACGGTGAACCATGCTGAAAGAAACAAGGTCAACCAACGGCGTACTGGTTTACCTACGAATCAATCGTTAAATCTTTAAAAAAATATTGTGCATAGTGGTGTGCTAGTGCTAACCTTGATATATAGAAGCGGGGCCTGGGCATTGAAGGGGGGTGATAAAAGTAGAATAAATGCACTAAAAATACGTGCTTTGCGTCGAGTATCTGGTATCAAAATGTATGATAGAGAAAGGAATGATCAGATAAAGGGTAACTGTTTGTAAGAGACGGATTAAATAAGTATTATAGAATTAAGAAATTGCTCTTGAGATGGTTTCACCACATTGAGATGAGTTGCGAAAGATTTAGTTAACAATTATATTTGTCTGAAATTAATGTAGAGAGAGGAAAGGAGAAAGCTGAAGAAATTTTAATTTAATGTAGAGAGAGGAAAGGAGAAAGCTGAAGAATATAGGGTAAGGCAAGAAGTTTGATATGGTAAATGTCCGTATGTTAATTTACTAATTTTAAGACACAACCATGTATACCGGTAATAATTTTGAAACAATAGCCGATTGATTGGAAGAAATTGCTGTAAAGCAATAAATTCGCCAGATGTATTTACATGAATGTGTTAAACTCAAATCAAATAAATAGTGTTTGGTACTATATGTTATGTAGCAATTTATTTCAGTTTTAGGGTACTGTTAATCACTAATTTAATGAATCAAATAATTACACATCCTCTACAAGGGTAAGGTTGATAATCAAAGAAGATATATATCTTGGCATCCCAACATTAGGGACAGAAGCGGAGTATAGGATGTTGAGGAATTGATTAATCTGGTTCAAGATAGATGCTTTTGCAATAATGATGTTAGAAACCTGATAACACAGAGGATTTTACTATAATGATGACAAAAGCTTGATGATTCATCTGACTCAAGATAGAAAGGTTTTTATTCTGGTGATGGCTAAAGTCTAACGATTCGTCTGGTTTAGATAGAGAAGCTTTTGTTCTGGTGATGGCCAAAACCTGATGATGATTAATCTGGCTTAAGATAAAGAGGCTTTTGCTCTGGTGATGGCTAAAGCTTGATAGTTAATCTGATTCAAGGTAAACAGGCTTTTTGCTCTAGTGATAGTGTCAAAGCTTGATATGGGACTTGAAAAATAAATTATTCAACAGAATTTATTAATAAAACATGATTAAAAAACCTTTACCTACCGTTTCTTTGAAGTTCAAAAATACTAGGAGTTTTTATTTACAAGATTATTTATATTGGTTAAAAAAGTATATCACAGGAAAAAGGTCCCAAGCAGAATTTTTAAAAGAAAATGAAAGTATTATGAAAGCGCCCGGAAAAGGGTCCCCTTTGGTAAGAGATTGATTTATTGGACCACACGGTACGTTCTCAATATGCGGAATCCTTTCAGACTTCTTTTGGTGTACTGGGTGGCATAAAAAGTGACATTATCAACTTGATGACACACTGGGGATACAAAAGCAGAGAAATTATTGGTAATTGAATGACGAATGGATAAAAGTGGGATATTGACGAAGTTCATTAGCTTCACGCTTGAACGCTGAATAAAGACACCAGAAATGAATTCATGGATATTTTAACTAAAAATAAGAAAGGAGCACTGATATGGTGCGGATGTGTGGAGAGACCAAGAAAAAAGTGACTGAATCAACTGGAAACGAAAGTAAAACAAGAAGTATGGGTAATAAATAGGAGATTGTGTATGACAAGATGTATGAATTTGGAGGAGGTCAACTAGAAGGTGGAAAACTACGGAGGTCTGTTCTCTCTACCTACCCCGCATGGGGCACGACGTACAATTATGTATGTATATACGCTTTCTTTTTTAAGATAAAAACCACATAATTTACAAAAATAAACATATAGGGTGTCACAAAAAATGTACACATACGAGTACTTTGTATTATTATTGATACCACCTCCCAGTAATAAAAAATGGAAATGTCCCTACGGTACTACTACCGTGACTGGAGGAGCTTATTCAAGGGGCCCAGGGCGACAATGACAACACAACAAAATAATTTTACAATTTTATTTGTCTGTAGAGGCGACACAGTAGGCCGATAGCGGTTTAGGTAGATTAGCCGCGTTGGCCCGAGAATGACGTTAGGATGCATGGTTCAAGCAGGACGGCCCTAGCAAGCTGCAACGCTGGTATAGGCAGGATGGCGGGGCGACTTCAGATGGGCGGCAATGCTGGTCCGGGCAGGACGGCAGGGCGGTTTTAGATGGGCGGCTCCGGGCAGCGGCAATGTTGGTCCATGCGGACGGCGAGGCGGCCTTGGCAGGCGGCAACGGTGATCCAGGCAGGACGAAGGCCACCGGGGAAGTCAGCCACGTGAGGAAAGCTGAAGAGCTGGAGTGGAGACGTCTTGGTTGGTCGGCTGCTGGCTGGTGACTGATTCCCGGTTGGAACTGGCAGTTGTTTGATACCAGCTTGGCGCTGGAGTAGGTACAGCTCTCAGGTGAAGTGAAGATTAGTCTTGTAGGCAACCAGGGAGTCCCTTGAGCACGACAGTCAGGTGGAGAACCAAATTTCTCAGGTGGCGAATCCATCCGGCATGGCAGCCGGGTGAAGAGTGAATGAATTTTAGAAGAGAAGAAGAAAACGAGTTCTTGAATTTTTAATAGATTTTTTAAAACGTGCGCATCTTACTGCGTCAGCTATCTTTTGTCAGTGATTTGAGGGAATACCTTTTCCACTGTTGTGTCATATGTGTGATTGTGTTATTTATATGTGTATACTTCTATTAAGTATTTGTGTGATAATCTCTGTTTTATTTTTAGGCTCGATGAGCCTTTTGATCTCTCTTGCTTTCCTTAATCCGAATTTTATCAACCATAGTTGGGCTTGGTGACTATACTCAATGGGATACGGCAGCACATGTCAGCGGCCCTGGTGGCGCAGTTCAGGTTAGGCGTCCTCCCGCCCCTCCCGGGGGTCTCAGTGAAGCGACGATGGTGAAGACGGTGGAGTTGAGGTGACGGCGAAGAAGGCGCAAAGATGCGGCGTGGCTAAATGAGCTTTCTTTGCTCCTTATCATTTACTTCGCTAAGTGCTCTACCGTCTGAGGGACTGTAGGCTTTCGGAGAGAATAAGAAGAACTCCGCTAGACCTTTAAGGAGAATAATTACATATATTTATAAGATCAAGTGTAGGTGTAGAGTGTGGGGATGGGAAGGTGTCGGCTGCGGCCTGTGTGATTGGAGCTTCCCCGCATTCGCATATGTATTGAAGACATATTCGGTGAGAAAACCACAGAAAACTCATCGAGGGAAGTCGAGCTTCAGAGGACCTCTGGGCTCTACCGTTCTGCGATATTAACACATTCGGTTTGTTGGTGGAGTGTGAGTGTTGAAGTGTATATAATGTAGATCGAAGTCCAGGTGAATGAATTTTTTTCCGAGCCCAACCTTTTATAGCGACCACGAAGTAATTTTTGGACAGCGTAAGTGATTCGCTTATCGTGTCGAAAATTTCCCCAACTCGTTGGTACCATTCCGTTTCCGTGACATTCGCGACTGGAATCAGCGAATCTCATCAAGACGGGTGACGCCTATGGGCGTATCAATATACATTCAATAGTTATTAAGGTATACACATGTGTATCTATGATAAAAATTCAAAATGAAAAAAGATAGGCGTAATTTTTTTTCAGTTATTGCAAGTGCTCAAATTGATGGCCGTTCTGGTACATGTAACATACTGCTGAAAACGGCAAATCGCAAAAAGCACCAAGAATCATTTGTTTTGGTATTTGGGCGCATTCTCTTTCAATGGCTGCTCTAAATTTATTAACTGTCGGTTTTAAGCCATAAACTTTATCTTTGATGAGTCCTCATAAAAAAAATCCACTAGTGTGAGAGCTGGGGAGCGCGGGATGTATTCAATGCTACTTCTACGTCCAATTTATCTGTTCGGCAAATTTTCATCAATACTTATCTTGACACATCACAATGGTAGTGGGGATGTGCACTATCTTGCTGGAAATAAAAGTTCCCTTCATCCCTAAATTCCTCACGAATGCGTGGTATGAAAAATCCCTGCAGCAAGTTCAAGTAAACGGCACGGTGTAAAAGAGTGTATATATTTTTTGGGACACTTTATGTAATACACTAAAAATATATGTAAACATATATATCTTTGTACACAAGAGTTACTATGTGCAAGAGTTGTTAAGATAAATCTACGATTATCGCATTATAAAACTTTGTTTCGTAAAAGTAAACATTGTTAAGACATACATCCGAGAACGTACACAGCGTCCATAATTTAAAAGTTTAATCTAAGAACTATGTTATACACCGTTTTATGTTATGTTAGTCATAACTTCGAAGTAAATTTGCAGGTATTTTAAATTTTTCTCTCATGTCCAGTATCTCAGATTACCCTCAAAATAGAGATTTATGACTTTCTACGATGAAGAACGACTCTTTCAACTTATATGACCTCTTTAGAGCTTAGTAGCTTGTTACCTATCATAAAAACTTAGAGAGCTTTAGGGGCAACAAGAGTGTTTATTATCAAAAAGTATTCACAACGGTTATTTTGACTTACGTGGAATAAACTTTCACTGAATTGTCGGAAGACTTTGGGCTAATAAATCTTTAAGAGTCATAGTCAGGTGAACAATTTGTTAAAGAAATTGTTTTTAAATGTGTGGTATTATTCCCAGTATGTTCGTCCATGAACCGAAAATGGAGTGCTTTTTCTAGCACTTAGTGGTTTCTAAAATTTGAAAACTTGATTATCGAGCCCGAAGATAATATTATTTTTCGACCATGCCCTCAAAATGTCCGTATCATCAATACGGGTACCACGCAAACAAAATAAACTTGAATTATCACAGGGTTTAGAATACATAGGTGGTGTGACTTCAGTCAAGCTTTTAAGATAAAAAAAGGTTAGTTAAAAACAACGTTGTCCAAACAATTTTGAAAAAATGTTATGTTACAGTTATTTTTAAATCTAAAGTAGCACGGTTTTTAAAGAATTGTAAGAAAAAAGTGATAACGTCGTCACTTTACACCTTCTCTTGGACTTGGTTATTAACTCGGATAATAATTATACTTTCCCTGAATATATATATATATATATATATATATATATATATATATATATATATATATATATATATATATATATATATATATATATATATATATATATATATATATATATATATATATATATATATATATATATATATATATAAATATAAATATATATATATATATATATATTAGGGGGACCGGAAAGAAATCAAAATTTTCGGGAGTACCACTTTAAGGTCAGTCTGCGTCGAGACACAAAAGAGAAAACACGTGCTTTTTGGTGCTAGTAGTTTGTGAGGGTTGTAAATTCATTATTTTTGCAAAGATTATTTTTTCCGTCGTTTGTGAAGAATGTCAAGGCCGACTATTGACGAAGAACATTTACGCCACTGTATGTTGTTTTTATTTGACCGGGGATTGAAGGCGAAAGAAGTGACAGAAACAATTACTGCTACATATGGAGACGTATTAAGACTCAATAAATGTCATAGATGGATAAAAAAAATTTAAAATAATGATAGGGACCTGAAGAACGCCCCTAAAACTGGAAGACCAACAAAATTGGATGATGATGCGCTGACGTCATTGGTTGAATCTGACCCTCGTCAAACAATAGCTGAATTATCAATTAAACTCGATTGTCCATGGTCAACAGTGCAGGAACATCTTAGTCGCATTGGAAAAATTCATAAACAAGGAGTTTGGGTTCCGCACGTGTTGACGCCAGCTGCGCTCGAGCAGCGAATAACGATATGCACGTCCCTTTTGTCCAGGTATAAAGTGGACCCATTTCTTCGAAGAATAATAACTTGCGACGAGAAATGGGTCTTGTACAATAATCCCACACGAAAAAAACAATGGCTTTCTCGGGGCCAGTCGGCTGTTCCTACACCAAAACCAACGTTGACTCTAAAAAAGGTTCTCCTCTGTGTATGGTGGGATATCGAAGGTGTTGTTCACTATGAACTATTGAAACCAGGAGAAACAATTAATGCAGCTCTTTATTGTCAACAACTGGAGAGAATGAAAGAGGAACTAAGAAAAAAAGTCCACTTTTGGTCAATATCCAACCCAGGATGCTTCAACAGGATAACGCGCGGCCACATACTGCGATAATCACCCAGAATAAAATAATGCAACTTGGACTGGAACTTTTACCTCACCCCCCCTATTCCCCTGACATAGCCCCCTCAGATTATCACCTTTTCAGATCATTGGAACACTCCCTCCGCGATAAAACATTCAAAAATATTGATGAAGTAAAAAATCATATCGAAAAGTTTTTTAAGGAAAAACCATTTTTTTTTACAAAAATGGAATTGAAAAGCTGCCTGATAGATGGAGAAAGGTCTTGGAAAACGATGGAAACTATTTCATTGATTAATTTCTTTTTGTATTTTTTTTAAATAAAATTTTTAAATGTATTACTTTTTTTTTGATTTCTTTCCGGTCCCCCTAATATATATATATATATATATATATATATATATATATATATATATATATATATATATATATATATATATATATATATATATATATATATATATATATATATATATATATATATATATATATATATATATATATATATATATATATATATATATATATATATATATATATATATATATATATATATATATAAATGTATATGTATATGTATATGTATATGTATATGTATATGTATATGTATATGTATATGTATATGTATATGTATATGTATATGTATATGTATATGTATATGTATATGTATATGTATATGTATATGTATATGTATATACATACATACATACATACATACATACATACATACATACATACATACATACATACATACATACATACATACATACATACATACATACATACATACATACATACATACATACATACATACATACATACATACATACATACATACATACATACATACATACATACATACATACATACATACATACATACATACATACATACATACATACATACATACATACATACATACATACATACATACATACATACATACATACATACATACATACATACATACATACATACATACATACATACATACATACATACATACATACATACATACATACATACATACATACATACATACATACATACATACATACATACATACATACATACATACATACATACATACATACATACATACATACATACATACATACATACATACATACATACATACATACATACATACATACATATATATATATATATATATATATATATATATATATATATATATATATATATATATATATATATATATATATATATATATATATATATATATATATATATATATATATATATATATATATATTCAACCACTATTGTTGAAAAATATACTTTCACTGAATGTATCTTACCTTACCTTTTGATATTTTATTGATACTTAAGGTACCTTATCTTATACTTTTAATTTAATTCTTAAATTAATTCACATTTTGTACTGTTTACTGATGCATGTTAACCATTTACGGTACTGACGCATGTGAATGGTCCATAGAGATGGCATCACTCTTAACATTCCGACAAATCTTAATATCAACAATAGAATTGAAAAGTGAAGATGACGCGCCTCAAAAAAGTATAACAAATGAAATGATATAAACCTAGTTGAGTTATGATAATGTTGGTTATAGAAATAAAAAGTATAACAAAGAAAATTATATAAACCTAGTTGAGTTATGATAGTGTTGGTTATAGAAATATAAAGTATAACAAAGAAAATGATATAAACCTAGTTGAGTTATGATAATGTTGGTTATAGAAATAAAAAGTATAACAAAGAAAATTATATAAACCTAGTTGAGTTATGATAATGTTGGTTATAGAAATAAAAAGTATAACAAAGAAAATTATATAAACCTAGTTGAGTTATGATAATGTTGGTTATAAAAATAAAAAGTATAACAAAGAAAATTATATAAACCTAGTTGAGTTATGATAATGTTGGTTATAGAAATAAAAAGTATAACAAAGAAAATTATATAAACCTAGTTGAGTTATGATAATGTTGGTTATAGAAATAAAAAGTATAACAAAGAAAATTATATAAACCTAGTTGAGTTATGATAATGTTGGTTATAGAAATAAAAAGTAACAAAAAAAGAAAAATAAGTCTTGTAAATTATTCACAGTTGATTTGATAAGTCAGTATGAAATATTCAATTATTATCTTGTTCATGTATACGTAACACCGTCACGCCGTACCCTGTCGCGGTAAGCAGAGAGGAGAGAATATTAAATTTTTCTATCGCAACAAATATTTTTGCTTCTTCTATATCCACACACACTTTTTCAATCAAACAACTCCCACGATTTCTTTGACTTTTTACTTTCTCAAAATATCTCCCATTTGATCCAACCATACTTTCCTTAGTCCTCTACCACGCCTTCATCTCTAATTTGTACTACATACTTGTTTTTTAGATTTTGTTCCTTCAATCGTTCTACATGCACAAACCACCACAAAACGCTCTGCTTTATCTTACTGAATATACCAGTCTTAAATTAACATACATCACATATAATTTCATCCCGTATTCAGTCCTGCACTGTCATCTTACGTATTTTTCTCACATATTTTTACAACATTTATTTGTCTTTAAGTATTTAAGTAATTATGAAATCAAACTGCGTTTTTCGTTGTTTTTTTTCCTCATTTTGATTCAATAATCTTTTCTGTCTCATTTTTATAAAGCCAACATTACCAATGTTTGTCATCTTGACATTTATCGAATGAGACAATCAAACCGCAATCTTCAAAACAAAGTCTTTAGATTATATTCAACCCATTTCACTGTTTATAAGAAAATCATACGATATTTATGAGAACATAAAAAAAAACAATATTTTTACTAAATTGACACATATTAATTCAAAGTTTGTTAATAATCGCCATAAGATGTCACAGGAGAGTAAAGAATAAATCAAGTTATTTATTGTCAATACGCTATGAATTGTTCAACTAAGAATTGCCAATGTTCAGTTAAGACCAACAATTGCATCAGCCGTCGCCAAATTGAGAATGAATTATGTATTGCACGAATAGGGGAACTGGTTACCCTTGACTGATGTGGTTGACGGGCAAGACCATAATTATTGCCGTCGCAAATCTGGTCGAACTGTGTGCAATGTTAGTATTGTTGAGCAAACCACCAAATCTTGACTATCAGTCTGTAAACTGAGACCGCATGTGAATGTATACAAGGTGAAATGTAAACATCATGATTATGCAGTACCAGTGGCGACTCACAAGGGACGAACATAGAAAAAAAAAGATACATGTATTGTTTTTTGTAGGTAATAATAAAAGGACAATTTATCAAGAAGCTTTAAGAAAGTAGACTCTCCTGAAGGGCGCTCGAACTCAGGAATCGTACCCAATATTGAGACTTAAAATATCATATAAAATAAAATTAATAAAAAAAAACTGCTTTATTATAAAATTGGTAACTCGGGTATCGTACCTATTAACTAACTCGGGTATCGTACCTATTAACTAACTCGGGTATCGTACCTATTAACTAACTCGGGTATCGTACCTATTAACTAACTCGGGTATCGCACCTATTAACTAACTCGGGTATCGTACCTATTAACTAACTCGGGTATCGTACCTATTAACTAATTCGGGTATCGTACCTATTAACTAACTCGGGTATCGTACCTATTATTATTCAAACATATAATAAATTTGACATAAAAAACAAAAACTACTGCTTTAGTGTTACACACGAGCGTGTTTTTTGTACCTAATAATAATAAAAACAGTTTATATACGTTTTATCGTTTAGAGATAATACTCTTTTTAAGGGAGTTCTGACGTGTGAACCGTACTCACTATTATTGTAGGACTTAAATTAATACAAGGAATAAAATCAACTGAACGCAGAAAAGAAAAGAAAATACTGCCTTATTGTTACGTAGGCTTTATTATTTTTTTTTCAATATGCTCTATAGTTTTTGTACGTAATAATAATACATTGATAATTTAAATAGCGCTGTTTAGGAAGCAAACTCACTTCCAGGGCGCTCAAACTTGGGGATCGACCAAGGTGAGTGAAGCATAGAAAGGTTGGGGTTGCGGCGATTAGATTGGGTACTGCCCCGCATCTGTATATAGGTCTTCTACTTCTTCTTCTTCAGCCGTCTCTCCACTGCTGGATGTAGGCCTCTTCTAAAACCTGTATATAGGTATGGTAGCTTAAATGTTAAGTCATTGTCAAGCCGATCGTATTGCTAAGAGATTGACGGTGTTTGCAATAGCTCAACGGTGAAAGCAGCTTGCCGGAACGAAGATAAATCACGGATGTCATTTGAAGACATATTACTTTATTCCATTGCTGTTTCAAGGTGTGCCATTTGTTTAAAAAATGTTTTACTTAAAGGGCGTATATGTTAAAAATATTATGTACGCGATTAAAAACTGTACCAATTTTTGACAAATTTTAAGAGTGGTTCTTCAAATGGGTTTGGAGACTAATTATTCTAAATACACAGAATACTTCCTTTTTACTAATGACCTTCCAACCTAATTTTATCTGCTTAACTTGCCTTCCAACCTTATTTTACCTGAATTTGAAAACAAAAACCTATCAACTATGTTATATTGTGCGTAATAGGAAACGCAGCAGTTTTGGTTAACTTTTATGGTATTTTATTTTATTAGTGTTGAAAACAATATTAATTACCTTCCGACGTTTATGTGACTCCGTAGGTTCCGATTGTCATTCGAATTTTTTTTTAAAGTCACGCTACTAGAATTAACAAAAATACGTTTCAGTTGGGTTTTCACTTAGTCTCTTTTTAAACTTATCTTTCTAGTTTTTAATCTTATCTTTCTAGTTTTTAATCTTATCTTTCTAGTTCGTTGAAAGAGATTGTCATGTGAATGGGGAAAAAACGTCAGCTTTTACTGTATACAACAAAGGTAAAATACAATGTGACCTAGTTTTCTGCTGGAAATTTCTTCCAACTTGCCAGAAATATGTGACAAACTAGACTGGGATGCTTTTTAGGGTTACATTGTGAATGAAACACGAAGGAAACGGGTAGTCAGTTATTTAACGACTAGGCCACGAACGTCGTTAATTTTATTTCATAGGGGTCTTAATAACGGTCCAATATAAATTAATTAAAAATAACGTAACTTCAATGTACCATGAATCATCATGCATGATTGCTGATTTAGACGGTTTATGCATATCGAAATCATTGTGTAAACTTAACCGAAACCACAAACAAAAAGATCAAACCATCTTACACAAATTTCCCCTTTTGCCATTTATGATTCATCACAAATTGAAATGAATATGTGTATAGACAGATGACCATATGATAATTCAAATAAATCTTATGAAGAATGGTTGTATTACACTTTCGTTATATACAGTACAATCTGGCGAGTTTATTACCATGTGGCAATCTCTTCCAACCGACCAGATATATGTTAAAGAAGCCTTAAGTAAAAGCCAGACTGGAATCTTTAAAAAAAATCTGGGTTGCAGTGGGATTTGAACCCGCAATCTCCGGGTTGGGAGACAGGCGTCTTACCAACTAGGCCACGGAGGTCGTCCATGGTCCTAATTGTTTCTTTAAAATGGTTCTAATTGTTTCTTTAATTAGTGTGACTTACGATTGCGATAGGATATCCCTTGTGATCGCATATGATTGTCAACCATCCTGGATGGAAGACGCCTGAGCATGTACTAATTTATTGTGTGTGAGCTGTTGAATTCCACATGGGCAGTCTTGATACTCGTAGATCAAACCCATAGTTTCGATGAAGGCATTCAAGAGTATTCTTAATTTCACACTATTTAATACATGTTCCATTGAAACACACGCGCTACGAAGTGATCTTTGGACACTACCATAAAAAATAATATTTTAATTGAAAAAAAAAAAAAAATCCTATCAAATATGTAAAAAAAAATCGCAATAATCAACTCAGATACATATTTTGAAGGTATAAAATGCCTGTTAAACATATTTTTTATCAGAAAAGATTAAAACATGTGTTTGACTGCTATGAAAATAGCCTGAAAGAAAAATTATTTGGGAATCCGCCACGAATCCAGTCTGGGATAATTTTTTTTCTTTCTGTGTATGGCCCTCACACGCAACGTGTCATCTCCAGCCATGTCAAAGCGTTCGGATTTGGATTGCTTAGCTCCTGCACGTCTTCAGGAAACTTATACGGACTGCAGCTGTTTAAGATGTGGTCCATGGTCTGGATCTCCCCATATTCACAAAAAGGCGACTCTGCTAGATGCCACCTGTGAATATCATATGATTGGCGATCCACCCCGCATTCGATTATATTCTAAGTGCACCACATCTTCTGAGGAAGGGAATAACTAGGCAGCTCCACCCACAAGGTCGCCCACAAGGTACCTGATTTTTTAAGTCACACTTCGTCCAACAGAGACGTCATTTATCGGCGACGGGTCTGTTGTAGATTTCCTTCAGCCTTCCAGATTACTCAACAGGAGGTGAGACGGAGTGACATTGATCAGATGGCAATTAAGTATACGAATAATAAGAAGTCATTGAAAAATTATTATTGTTAAAAATCCCTGAGTGAGAATGTACGTTTCTTTCCTGTACCCTTTATTTTCTATATAGAACTATAGGGATAGTATACCCATGGTCAGACAGACACACGATTCACATTAACCGACCAAGCGTGGTTCCCAGCCGCGAGAGCTTGCGCCAGGGCGGGCCGGGCTTCGCTTCATCGAACTTTTACAACTTTTCAGCGAACTCGGTTTAAAAAAAAGTTCAGCGCAATATTTCGAGGCGAAATGTGAATCAGTCGTTTCGCGCGATCAAAGGAGCCTTTGTGCGACGAGCTTTAGCGTAGTTATCAAACTGCACTTTTTTAAGTTTATTTAATCAATTACTGATGTAAACGGTTTGGGTAGAAGTTCCATAAAAAAACAAGTTTACATACGAGTATATCAATAAAGGGCGCGTTTCTTCGAACACATATCGAGACAAGATGATACAAGATTCGAATATACTGGTATGCTGTGCATTGTTTCTGGAAAATACTCCGCGCCCCCTCGAATTTGATCGACTAGACAAGGACGTTACCAATTCCACTATGTGCCAGGACTCACATCTGGCAGAAGACAAAAATGGTTGGAGAAATATTGTGTAGGCCACATCATGAAAATCATGATCCCCAGCAATGAGGATGACGATAACAGAGAGATACATACATTTTTAAGAATGATACTCGTACAGTATATTGTTTTGTCCGAAATAATTAATTTCCTCAAAGTACTTCTCATAAAAAATACAGTTAAGAGTACGTTCCGTGGACTGTTGTATTTTAATAGATTTTTAGCCATGAGCATGCGAATTAAAACTAAAATCAACTTCTGTACATTCATAAAATTATTTGAGAATACATACACATTCAACGCAATCTTAGTACCAATTAACATTTTTTTCAAAATAACTTGCCGAACAAATTCAAACACTTGCTCGCTACACAAGATTATGATAATCTAGGAAAACGTGACTCTATTAAAAAGATATGAAAACACGCGAGTTGGGATTTGATGCCACAAAAGAAACCATTTTAGAGCTAATGTGAACACTTAATTCAATAAATGTTTAAGATAACTAGTTAAAAAAAGTTCATATAAACAATATTTCACATGAACATGTTTATTAAATAACCGGACGGTTTAACGGTAACTTGTACATATAGTGTTCAACAGAGCGTGTAAATAAACAATTATGAAACATAAAATGTGTATTTTGTTTATTGTTTACAGTTTGAGATTTACGCAAGTTTGGAACGTTTCAGACGAACTTCAAGAGAAATATGCCAAGACGCTGAACATTTTAAATAATGGTTTAAAAGTTTGCAGTTTAATAGCTCCTTTGATGTAAAAAGTAATTACTGTTTGCATACTGACGGTAGTAAAATTTCAATATTGAAATTTTTCATAAAAAAATTCCCTCTAAGTTTCATATGTAAACAAGTACTTTTATAAACTTAGGGAAAGAACAGCGGAGATTTAAGAAAGTCTAAAATAAGTTGAAATGAATACCGTTCACAACCTACCTATTTATGGCCTAGCTAGTAAGAAGTCTTTCTTCCAACAATGGGGTTGTAAGATCAATTCCAAATGGTACCCAAAGGTTCCAGCCTGGTTTTTACTACATCGAAAACATTTTAAAATAAAATTATGCCTCTTCAAGATCGTAGACATTTATTGCAGATGTGTTTTGCACCGCCAATCTTTTAGCAAGACATTCGGCTCAATATTCCTTTTCTTACAATAACATCCCATCGACTTATATTTTCTTAACCTCAATTATCACGAAACTTTTCCTTAAAGCACAAGTTTGTGTACAAAATAATATTTACTTGACACATGCCATTTTGAATACATTCGCTTCATTCTCTTTTCTCAGTTTATTTTGTAATTTCAATATTTTTGGGACATTTGGGACATACCGGTTTAATTCATGCATATCACCAGTACAAATATTGTAAAATAGGAGGATGGTTGTCGCACAATCCTTGGGAGGTTTTGGCGTGACTCCAACGTGTCTTGGTGACAGCTGTCACCAAAAATTCCTTTTCACTTCTAAAGGCAGAACGTAAGTAAATATAAAACAAGACACGAAGGTTCAGACAATTATGTATTAAAGTTCATTTGGCAGCCTATATGTATGATATAATATATACGCAAGCATACTGGCCTACCAGCTTAAGTCTTGCTCGTAGGGCGACGAAATACGACCGCGGCCCTTTCTCTATATTATTCCTTAGAAAACAGCGGTTGCGTGCGGATGTCACTCGACACCTGTTAATGGGCCGGCTTGAACTTATTAATTTTTATCCAAGCCGTCTGATACACAATGGTGCGATAATGCAAGGATCACATATAAATTACAATACAAAACATATATTTATTTACAAAACAATAAAAATTACTTAAATTTAGTGACGCATACGTCCGATACAATCAACTTATTTTAAGTGACCTGCTGAAAAATTACCCGCCGACACAGCAACGTGTTTTTTTTCATATAAAAATATATATTTTTTTATGATTATTTAAGAAACATTGTATTCACTCCATGACGCGAGTTAGGCATATATTAGTTTGAATAATGGAACTGACATGGCAACAGGATTGTCACATCGGAACAATGAAGAATCAACGATGTACATAAAAAAATAAAGATTTTCGCGGTAAAATTTGCCAACAAACAAATAACACCTAACAGATGATTGGTATGTTTTTATAAAAAAGTCTGTTAATTCTAGCGAATAAAACCCTTTGAGTTCCAATGGACTTTAATATCGAAATAATTTTTTTTATTGTAATGCCGTCCGGATTACAATTTTTACTTTATTTTTTATGAATAATATTTTAATCAGTTTAAAAGAGATTTGAATATTGTATAAACACAATACTCGGGAATTACGAGAGCTTTGGGAAGTTTTACAAAACGTGGCACGACCTAATGAATCAAATTGTGAAAGAAGGAAAAGTGAAGAGCCTGTATTGCATTTCATAATACTTTTGTTGTTATTGTACAATCTGGCGGGGTCATTTTCAAGTGGCAATGTCTTCGGACCAATCAAAAATATGTTTGAACACGCCTTTAGAGTAAACCGGACTGGAATTCTTTTAAAAAACGTCTAAGTTCCAACGAATGAAACAAACAATCCTGTGTTGGAAGACAGGCACGTTATAAACTAGTCTACGGAGGTCGTCTTTATAATAGAAGGGTATTTATTACGAGGAGTATGAACGTGGCAGAAGCGAAATGTGTACCAGAACATAATGAAGTAATGATTTGTACCCTCTGCCTTCCCCAAAAGAGACGTGAGGTGATGATGATGATAACGTATAAAAAAAAACAACACAGATGCTCATAAGGCTTATATTCAATATTAAGGAAAAAAAAATAAGCTTGATGGGCCGATATGTCCTTAGATACGTTATTTTCCCATCGCAATTTTGGTCTGCTTACTCGTCGACTTCCTTCAGGTTTGCCACTCGAGAGGCGCTTTAGGAGTTGATACTCTTCGCGTCCTAGCTATCTGAATCCTCCAATCTTAATAGAAGAGGTTATTTGCTAAGACATTCCGTACGGAAGTCCAGCGCGTTACAGCGCGGCTATGCATCTTTGCAATTAGATTTTCTCACATTTGTAGGGCTAATTTGACGGCTCACACGAGGTAACAGTGTATTTTTCGTCATTTCTACGTGTTTATTTTTTTATTCAACGATCATATTATTATTGCGTAGTATTTAATGAATCGATGTTCTTTATTTTTGGTTAACGTTCGTTTTCTCGAGTAATATTTTAGTTGGATCGATCTTTGTCTGCCTCTACATATGTTACATAGACAAAGCCGAGTGTGTTATTTTTCCATATCGGAAGGTCTATAGTATAAACGTTTCTATGCAGTTCGTCTTCCCTTGAAAACTTTCTGCGGTTTTCTACGAAATATGTTTTTCTAATCATACTCGTATGTAGATGCGGGAAGTTACTAAGCTTAATGATAGTGGGTTCGAATCCTGAGTTAGTGATTTTGAGGCGAGTCTAAACGGCGCTATATAAATTGTCCATTTATTATAATGAGACTTTCAAGATATCGAAACATTTTTTTCTGATAATAAAGAAAATAAAGCTGCTCTGTGGTTAATCTTGACAGTTTGTACTTTTCGTAACATACAGATTTTGCATTCATGCTTTTAAATTTGAGGTTAATTATTCATTATAATATTTTTAATGACCAAAATCAACTGTACATTTTACAAAATAATTATTTATTTCACTGGTTTATACCAGTGATTCTTTAAAAAGTCACTGGTTTACACAGGTGATTTTTTGGATGTGGGCTTTTAAAAGGGTCTTTTTAAGAAACAATTCAAGTTTATCTGAGTGCACATCATCTCCATTTAAGCTTGACTATTTTCAACATTTTTATTTTTATTAATACTTTATGGCATCTAGCAGCACCTTTTCATTTTTACCCAGATTAAGTCAGGATAAAATAACTAGCAAATTGGAATTTTCCAATTTAATGTCAAAGAATGAAAAACGAGAGTTATGGAAAAAAGGACAGTTAAGAGAATGGAAAATCGGAAAAAAATATGTCGCAACAATGAAAAGCCATGTGGTTTTTTTGTTTTGTTAAGGGATTCATTCGGCTGAGAGTACTTTCCGACCATGTAACGTTTATTGAGTGGCTGTTTGATGTACGGCAGTGAGGGCGGGAACTCACGTTAGTAGGTAGCTCTCTTTGCTAAGCCAAAAAGCTTCGATAGTTACGGTTTAAGCAAACATTGTACTATAGAATGGTTTAACATATATTTTTCGTAATTTAAGGAATATTTATTGTGAAATTTAAACAATATAAAAAATATATTAAAAAAACAGCATCTTAAAATTCTGATTAAATTTTACATCAAAATTTATAAAATAATTTCTTGCTTGAATACATCAAAATAAGTCAGAGATTAAAAAAAAATACCAGTATCCCTAAGGGGCATTCGAAGGTTTTAGCAATGTCAGTTATAAAAAATCAATAGGTTTTATATTATTAAAAATACACCGCATCATAAATACGTTTCTCGTATTTGAGAAGCTTTTATCTGATGAAATATGTATGATATAATATATTTTTTTAGAAAAACAATAAATCCTTCGTTTCCAAATACAAACATACAGTCACGTGGTTTCCTTGTCGTGGTAAGCAGTAAGCAGCAAACAAGACAGCGCCAGTTTCTTATCGCGGCACACATCTTTCGCTGCTTCTATATTCATACACTTTCTCATACAGCTAATACGACTTCTCTCACTTTTACATTTCCTTCTTCCAAAATATAATTCACTTGATCCAACCATATTCTCGCAGGCCCTCTACTTACTTTTGCACCGTTTATTTGTTTTGTTAGTATTTATTCATTCAATCGTTCTTCATGCTCAATTAAAGAGTGATCTTCTATATTCTACTAAATTCAATCGTTCTACACGCTCAATTAAAGAGTGATCTTCTATATTCTACTAAATTCAATCGTTCTACACGCTCAATTAAAGAGTGATCTTCTATATTCTACTAAATTCAATCGTTCTACATGCTCAATTAAAGAGTGATCTTCTATATTCTACTAAATTCAATCGTTCTACATGCTCAATTAAAGAGTGATCTTCTATATTCTACTAAATTCAATCGTTCTACGCGCTCAATTAAAGAGTGACCTTCTATATTCTACCAAATTCAATCGTTCTACATGCTCAATTAAAGAGTGATCTTCTATATTCTACTAAATTCAATCGTTCTACATGCTCAATTAAAGAGTGATCTTCTATATTCTACTAAATTCAATCGTTCTACATGCTCAATTAAAGAGTGATCTTCTATATTCTACTTAATTCAACCTTGAGATCACATTTATCCCTCAACACTTAATTTCGTATTCTGTCATACATTGTTTACCGTGTGTTCTTCTCAGCGCCCGCATTTCTATAGCATTTATTCGGTTCCTTTCAGGCTTTATCCCGTTCACGTTTCACTTCCATACATCAAAGTTGGCACTAAAATACTGTTGTGGACTATCATTTTATCAGATTTTGATACCACTCGGTTCTAGAATGTAAGTTAAAGTGCCCCTTTTACTCTGTTTTCCGTTTTACGCTGTTCAATCAGTCTCGAAACTCTTCCATCATCTGAGAAAATACTGTTAATCTGAAAAATAGCACAATTTATAAACTTGCTTTATTCTTTCACTGCTAATTGTACTTAATAATTTCAATAAAAAATATACGCCCGCTACAAAAGTTATTATCATGAAAAATTATAAAACGATGGAAGGAGAGATAAATAGCTTTTTTCATCACAGTCAAGTTAATAAAACTCGAAAAATAATTGAAAAAACTAATGGAGAAAATTTACACAAATTCCTAACAATTCTTCGCAAAAGTAGTAAGATAAAACAAGTTAAAACACGAAAAAGTTTCCGAGACTAATGGCACGACATTCATTTGTATTAATTTCATGACAATTCTTGGCACGGTGTGGAGATTATCCCCGTGAAATGAAAGGAGGAGACTATTTTCCAAGGAACATCCCTGAGGAGCAATCCTAATCCAGAATTTCATCTTATATTTAGATAATGGACCATCAAATTAAATTAATTGTCTACTAAAATACAATCAAGATGAAACACACAAATCTTGTAGTTCGTATTGTTACATATTATGACAAATATTCAATTTTCTACAAGAAAGGAGACCCATCTCAAAACCTGCCTAACGCTATATACTCCAATAATGATAATCCATGTCCATGTAAACTGTGTGAATGTGGTCACCCCAAAACCTGCCTAACGCTATATACTCCAATAATGATAATCCATGTCCATGTAAACTGTGTGAATGTGTGAATGTGGTCACCCCAAAACCTGCCTAACGCTATATACTCCAATAATGATAATCCATGTCCATGTAAACTGTGTGAATGTGGTCACCCCAAAACCTGCCTAACGCTATATACTCCAATAATGATAATCCATGTCCATGTAAACTGTGTGAATGTGTGAATGTGGTCACCCCAAAACCTGCCTAACGCTATATACTCCAATAATGATAATCCATGTCCATGTAAACTGTGTGAATGTGGTCACCCCAAAACCTGCCTAACGCTATATACTCCAATAATGATAATCCATGTCCATGTAAACTGTGTGAATGTGGTCACCCCAAAACCTGCCTAACGCTATATACTCCAATAATGATAATCCATGTCCATGTAAACTGTGTGAATGTGTGAATGTGGTCACCCCAAAACCTGCCTAACGCTATATACTCCAATAATGATAATCCATGTCCATGTAAACTGTGTGAATGTGGTCATCCCAAAATCTGCCTAACGCTATATACTCCAATAATGATAATCCATGTCCATGTAAACTGTGTGAATGTGGTCACCCCAAAACCTGCCTAACGCTATATACTCCAATAATGATAATCCATGTCCATGTAAACTGTGTGAATGTGTGAATGTGGTCACCCCAAAACCTGCCTAACGCTATATACTCCAATAATGATAATCCATGTCCATGTAAACTGTGTGAATGTGGTCATCCCAAAATCTGCCTAACGCTATATACTCCAATAATGATAATCCATGTCCATGTAAACTGTGTGAATGTGGTCACCCCAAAACCTGCCTAACGCTATATACTCCAATAATGATAATCCATGTCCATGTAAACTGTGTGAATGTGTGAATGTGGTCACCCCAAAACCTCCCTAACGCTATATACTCCAATACTGATAATCCATTTCCATGTAAACTGTGTGAATGTGGTCATCCCAAAACCTGCCTAACGCTATATACTCCAATAATGATAATCCATGTCCATGTAAACTGTGTGAATGTGGTCATCCCAAAATCTGCCTAACGCTATATACTCCAATAATGATAATCCATGTCCATGTAAACTGTGTGAATGTGGTCACCCCAAAACCTGCCTAACGCTATATACTCCAATAATGATAATCCATGTCCATGTAAACTGTGTGAATGTGTGAATGTGGTCACCCCAAAACCTCCCTAACGCTATATACTCCAATACTGATAATCCATTTCCATGTAAACTGTGTGAATGTGGTCATCCCAAAACCTGCCTAACGCTATATACTCCAATAATGATAATCCATGTCCATGTAAACTGTGTGAATGTGGTCTCACCTCAAAAGTTTTGATATGAATTGTTTTCACTCATGTAGAATACACCTTCTTGTTGTATCAAAGGCAGTAAATTATTACCACCAATAATTCTAACACCTAGAAAAGATTGGGCGTTATATGAATCAAGTCTACTTTGTTCCCATTTGAGTATGGTATATGATTTTGTATTAGCGACCTCTATAGCCTAGTTGGAAGGAAACTTGTCTTCAATTTGAGGGTTTTGGGTTTGATTCTCAATACTCGAAATAAAACAAACGATCCCAGTGCAGTTGAAGAGTTAGTCTGGTAACAATAATCAATTGCCCTAAACGTGTGTGAATATAGGTGCTTGTGTATGTGAGGACATATTGCTAGCAAAAACAATTACAAACTGTAAGTAGCATGATTTTTTTAATGGTTATTATAAGTAAACCGGGTGGCTTTAGACCCTGATCTTTTTAAAAAGGATCTAAGTCTGGGTTTCTCTTAAGGGCTTTTTAACAGCTTTTTGGTTGGTTGGAAGAGATTGCCACATGGCAATACGCCCGCCAAGTTACACTATATACAACGAAAGTGCAATAAAAGGGCTCAATTACAACGCTATTTCTCAATGTAATCTCCCGGGCATGATCTTCGTGATGTCAATATATTAAGGGAAATGAATGAAAAGGAGTTTTTTATTCACACATTTTTTGTTAATAAAATACTTAAATATTGGTGGCAATATTTCAAAGGTTAAAAAACGCGTAAATAATGTAAACCTGTAAATTGACATATTCCTATAATTAAAAGCTATAAAAAGGTTTCTACATAATTTCAAGCGTCAATGTTAAACATTTTGCGTATTAACGGATCTCATTTCATCGATAATTTCTAAAGGTTATTAACTGCTACCTTAGGTAAAATGTTAGATATTATTTAAAAAAAAGCCGCTTATATACTAAGACTGGAGAAGATTCAGTCAGACATATCGTATTACCAATCGGTACCTAGGGTTCAATTGGTCAATAATGTGTACTTGATGAAGTGCAACAGCATGCAAACAATAAGCCAATGTACAAATATGTGTCACCTATCCATAGGATGGGCACCAGAATTTTGAACACCCAAGTAAATCGTCATCAAACTATGACATTCAAATTTTTGTTTATTTTTCATAAATTTTGTATAAACGAACACTAAATTGAATAACATTTGCGACGGTATACTTTCCTTTATTAAACTGTCGAGTGGTTGTTTGGAAGAGATTGTCACCTTACAATGAGTCCGCCACATAGTTATTACTAATTAAATATTTAAAAAATCCCTTATATTTTATATGCTACGGACATACACGTATTGAAGGAGAAAATTAACTTCACTAAAACGTTAAACGCTATTTATTTATTATATATTATTGTATAATGTAGCGATTGCCGACAAAACACACTCCCATATCCGTGAAATATATTGTAAGATGGGGTCGACACGAGAAGACACTGTTGCGACTATGTGGAAAGGACGGATAACACAAGAGTTTTCTGCACGGTAATGCATAAAATATTCATTCACTGGTAGTCGTCACCCAGGAAGACTTCCAAAAAGTTGGGAGTCAACATCTCAAGAGAAGCAAACCTGAAGATAACAGACAAGAGGTCTAACTTAAGAGAAATAAGATAATGTATGAAGAATCTTTGTTTCTAACAAAAAACAAGCGCTTCATCTTTGGCATTGGTTTTTACGTTCCGAGGTTTTAGGAGTTGACCATCAGGAAATTTCTGTTTCTCGAGCATGCAGAGATATGGTTTTATGAATGACAGTTGCACTGAATGTATTTGTGGGGATATACAGGACCCATAACACACGCTAGTTTGCTCAAACATCGGGACTACATGTTCTAGGCAGGACCAGATTTATGCGAATGACAAAGCGATCTCCGCTGCTCCCGACGGGAAACACGTGGTATAACATAATTGATGACCCGGACATGCAAATTAATGATGATTTGAAACAACAAGTATTTGGCAAGTATGTGTGTATAACTCTGTAGCAATATTGTAAAATCAATCGGCACTTGACATAGGAATGGTCTTCGGGAGTATGTTGACAATAAAATGCTTGAAATAAAACCACTTCAATCGGTTGGTTGGTAGCGTGAAATCATAACAAATACTCGTAATATGAGAGTAGACATTCCTTAATAGAAACATTCCAAACATGACGACAGAAATACATTACGCGACCAATTTCGTAAGAAGGAAAATAGAAATGCCAAAAAAAGAAAATAAATAACTCGAGATTAAAAAAAAAAAGGATTCGGATCCGCACGTGTTGCGTTGGATTTCATGCCGCTTACATGTATACTTACGAGTATATACGAGTATACAAAGAGCGGGGGAAAGAATAATAGTAATGGAAGCAGCTTGGACAAAAATGGTCTTGAAGCGACCGAATGCTCCGAAGATAAAACGAGTGACTAGAAACAATGTGACATTTGTCTTGTTTACAAGATGGAGTATACAATAACAGTAATATAGTTAAAAATACAATTACGTTATAAAATGTAGAAATAATCGATGTATAAAATGGAAGAGCGTTAAAGAGTTCGTTTTATACGACGGAATATTGTATTATTCGAATGTGGGTGATTTTATTTCATCAAATATTTGCTGTGAGTTCGGTATTAAGCTGTACGTTATTAAACGAAGTTTAATGGGTTTCGAACATTTTTTTCGATGTCATTATTAACCATTCTATCCTTAAATAAACAAATACAAACATAGAACTGATTTTACAGTCCAACCTTAATACTGACATTTTTTACTGAAGAAATTAATGTTTGAAATTAAATATCGTACAAATTTGTCGTAGATTCCTAAAATAAGAAAGTCAGGTGGTTTCATTACCTCAATTTAATGTTTAACGCATATGAGGTTCAAATCTGAATACAAATTACGAACTTTTAAGATTAGACATGAGTATTTATATAGACTTCGGGGTAAAAACTTTCAAGAAGTAAAACTGAGGGTCGAGATGTAAAGGTCCGAGGCACCACAATCGAAAAATAAAAGACGTTTGACTTCTACCGGAGGGCTCCGAGTTAGAATCCTAATGGTACCTAAAATAAGGGCACTACTCTGGACAATTCGTTCGGTTAATAACAATATTTACGTAAAACGTGTGCAAGTATTATTGCATCATTAAGTGCGGTAATATTTCCAACAAATACGATGACGAATTGCAAGTTCCGGACTTACTCCAGTGGTTCTAAACTCGAAGGCTAGATTAGATTAATGAGGTCAAAGAAAATATGTCTCGCAGACACGCTGTTTAATATGTCCGCATCGCCAATTCGGATATGTTGAGGGGCACCATATGAAATAATTAATCAAAATAAATACAATTCAAATGTATTGCAAATTGCCTCGAAGTTACGCTTCAGAAACGTTGACGTGTTGTGTTTGGTCTGCGATTCTGTATGGATGAGAAATATGGATACTTACATTACCTGTATGAACAAGCTAGAAGCCTTCAAATTCGTTAATACAGGTAATTTAAGAATCCATACAGATTTTTTTTGTAATTTGCCCTATAATTTCGTATTTTCGTTTCCCTTGAGAAAGATTTATTTTTTCCTATTCAAGTCTTATTCTTCGTGTGCCTTGTCCAGTCCCCTTGATTTGAGAAAATATCTCTGTCTTTGGCGGCACGGACAAGCTCGTCAACTGTCTGGATACCTGTCTATTCGCAAATTTGCCTAACCAATACAGGCGCTTTCTACCGATTCAGCGTCGATCCTTAATTTTGCCCATCAATATTAATTTTGGGAAGTGGTATTTCCTTCAGCATTTTATGGTTTTAAGATGTGTCTTCTTCTTCATCTTATTTTAGGCCTGTAGGCCTGTTATGGTCCTGCATCATTGTTTGCCTCTTGCGACGTCGACTGGCAGCTGTCTTTCCATCTTTTGGGAGGTCGTCCTGGAGGTCTGCTTGCTTGGGGGATACTGTCCCTGGCCATTCTTACGGCTCTTGGTTCCGCCATTCTGGATACGTGTTCGTTCCAGAACCTTCTTCTCTGTCATCCCCATCTGACAATATCTTCAACTTCGCACGTCTTTCGGATTTCTGTGTTACGTACTATATCACGAAGGGTTTTGCCAGCGATACTCCTGAGTACCTTCATTTCGCTGGTTCGAAGGAGATTTTTGGTTCTGACAGTGTAAGATAAGTGATTGAATTTAATTAAATATACCTCATTATTTTACTATACATTGGTAGTTTCATGCATCATATTTTGAAAGACATACAAATGTATCCAGAATTATAAGTTATTTTAAAGATGTTGATAAATTGCCTTTTTGTGATATGTTAAGGCACAAGTGTAATTTATTTTGTCAATACATAAAAATCCTATTTTCAGGGCAACAGGTGGGATATTCCAGGATGAGAGATGTTGAAGGGTGGACATGTGAAATTCATTACTCAATTAGCATGGGTTATTGGGGGTAAACCCAAGCTTTAAAACAATGTGGATCACCGGCTGAACATCAAGATAATAGAAAAATATTAAAAGATAAACATGAAAATGAAGAGTCAATAGGCAGTTACACACCCTTGTATTATGAAGAGTCAATAGGCGCCCTTGTATTATGAGGAAAACATTTATCAAAAAAAGGTGAAATAAAAATAGAAGTTTAGGTTTCCGAACTGGGGCTCGGATTTTTTCTAGAAGATGATTTAACAACCCTTTTTTGGACAAACGTACCCGAGCATCTTAAGATAAATCAACGCCCCCATAGACATGACATATTTAGATTCTTGAAACGTGGAGATGGTAAACTACGAATTCAACAATACTAATGTTTTGGTTTATTTGTTTTGTTATGAAGCCAAACATCTTATTGTTAGGTTTTCATTTCCTAATTTTCGTTTAATACTCATACAAAACCATAATTGTAACTGAAATCCATAAATTTAATATTTTTCATTTCACACATACAACAATCGATGTAGATTGATCGGAGAATTTTTCGATTTCTTTGCATCTGAAACACTGAGGTGCTGAGTCGAGCAGGTGTAGAATAAGATATGTTAAATACTATAAAATGCTGAAAAACTGCTAATTTGGGCCATATATTAAGAGGAGAAAAATACCATCTCCGAAAATTAATATTGATTGGCAAAATTGAGGGTCGACGCGGAATCGGTAGAAGGCGCCTGTCTTGGTCCAGACAGTTCAGGAGCTGTTCCATGCCGTCAAAGACAGATATACTTTATCAAGACTGAACGCCACGTCAGGGGGACTGGACACGGCACATAAGAAAAATAATTGATATTTTTTTCCGTTATGAGAGGAATGACGTTCACGGTTGAGCTATACGGTTAGGCTGATATTTTTATTGCCGGAATATTCAATAAGTACCATAATTACTCCTTTGAAATTCTTAATACCCCATTATAATTATGTACACCTCAACGCCCCGTAAAAATATAACCATGATATTGCACTCCGTTGAGAATCGCTTTTCTAGCAGAAATATCGTTTAATTCCTCGTCTTTTCGAGGCGAGGCGTTTGGCGGAACATTTTCTCCATTATTAGAAAAGGTATTCAATAAGTCTACAACGCGCCAATTTATAAACTCATGAAAACCAAACTGGTCTCGTAAATAAGGTACTAACAAAAGATCAGCCTGCTTAACAATTCAGGGAAACGAGGCGTCCTAGTAAAGATTGCTATATTATTTGATGCCACGTAAAAATTTATGTGAGAACGAAGTTTTCAACTTCGGAGGTAGATTGATACATTTAATCATGCCATATCAAATATTTTGGACAAAGGGCTGAATTGAGAATTTAAATATAAGAACGGGCCGCCAAAAATACGCTTTTTCTGAAAACGTAATTTATCATCGTAAAAATTAAAAAGCCAAAATACAAAAAAAGTGTGAACGCGGAGGTTTGAGTGATAGTGTATTGGTTAGTACGGTTTATGTACTATGCGTATCCAGAAAGTAAGTGTACTGAGGCTCTCACGACCGGATGGATTTTATTTTCGACATGTTGGCTACACTTCCGTGTAGCCTGACCCTTCCCCTCCGCAACGAGACCGGTTCGAGGTCAGTACGTTGAGAAGTGTCGACGCGACAACACGTTTCGTGAAAAATGTCAATCCAATCTCCCGCCAAGTGCGAAATACGCGGCGTCATCCGTTATCTCGTTTGGAAGGGAAAACCTCCGGTTGAGGTTTATAATGAGGTGAAAACTGCATATGGTGATAAAGCTATAAATCGTACGAGTGTGTACAAATGGTGTCGCGAGTTTAAAAACGGTCGTACGTCTGTGCATGATGATCAGAGGAGCGGAAGACCTTCAATTGTGACTGACGAAATTGTTTTGGGACTGTCAAGGCATAATTTTAATTGAATATATGCCTCAAGGGGAGACCATCAACTCTGCAAGATACTGTGAGACCCTAAAAAATTGCGGAGGGCGATTCAGAACAAGAGGAGAGGCATGCTGACAAAGGGAGTCTGCCTGCTGCACCACAATGCCAGACCACACACGGCCAACGCCACGAAGGAAATGCTCGCCTCGTTTAAATGGGATGTCCTGAACCATCCCGCGCATTCCCCTGACCTAGCACCTTCAGATTACTATCTCTTTACCTCCCTGAAGCTGCACATGGGTGGAAAAAGGTTTTCAACCGACGAGGAGGTAAAGGAGGAGGTGGAGAAGTGGACGGAGGGGTTGGCGGGAAACTAGTTCGAGGAAGGCATCAAAAAGTTGATACCCCGCTTCACCACCTGCATTGAGAGGAATGGCGACTATGTCGAAAAATAGCTTACATATGTACTACGGTAACCACGTAATTTTTTTGTTTAAATAAAAAAAATTGTAACCTAAAAAAATTCAGTACACTTACTTTCTGGATATGCCTCGTATGTGCAAATTCGTGGCCATGTAGAGCCGACTATGCATCACACCCTGCTACACAAGTCACACAAATCATACTTACTTACACATATTCACTCTTATAATGCAACTCGGGTTAAAAAATAACGATTTTTTGGGAGATCCCGATTAAGAAAAAATAACATTTGATTATATAAACAATATAAAAAATTTGTAAATGTAAATAAAAAAATGTTAAAGGGTCACAGAAGGCTGTATATGGCCCGCGCGATATGGCTAAGGTTGCGATAGATTGATCAGTTCTCCATGTCTCAATATATTTTTGGTGTTTATTTAAACTCCGAATAATGAACGAGTTTTCCCTGTCAAATTTCAACTAGTGAAGGTGATGAATTATATGTGAGGGTGTGTAAGGATCGCGCCGTACCCTAAATGTCTAAAGTTTAGGACTTCTTTAAGGTTAAATGGAAATATTCGAGGTGGCGTTTTCGAGAACAATATTTAATCAAAGATACAATTTTGAGGTAAATATCAAGAAACATAGAATTTATTTAAAACAATAATTTTATTATGCATTTTATTCAAAATACTACATATATTATGTGTATAGCGCTGTATTGAAATACACATTAAAAATAAAATATATATTTGTAGATAAAATTTAAGAACAATTTCAGGACTGAAGAGAAATAACAGTCGAAATCATCAGATGAAGAAAATCAGTTACCGATGTGGATTACTGATGAACTCGCAAATTTGCAGATGGATATTATTTCTAAATAAAATATTTTTATATTCCAGTTATATTAAGAATGTTTTTTGTCAGTCAGAAGAGGATGAGTAAGTTGAAAGTCATGTTTCATGCCATAGATTTTAACTACCTTGTTGTTTGAAATGAAATAACATAAAGTACAGATTAAGATTTTATTCGCAAATTTCGACTTCAAACTCAGTAAAAATTCCATTTCAAAGCAAAACTAGCTCAGGTTTATACTAAAATAAACATAATATCTTTTTTTAATGTTGGCGTCATTTCGTTTTCAGCAAAACGGACAGGAAAATATTTCTTAGAAGTCATGAATTTATTTACTGAAAGCAAAAATAATAAGTTAAGATACTTCAAGAATTTTTGAGGGAACGACACGTTTTGAGATATTGAAATCTAAGGGTTAGAATTTGAAGAACAAAACCTTCGGGGCAAATAAGTTCCTAGAAATTTTACTGGATTGAATAGTGACACTATTTTATGAATGCGTTAGAATAAGTAAGACATTTAGGTTAACAAACAATTATCTATTAGATCCTATGTGGTTATCAAGTTCTTTGTATTTTAAACCAATGTGAAATTTGCATTTGAATTTTCCATAATAGAAACGATTGCATTTGAGTTTTCCATACATTTCCATTCGAATTATATTAATTTCTAACCGTTTGTACGAGTATAATTAAAAAACAATGTTATATTTTGTTTGAAGTAGTAAAAATTATTGCCGAAAAACTTTTAGGGTAGTTTAGCAAATAATTTCTTTTAATATCTGCATTCCGTTCCAATCGTATCGACATCACCAGATCTATCATATATCGTATCAGCCCAGAAATATGATGATGACATTGGGGTCTCCTTTTAGCAGGTTATATTCCGAGCAGCTAACGGGGTACAGTGGACAAGCCACCAAGTGTGGTATTGATTGAAAGTCACTGAAAGTGTTAAAAAATATTGTGCTTGAGGATTTTCAGCACTTCTTTCTGTTCTAGGTCCTCATTTAAGGACCTTTTGTCTCCATCTGCTATCTAGGCACTTAACAATACGGTCTCTGTAGTTTCATTTTTTGACGATTGCCTTTTGTGATACATCAGTTACTGGCCCGTTGGCTTAAACACCCGTTTGTCTTTCTATCACACAGCGTGACACTAACCATTCATCCTTTATATTATAAATTTCACATAAGTTTTCGCATAATGCGTTTAAATGGTACAGACTCTACACCCCAGAAATGACTTTTGATTTGGAAATGACTAAAATAATACAACCCTCGTGTCCGGTGAGTTTTTTAGAACGAGGACCCGGTCTGATTTTTACTTTGTCTCGTTAACACGTTTCTGGTTGGCTAGAAGAGGTTGCCACATAACAAGCAATCAGGGTATACTGTATTTAACTAAAATACAGTAATAAGTACAACACAATAGTAAATGTCAGGCAATATACACACATCCATATAATTTGAGTGTCCATTTAAAATTACTCGTTGTTCGTTTCGTTTCGTAAAATTACTGTCATCTTTTTACATACATTATGTATTCATATTATAAATATACTTGTCATGTAAAATAAATAAATACAAGGAAATGAAAAAATCATCCCCAATTCTGAAATTAACTATATATACGCATCACTTGTAATGTTAAAATAATGAATATTTAAAAAAAAAGTCGTAACGTATTCACGATCAACCAGATATATAATAATTGAATTGTACATAAAGGAAAATAATAGATATTAGAGATGCATAGGAAGTGAAATGCATCAAGTATTTGCCAAGCACCTCATGAATCGTTGGACCGCCTGCATCCGCGGCTTTATAGAGAGGATGTTGAAACTTTAGATACGTACGTTTAATTTTAAATTATGCTTCATAGAAATGAGTATCGATACTCAAGGTATAAAGAGTTTCATAAAATATCCATACTCATCGAAAACTGCCAATCAAAAAGGATTAAACGATATTGGATGATGTTTTAGGCACACCTTCTGAATAAAATAAATTCTCGTCTCAGAATTGTCACTTTAGGTAACTTGAACTGATCGTTAAAAGCGAAATGATTAAAGGTTTTAAATAAAATAGTTCAAGAGGTAAATATCGCCACAAACAAGTTTGTCTCAAGTTTTGTCAAAAGACAGATACCATGCCTACTGCATGGTCAGTCAATGTTACTGTTAAAATTTGATACTTCTACCCTCATGCATTATGTTTAACTAGTCAATAGAAGACGTGTTGTTTTTTTATGTTCTGAAATGTTATTAATGAAATATGGCGCCGATATTAAGTTTATTTTGAAAAGTAGGGATAAGTCCGGCAGATATCCAACGATGTTTATGATAGATAGATTTTTCATCGCCAACAGCATCTAGTGGCAAAACTCATAATATCACAACATAATAAAATTAAATAATACCGTTTTAAGTTTATTAAAAAAAAACTATTATCTCGATACTAAGGTATAAAAAGAAAATATTAAAAGACGATCTAAGTCGCTTAATTGTTAAGTTTGGACGACAGTGGAAATTAAAAAAATATGGTCTTGATATTAACTTGGTTTATTGCTTTTCATTCAACTTGTGTTCCTTTGCTGTATTGTTTTGAATTACGCTTTCGTTGTATGCATTACAACCTGGCGAGTTCATTTCCATATGGCAATCTCCTCCATCCGACTAGAAATACGTCTTAAGTGAAAAACGTACTAAATCGGCTCTTTTTTAGATGGGTACCAATGGGAATCAAACCTGCAACCCCGGGTTGGGAGACAATCACGGAGATCATGTTTTGAGGAAAATTGAGGTTTTTAATTGCATAAATCGTATCGTCAAACATTCGAATTAATTAATTTCACCATCACCATGTCCCTATTGGGGAAGGTAGAGGTAAGAAATATCTAATTTATCATATCCAGATATACACCTTTCGCTTCTGCCATATCCATACACCTTGTCAGGCATACTATCTTATTATACAGACTTCTCATTCTTCCCTCTTTCAGAATTTATTTGATCATGCCACATTTTTGTAGGTCTTCCTAAACATATCGCACCTTCTATACTATTCGTATAGATTATTTTAACAAATCTTTCACCATTCATTCTTTCTACCTATGCATATTCTATTATATGAAAGCTTTCATTCCTACTACAATACTTTTTCTTGTTTTCATATTTTTTTGCTACGTTCAAGTTTCGCTACCTTATGGAATAGTTTCAATATAGTTACTTGAAAAAAATGTGTAATACTTGAAATATTTTCAGCTGAAATTTCTCAAATATACGTATATTAACAAATTGTCAGCTCCTTATCTAGACGTATCCACTATACTGTCGGTAAGATCAGACAAGTAATTCTATGAATTTTGAATACCAATAATCGATGGGGTAAATGCTTTTTTAAAAACCATTACAACAATTTCCAAAGTGGTGATGTTGAAATATGAGGGGAACTCCCCTCAAACAAATTGTCAATCAGCTGTCATAGTCAATTTACACAGGGCACATACAAAATGGTTATTACTTCGTAGAATGTTGAACCGAAATCGCTTCTAAGATATATCGGACAGATATATCATTTCACCATCGGTGATGAAAGCGTCACACTATGTATGAGTGAAGTATATTCTGGATTCGAACAATGAATTGGAAATACTTCAAGCAGTTTTATGAGTACTTGAAGAAACATGGAAAATAACGGGTTAGCCCAGTGGTTTTCAAATTTTTCATTCCATGGCCACCTAAAAAAACTTGTCCATTATTGGGATGGGTGAGCTAAGCCTGTTGTTCACCACACAGTTTTTTTCAAATCTTGGAATTAAACCAGACTAAGTTACCCTCATTTACTGTTGCACGTTGAGCTTTTAGCAATATTTGGTTATTATTCTAGTTTTAACCAAAATCCCAGCTTCACAGAGGTGAGTCGTTGTAAATGGAATCAGGATTCGTTCAGCTTTAACCAAAATCCCAGCTTCACAGAGGTGAGTCGTTGTAAATGGAATCAGGATTCGTTCAGCTTTAACCAAAATCCCAGCTTCACAGAGGTGAGTCGTTGTAAATGGAATCAGGATTCGTTCAGCTTTAAAATTTAGCAAAGGTATTCATCCTTTACTAATATCCAAAACTCTACTGCTTCCAGTTGGATGTCGATCTATTCACATCGTTGTGACTGCAGATCAGCGCATTTAGTTAAGATTATCTGTAATTATTAAAATTTTCAAATATCCCATATTGTTGAGACACATAATTTGAAAACTTCTGCATTCAACTATTAAAAATGCTGCGATACAAAATGTTGACAGTTTTGGTAAAGTTGGGTACAAGTTGATGGAAGTAGAAATAAGAAAGGAATCTGGAAACTAATTAAATTATAATTTTTTTGAGTGTGGGGAGATAATTTGTCAAGGATGCATTATCTCGCGGTTCTCCCGCAATAGCACTTGTAGCAATAGGGTTGTTATTTTGTTGAGTGTGGGGAGATAATTTGCCGAGGATGCATTATCTCGCGGTTCTTCCGCAATGGCGCTTGTAGCAATAGGGTTTTTATTTTGTTGAGTATGGGGAGATAATTTGCCGAGGATGCATTATCTCGCTGTTCTTCCTCAATAGCGTTTGTAGCAATAGGGTTGTTATTTTGTTGAGTGTGGGGAGATAATTTGCCGAGGACGCATTATCTCGCGGTTCTTCTCAACGATTATTTTCAACTGAGTTAAACGGTGGTTGTTATATTGTAAAATTGAGTAAACGAAAATCAACAAAAAAGAAAACTAAAGATGGTTTACACAAAAGTTGAGTAATTAAAGAATATGTATTTCTAAAATGAATAAAGTAGGAATACTGAGGAAAAAGAAGACGAGGTAAATGGAAAAGTGAGAAATTCATCTAAATATATCGACTCGCGCACACATTTTCACAAAATATAAGTTAAAAAAAAAAAAGAATCCTGTACTCATGAAATTAACCACACAAAGTGCAGTCCTAAACAAAAAAGTTTATTTAAATGTTTTATGTTATCGATACTCCATTTGTAGAACTAAATTTAAGGTAATTAAAAAAAACAACAGTCGTATATTTTATTAAATGAGACGTTTTTTTCGCTATATGAAGATATTGTCAAATTAATGGTCGAGGTTTTTGACGCCAATTAAATACAACAAAGGCTTCGATTAGAGAATTCCAATACAGATGTCAACACTGCTATACTCGTACGTTAGCTTCAAAATATATGGTGTACACTCATATACTCGTATATAGAAAACGTTTTACATTGTTATTTGCGGTCAAAGTGGAAATATTTTTTTAAAAACTTCCTAAATAGGCCACACAGACATCATCAAAACGGAATTTCTAATGTTCTGTCCTATATGAATCATAATTGATTTTTGTTTCTCTGCACTCATTATTCTCTGCCACACCCGATCGTTATGAGGCATACATTTTTCCGCGCTGGTCCTGCTTACTGGAACAATAAGAATATAGGTCAACAGTCCATGATATCTTGATTGATCCATTCAATTGGAGCGATAGTCGAGCCCAAGTAAATATAATATATTCCCATTACAAAGCGCGCGCTTCAGTTAACTATTTACAATCTTTAAGAAATGCGTTTCTCAACTCTGGCTGCCGATAAAAATACGACGCGAATGAGCTTATATGAATGAGTACAGATCGACATAAATCAGAAAAACACTTTAATTTTGTTTGTTTTGTTTACATCAAAATAACTATGCTTGTTAACATAGTAGACCCGTGTTAAGGTGGGAATTACCACGCAAAAAATAGAAAAATATACAATTAAGTAAATTTCATATTTACCTATACATTTTTAGACTCTCTCACACACACACACGCATACTCGTATATAAACAGATCATCGTTTATTTATAAACATAGCGCCTTCTTTCAGTTGAAGTAAATTTTTCACATGTTAAAAAACTCCGGAATCGGAGTTGTATTAAATCTTAGTCTCTGGCCAGAGACCAGAGGTAGACCCAAACGTTGATGACTTGTTTAGGAAGATATGAGGTTGCAGAATTGCCTTACACGTTGTTCGAGTCAGAGCGAACTCCATAATGAATAATAGAAAAGCAGACACCACAGTAATGAATGCTAAGAAGAACGTTTTCCATCTGTAACGTAGTTGATTTTCCATCAACATTTTTCAAATCTACCATTCCGTCTGCTACTCACTAATCAAATTGTTAAAATTTAATATTTTTTCATAATGAATGTTTTGTTAAGTAACAAAACAATGGGTATAAACGGTGTATCACTAACGTGCAAAGATTTTCGGCCTAAATAAGTAAGAGCGTAACAGTTAAAATTTGATACCTCTACCCTAAGAAGTGTGTCAACTTGAGTCGATATAAGACGTGTTGTTTCGTTATATTTTGTAATGTTAAAAATTGAATATCGCGCGGTTATTGAGTATCTTTCGAAATACGGGAAAAAGCCCGACAGCAATTTAATAGCGCTTGGATGTTGTATCCGAGAATCTTCTCCGTCATATTCCACAGTGAAATATTGGGCTAAACAGTTTCACTTAGGCAGATAATCGATTAGTGATGACCCTCGTCAAGGCAAACCAGCAAAACCACTCACTCAAGAAACAGTTTAATTAGTGCAAGAGCAAGTAATACAAGACTATAATCAAAAGGAATAGCAGCAAGGTGTGGGTTTTTACACAACTACAATGCTTCAAATTCTGGACAATCAGCCTAAAAAAATACAGAAACAATTTTTTGGAATGTTAAGGGAATTCTACGAATTTACTTCCAAAAGAGAAACATTACGTTTATTAGCTTGTATTTTGCGTCATAAATGTGCAAATTAAGGGATGCCATAAAAAGAAAACGTCGAGGATTATTTCCTTTTACTCTTTGCTTAAGTCTTCCTCGCTGTCGATTATTTTAAGACACACATACTCGTATTTGTTTCGAAAGTCTTTTGCAACTCATTTTCTCAATAATGTTGATAACTATAGATTACAATAGTGAATATAATTAATATTTCATATATGATATAAAGAAAAAAAAAATGTACAAAAGTCAAAGAATTATCTTTTTTATTTTGGTAAATTTAATGATTTTCTTGTGTTTTTATACGTTCAATTGGCCTGGACAAAGATAAGCCACGAATTTCCGATCCGAAATAAGTAATGCTTTAAAGTTTAGGAATCGTTGCACTGTTCGAATGTACAATTTGTTCAATGATTATGCGTAGGGTTCAGCGATTGCCTCGATGCAGTAACTTTCCTCTGTTCCGATGCACGGCTGATTAAAATGCCCTTGTGCCGTCAGGTCTCAACGACACATTATCGGGTTCAATTGCAAACGACAATGCAAATTTGTTTACTAATTTGCAAAGAAATGGTAATACACCAGAGAGGCATCTGACAGTTCTAATTTGTTCCAAGTAATACTGAACATATTCATATTTATATATTATTTATAGTTAAGATATAACCATTGTGTAGGTTTAAAGACATTGTAATTTTTTATATCAAACACTGTTTATTCCACTACCGGTTTCAAGGCTTTCACCTCATCATCAGGGTAGTCTTGTTTGTTCTCCTATGATGATGAGGTGAAAGCCTTGAAACCTAATAACAATATTCACATTTAAGTATTATATTACAGTATTATATATATTGCTTGATTTCAAGCGAAGCATGAAGGAAGTGAAGCGTCTTACTACATAGGCCGTGGAGATCGTTACTTTTTCATGTTCATATATTACATTTCTCCAAAATCAAGCCCACAAGACGGAGAGTTGAGAGATAATATGTAAGATAAGTACTTTCTCCATACACTCAATCTGCCCAAGATTATTATATACTTTCTACTCAGAAAGAGAATAGGGTACTTCTGATATAAACCCACACAAAATACAGTTCTCCGAGCGCGCGTGAGACAAGTAAGAAGAACCTAGACTACTTTGTTTTCGAGTCTCCTTTATTAAATAGTTCCTCTCATTGTGTTTCCCATCGAATTACTGACGTGTATCAATGTATTGTCTAGAACTCGTTAAATATTTAACAACGCAGATATTTTCCGAATTAGACTTTAATCTTTTTTTTTGTTAGTTGTAGAGAACATTATCTCTATATGATCGTAATCCCCATTAAAAAAAACTATAAAGTAAATGAGTATGAAAATAGTTGTAACAACTCAAAATAAAGCTCGTTCCATAGAAATTATGGGGAAAACGAGGATTATTTCTGGGCTGGACTTATGAAAGGAATGTAAACATCTATAGTGTATAAATATGGTTATTGGATACTAAGAAACAAAAATTCACATCGTTATATATATATACATATATATATATATATATATATATATATATATATATATATATATATATATATATATATATATATATATATATATATATATATATATATATATATATATATATATATATATAATATATATATACATATATATATATATATATATATATATATATATATATATATATATATATATATATAAATATATATATATATATATAGTATATATATATATATATATATATATATATATATATATATATATATATATATATATATATATATATATATATATATATATATATATATATTTATATATATATATATATATATATATATATATATATATATATATATATATATATATATATATATATATATATATATATATATATATATATATATATATATATATATATATA